>CAFUXE010000330.1:211050-235336 GCA_903364295.1 Serranus cabrilla
CTAAATATGCAAATGACAGACTCAATGCTAAACGTGCCTGCGAGCGTCAGGCTTGTGAGGGACCAGAGAATGCCTGCCATTTTAAAAGAATGTGCAAACAGGAGGTAATAAGAAAATCTGGGTGAAAATGGACGATTTGGCTAGTTTTTGATGCACAAGAATATAAAATTTGGTCGACAATCTTCACTATACTTTTTCTTTAAAAAAATCTATATATTTTTTTAAATGAAAGCTTAATTGGAACCACAGCTGCAGCTACATGGCATCAGCAAACACAATTTTAAAACTACCACCAACAACACACAATGGAAGATATCTAACATATTAGAAACAGCCCAAGATCACAGACACTTTGGCAAACAGCCAGTGTAAAAAAATGTAACAGTCGTGTCAGGAATTGAAGTGCTGCATGTGTGAAGCAGTGGAAGTGATGCAACACCAGCTACAGCCTGCAGACAGGCAACCACATCACAGCTGATGTCCAAACTGTCTTCTATCGGTGCATAGATTTAAAATGTTTCAACCATGTTACACCAAGACAAGACATGGTTTGTTCTGGAGGCTATACTGGTGGCCACAGTGACAACAAATTGAGTGCACGTCAGATGTACTCCCCCGGTCAATTATAATCCTGGTGGGTAATAAGGACCAGGCCACATGTCCAAATCTCTGCCACACCTGCATGTTGGCCAACAGGAGACCATGACATGAAATTAAGAGACAGACAAACAAACGGATAAGAAGCGAGACAGGGATAACCATAACAGGATCTAATTAACAGAGTAGGATGGGTACAGAGAGGACAACAGGGGACACGCCTGTGATAAACAGTTAATAGAAAATAGAAGGACTGGCAGCACGGTTAAGCCTTTTTGTCAATTTTGTGATTCACTTTATCAACGGACTTTCCCAACAGGAATGTTTGATTCATGCTTCACAGACACCCAACGAGCCAGCACTGGCTGTGCTCCTTTTGAAAAACTGCTTTTGCATTAATTTGACAAAGCGGCTCTCCTTAGCTACTTAACTGAACAAGCCAAACAAGCCAAAGCTGATGTTGGATAGGTCTTGTCTTTCATTCTTATCCTCACCTTCAAGATATTTAAGTATCCTGTAAGCTGTTATCCAAAATCAAACTAAAACAGTAAATCTTTTTGACAGCAGGCCTGCCAATCAAACCCACTCATGCGTCCACACAACCCGTTTTTGTCCGACGCAAAACGATTCTGTGGCATTTCTCTGATGAATAAAGTGTTAAGTGAAACACTGTTTAGGCTGCATTGTTTCCTTGTATGACACAGCTTTAAATATATTATTAAAATGGTTACTGTGTGCTTGATGATTCACCACTCTGTCCTTTAGAAAACCCCACACAGGCAACAGTTGCATCAAAGGCCTGTGTATGTGTGTGTTTAGGCCAGGAAATACCCCACGCAGTCTTCAGCGTGGAAAATTAGCCCCAGCTTAGTGATCCTTAAAAGACTGAAGGCTGATGAATATTTTAGCTTCTGACAGAAACTTGGCAGGTGTATTTTTCTCTGCCACCTGACATGCATTTCTGTGGGCGGTGAAATTTTGAATTAATCCATACTGTGAAAGGGACAGAAAATAATTATTTTTACTGCTGTGTGCAGCTCACACAATGAAAAAATACACTTTTAGAAATAACTCCCTTGTGGAGACTGGTTGGTTGCTGATGCTGCCGAATAGAGCTGTTGGCTTAACGCAACAATTTGTCTTCATGACGAAGATGACAGCTACAATATGTGCATGTCTGGAAACATTTCACAAGTTGTGAATTAAAAAGTCAACCTGATTAACCAAATTGCTAATTAATGCATTAAGCCGTCTGACCTCAAGACAAATCGTCACCAAGACCCATTCAAACCACCTGGGTAATCATGTTTGAAGCCTCAATACAAAGATCCTTGTAATAAGCACAATTATTTCATATAGCAGACTCTAATCCAAATCAAAACAAAAAAAACTTGAATAGCTGAAATAAGTGGGCCATTAAGACTATAATGAGCAACTGCTGCACAGGAAAACACTGCTAATACAAATTGCTGATAAACATTGGAAATGACCCGTTTGGATAAAGGAGACAAAGTACTGCAGGGACACAATTCAATTATAATTTCAAGAGGATTAGCAGATGCTCACTTTCACAATAAAAAAAGAATCACAGTACATCGTTAGCACTAACCCCAAGGGAAATGAAAAATACATGTATTGGAAAGGAGTCCTAACATTGGGAAAAATTGGCCAGATTTATGAATTGACCATTTAATGAAATTGGATATTAGTCAGTCACTTTTATCTCCCCTCATTACAGTGTTAGGGAGAGGATATGATTTTAGTTAACAGCTTCAAGACTGGCAGTGTGTAACATCTGCAATAAATTATTGTTGCATATTCCTCTTGCTTTACACTTACATTATACATTTCTCTTAATGTTCAGGGTCAAAACTAAAAGAAATGCATCTGCCAGCCTGGCCATCAAGTACATTACCGCCATCTTACCCCTAAGACCATATCACGTCTTTAGCTTTAACTGTTGTATGAAAACCACAAATCACACCCAGAAGATTGTCACATCATCAATAATAGCATAGTGATAAGTCAGATTTTGTCAGCATTGCCCTGTCAATAGTGGTCAGATATTTTACACTTGCATGACTGTTTAGAAAACTGATTTATGCTTTATGTGATCTAGTAGCCCCCATTTCCAAAGCATAGAAAAAGTTGTGTTTCTCGTCTGTGAGAGCTCCCAGTGTTTAGTCAAACATTGTTTTTAAAACAGCTCGCCACTGGGTGGGTCACCAGAAAGATGGCGTCATCACACAGGCAACAGATGGCTAGTGTGTCCGCAGTGGAAGAATGGGTGGGTGGCCCCGATCCAAACTAAACACCAGGATCCACATATATTACACATAAGACTTCTCAGAGGCTAAGACTGCTCATGGTAAAACCTTGCGTTAGAAAAACATAAAACTTAAAAACCCATTAGAAGTACAAACTGTTTGCTCTAAGATCTCTGACATGTTCTAAAAAACACAATTGTGAAAATACGGTTTTTGTTGATGAAAGAAAAGGTATATTGGTGGTGCATTTGTTCCTTATAGTGTTTGGCATTTAAAAAGGGAATAACGTCTTACATTAACATTTAACTACCACAAGCAGCCATTCAAAAAGCGAAACAGAGCCGTTGGGAAGCCGCCTGGTCAGCCGGGGCAAGTCAGGAAAAGAGCCTCATTGTTTGGCTACGGCTGGATCGCCAATCTAGGCCAGTCTTAATGGTGAAATTTCTAAGCATCACTTAAGTTTTCACGGTTTACTAGCGTAAAAAACTCGCTAGATTCTGGCCGGGATGTTTCGGTCCAGGAGCTTCTACAATCAGAATACAGCAGTTTTCTCCTCAGCACAAGTCTGTGGCAAGTGCGGAAGCGGCATTGAAATTGAGGTCGGTTAGGGGAAAAGCTAACGGTAGCTAACCTCGCTAGCTTTTAGCTTTGCTAGCACGGCCTCTCAAAGCTCCGGGCAACTTTTAAAATATCCCTGTCCGCTTTAAAACTTAACAACACGAGAAGAGTGTCGCTTCGCAATGTTATCGTGTGTTCAGAAAGTAGTTTACCTGCAGTTTATGTGGCTAGCAGTCGGATTTTTCAGTGTTTCCCGGAGCAGAGTTGCTTTGACGACCAGTCGAGTGGCTCGCTGCTTCCTCTCGTCTCAATCTGATACAATGAATTACTTCACGGGAGCGCGCCGCCAGGGTTTGTAGTTTGTAGCTAGGGGGGAGGGGTGACGGGCACGAGCCTGAGAGCCACACCTGCGCGGGCACGAGGTGTACGAGCACTCGCAGCAGAGTTACCGGCTCATCAGCTGAATGGAAATCTGTATTGGTTACGTCGAGCTATAAACTATTTTCAGACGTGACATTTTAGGAACTTTCAGAGGGTTAACACGTGTTTAAATCTAACAGGAAAGTAGATGATTCTGTTTTTAACCTGGGCAGAACTTTGCAATGCTAAGGGTTTATAATTAAGGGGAATTTATATGAGCGTTTCTTTAACCATTCCCGGGGGTCCAAAAGGAATACAGCATGTCCTTATATCTTAGGTTTTATTGGTATTCTTCGGGATTGTTGGTCCCATGATAAACACTTAATTTAGTTTTACCTCTGGCTAAACAAGTGATTAACATTTAATGGACACTATACTGTCTAGTACATCATAAATAAAAAGTTTATGTCCCTACGTACACGGAAATCTTTCACTCAGTTGTCTTATTTCCCCAATCAGTATCAATCGAGCCCATTATAGTTTTGTCAACACTGAAGCTGTAACTTTCTCATTGTAATTACCTTCGAGCCACGAGTGAAGTGTGCAAGTACAAGCCTGTGCTTACTGCGCCACCTGGCGGACAGTTTAAGTCACTAAACAAATTAATAATTGAAGGTAGAAAATACCAAAAATAGAAACCCAGTTGTTAAAATAAACTAGGCTTCTACTGACAAGTAGTACTTTTATTGTTACTTTTTATTTGCCCAGTTGTCATTAAACTGCAGGGGTAAATGTCCACTTTTGAGAGCATTTCAAGGACTTCTTGTTTGGCTAAAATGGTTCCTTCATACTGGAAACAGCTGAAAAAAGATACACAAGGTAACTACAGTTCTGAATAACTAATATGTTATTAAATGCAGATGAACTAGTTAGTGTTCAGTGTTTTGTTTTATCATGTTATTTCTGCTCATTGTAGAATGTGGGGCATCTTTTCAAAAGTCACAGT
This sequence comes from Serranus cabrilla, assembly GCA_903364295.1. Lineage (NCBI taxonomy): Eukaryota > Metazoa > Chordata > Actinopteri > Perciformes > Serranidae > Serranus > Serranus cabrilla. The sequence continues at coordinate 215,839 of CAFUXE010000330.1, forward strand.
ATTCCTCAGTTTAGACTATTTAAAAAAAAAAAATGTCACTTTAAGGTGAAATATTTTGTGTCATACCATAAGAGTGCCTGATTCACCATGTGATTCCTGGTAAATCAACCTATAAATACTGTTCCCAGTATTTATAAGCATCCTTTGAATTACATTTCACTTAGCTAATTTTTAATTTGACAACAGAAGCAGTAAAGACTGAAACACTCCTTTTAATTTCATACAATCATCTTTTATTTCATATAGAGCTAAAGAAATATATCTGAAAACTAAAACGAAAAGTCTGTGCAACAGCCACAGTGCAGAGGGGGAGAGAGAGACAGAGAGAGAGAGACTGTCATTAGTATGAACTGTTGGTGCAAATGTAGGGACAGATAAGGAAAATTAAAGTAGTGAAAACTATTTAAAAAAGTAAAGCCTTGCAGTGAATGACCGCCTTTGCGAACAGGATACAGAAACTGAGCAGTCTTAGTGTAATCGGTCATTCATTTGAGGGCAGAAAAACAGCTTTCATCCACCAGCTCTGATGACAGCTGTTACTCCAAAGTCACTATTTTACCAAACAATTAGATGTAAAGGTATTTTGTTGCCTGTCTGTTTGGAAGATAAAACAAGCTACTAGAATATTTGAATATAGCTTAAAACTCATAATCACACCATCAAAAACGTTACTGACTTTGTGTCAGGTGGATGTAGTCACGTTACTAAAACCTTGAATTGATAATTGATTATAATCTATTTGTGCTTGCAAACGAAAACTGGCAAATTAACAACTTAAAATTTTAAACCTATAATAAAATATTTTTAAACCAGTAGGATTGCAACTAATGAATGTTTTCATTATCAAGAAAGCTGCCAATAATATTTTTGATAAATTATTTTAAAATAACTTTAAAATGTCAGAAAATACAAAAAATGTCCACCCCAGTTTTCAAAATCCACTGTAATCTCTTTAAATGTCTTGTTTTGTCAGTTAAAAACCAAAACATATTCTGTTTAATGTGACATAAAACAGATCTCTGAAAAAATGTCTTTTCTGTCATTTTTGCATAAAAAATGACTTGAACTGGACATCCATTTAGACAGGAAACTAAACACAGAAAAATCTAATTGTTTGTAGAAAGCACCTGCTGAGGTTGGAAATCATCTACATGTGTTTTATCTTTAATGATGACAAGCTGGTGTACAGGACAAAACAGTTATGAACTGTGTACAAAGCCACATTACAACTGCAGCAATTAAATGCTTGTTCAATGACTTTAAGGGTTTGGCCACTGACAAACCCAGTCACACTGCTCATTATCCTCACATGCTGCTTGCCTAGTTTGTCAACAGCCACTGTAAACTGGCATTATTCACACAGACAGTACATGACTTCAACTCATTCTTCTCTCTGAGGATGTTTACAGCCAGAACAAATGTAAATACAGAAACACAAAGAGGGAACAGGGATGAAGAGTGGAGGGTTGGCTGGGAGTCAGAATGGTCAGGCTCCATGTGAAACCTCAGCATGCCAACTGTGGCATTCCTACGCGATCTCACTGTTCCAATTACACAACCTTCCCGGATTACACAACTTCACAGTTATCATCCAGCAGCCATGCTAGAATGTGTTTTTTTTTTGTGGGATGCAAGCTGAGTTGTGCCAGCAGCTATAATGAAAAACATATTTCTCGAGTAACTTGCAATTAAAATGCTAAGAGAATGACACAACAAAACTGTGATTATGCCGTAATTACTGCATGTTTGGGTTTGTTTTGACACTTTTCTCCCATCGCTACTGTGAATACTTTTGATGGTAGAAAGCAGTTTGAGATTTTGAGATATCTGACTGCAGCTCAACCCTCTGCACTCTGACGCTGGATTTAACTCCGCTCGCATTCCCGTCCATTCAGCTATGTAAATACCACAGCTCATTCATATTTAATTAAAAGAATGGCCCCACTCATCCAACGTAAACACTTCGTTGCCAAAGTAAAAGCACAGTGAAATGAGCAGAAGAAACAAGGAGAAACACAGGATAGATCACACAGAAATTCACTCTAATATGGCTTATCACTTCCCGTACAGAACACCTTTCAATCAGGTGAAAAGCAACCGTTTCTCAGTGCTCGGACTTAAGAGTCCAAACTCTTCACATTGACTCTGAATCTTACGTACATCCTCATCTGGAACACAGATTAAAGCATCAGCATGGCGTTAGAAAGGGGGCTAAAACAAAAATCAGACAGATAATGTGACTTTTTTCAACAGATCAGATGTTTTCCCAGGAGCACATGTTCATCAACTGGTGACATTATCGCTTATTCCACAGCTTTGCACAACACAGCGCTATTTGTCAAAAAGCAAATCTTGTGATGTTCTTCCTCAAAACTGCACTATTTAATGTGTCAGCCAAGTTCAAGTCTGTGGGCTGAAGGTTTCTACTGAACCACTCAGAGAAAACCGACCAGGAACCAGACTTACATAACAGCATTTGTATCCTTTGTTTCCGTTCGACAAATTCCAATAAAACGGTTACACAGCATTCCTGGGGTATTAAATAAGGTTGTTGATAAGCAGTCAACATACTTTGCTGAGTGTTCATATTTAGAACATGTCCAATCCCCAAATCACATTAAAAAACACACAGGCCACTACTTGTGGGCAGACAGAGAGGATTTTTTCTTTTTGTTGATTTGTTTTTAATTTAATGTATGCCAGTGACAAAAAAAACTGATCAGTAAGGCCACTGCAGGATTATATGTCAAAAAACAAATATCAGATTATTAAAAGGGAAAAACAGAACTACTCTGTATTTGAATTAAATATGTAAAAAAAAAAAAGTTGTTTCCAGATTTCAAATTCTTCGTTTCAAATAAAAACCAAGCAGCACTCATCATTTTAGTTTCCAAGACGGTGTGTGAAATAAAAACATTGGCAACTCAATCTGTTATCCCAAGAATTCCTGGAGAGATTGAAGAGACCTCTGCAGGGCAAAGGGTGAATGAAGTGAGCTTCATTTACATACTTTACGCTCCTTGTATAGAGCTATTTGGAAACCCATTTTAAATTTGGAAACGTTTTCAACCTTGTCAAGTTCAAAAACAATTTATCCATTTGTCAACAGTGTGATTGCAAGGTCTGAAATAAATTATTGGCTGCAACCGGCTTTAATCAACAACGACAGGTGGGAAATGGAGAATTCAATGTTTTGATCATTACAGTAATAGACTTTGACATCTACAGCGATGACTCTACAAAATGAATGAATCACTGACCTTTTGGTCTGCATAGAATTTATGAAGCGTTTTGGATGAAACAATTTAGCTGCCCATCAACCTCCCTAGAAAATGATTCACCACTGGCCCTGCTTGGCATGTGAGTTTAGAAATGAAAGATGTTGCAAGTGTAAAGGATGAGACTGGGGAACCCTGGCCAGGCTGATTACTGAGCAAAGCAGGCGCCCGCTGTCTGTGGAGTCATTTATTCTCATGAGTCTGAGATACAACATATTTGACACAGCACAGATATAAACTCTGAATCTGCAACTCTAAAAATACCTGCAGTCTGTGCATAACCACCAGGTCTGTCCTCTGCCATGACACACAGCCACCACTTCTCTGTATCACACGTACAGAAGATACTTGAATAGCTGTTGCTGATTCTTGTACTTCACATCCTAGAAGGTGGAAATGTATGGGATGATGTTTGATATTTACTTAAAAATATAATCACCTCATAACTCAAAAACAAGAATCTTAATCATCATCCACGGATCTGTGTGTGAGTTTAACACCATTAGTTAGTGGACAGAAATAAAATGTGTTTTTGTCATGAACAACTCAGAAGGGGGAAAAACAGAACTGTTCTCCACTGAACGATAAATGGAGAATAAAAAAAGGGTACACGGTCCATTTCTCTGCCTGCTGTTCCAGAGAGACACCATGCGGCCTCCTGGCACCTCTTCATATGTGAAGTTTTGTATCGCCAGCAGGACGGACCTGCAGCAGCTTCTTTCCTCTCGTCCAGCACCTCTGCTGAGTCGTGCTTTTCATACTCCCTCCGTTACACACCTGGTTACGTATCGGAAACCAGTGAACCAAAAGCTAAATGTCACTTGCAGCCATGTTTTCAGCGCTTCTCCAACTGGTGCGCGTACAGTCGGCCTTTCATCAAGAAGTCAGCGTGAGTCTTTGTCACTGACAGGCAATCAGAGAACAACTATGGCTGCTCCGAAAAAAAAAGAAAAGAAAATTGTACACCCATTTTGTTATTTATTTAGAAAGCAAGAGAAAGAGACACGTGAAGCAGTGAACCGAGCGCTGCGAGTTGGGATTAGGTCCGGACAAGACACAATTTCTGGTTGACTTTCGGTTGTATGCAGGAGGAAAGAGAAGAATTTAGAGTCCAGTTTGCCCAACAACACTGAGCCTTTACAACCAACTGAAAGCACTGTACAGTTACCACCGCTTTGGGCTTCATGATGACATTGACAGTGTGTTTGTGAGCGCACGGTCGTGTGTATGAAGATGTGTGTGTGCGTGTGATATCGAGTGTATGCCTACGGTCGCTGAACAGACTCGTATACTAGTCAGGGACGCTGAATACTCTAGTATACCTGCCAGTGACACCGATCCGAGCGTGCGTATCTTTACACGTGTGTTCTATTTGTTACGATCTAGAAGGTGCGTCCTCGAAGCTGATAATGCTGGACTCCGGGTGCTGCGCTCCGCCTGTGGATGGCCCTCCGCTGCCCTGTGACATCGAGGATGAGGAGGTGGAGGAGAGAGAGGCGCCGGCGGGCCCCCCTGCTGGTCTCGGCGTAGAGGAGGAAGGGTCGCGCCCACCCGGGAGGAGCGGCTGTGTGTCGGTTCTGACCTCGTCATCCTCATCGTCTTCCTCGTCGTCCATGCTGGGCCAGGCGGACTGGTCCTCCACGCGCTTTAGGCGCTCGTTCAGAGCCTTGAGGGCCAGTTGTCTGGAATGGAGAGAAATAGAGTTTATTATTTGATTAATCCTAGAAGAAGGTATAGTTGCATAAAAAGAGAGGCCTGTTTGTTAAGTTCTCCTGTGTAGATATAAGCTAATCCTTCGATAACATCCTTTGCTTTTATGAAACAAGGTCTGTAAATGTAAAAAAAAATCAGTCCAACTAAAGTGAGAAATCCCTCATATGTCATACAAAGATAACATAATCTTAAGGGCACCAGACCAACTAGGGTTGGGTACTGTTTATATTTGAACCCATACTGGTATCTGGTACCAGTACTGAACAGCATCTTTTTCACTGCTTTACTCTCACTTTAATAACAAAATTGGAATTCCAACCTGCTTGTCAGTCACCACAGCATGGTGTGCTACATCAGAAGGCTGCCGTGTGTCTCAGAGGAGGTGTACATGAGGCTGCTTTCAGCTCACAGTTATATTATATTACATTATATTGCAGCAAGCCATTTTTGTGTGGAGTTTTGAAAAGTGTAACTGCATTTTAAGCTGGCTAATGCCCTGATTCACTGCGCTGCACTGATTCATCTTCCTCGCTCTCTTTCACCGTCTCTTTACCTCGACTTTCCTGCTGTACGCTCTGCATGCACTCGCGCAACCACAATGACTGCAGACGTGGTGGATAACTTTCACCAGTTTTTCCCCCCAATCACTGTGCAAACGTACTTTGAAATAAAATTACTGTCTCAATCAGATGCCCTCTCAGGTAATGAAATTAGGTACAGATTGATTTAATGTGAACCAGTACTCTGTAGTACGGACACAGTTTGGTACCCAACCCTATGACCGACCCCATGTACTTAATGACACACTTTGTCAGTCAGAAGAAGAAGAAGAAGAGGTAATTTATCAAATAAATGATGTCGTTTTTGGAACAAACCTCGTCATTTGTTAATCAAATCTCCCCACTTATCCTGGATAAGTACCAATTACGTTTCCAAATCATCACCGGAAGGTTAATTTCCATTTCAGCAGATGGCAGACCTCTCAATCACCAGCTAATCAAAATCAAGCATTTACAGAGGCCTTAGCAACATTTATTTAATGTGGGTCATACTGGAGAAGGAAAACACTACCAGAAGATGAGATAAGATAACACAGGAACCAGTTTCTGTATAGAAAGGCAGCAATACATGTTTGATTTTCCAGCTGGGAAGTTGTTGAACATGTGCAGCTGTCTGAGTGTACATTTGGAAAGGTAAAGGCAATCTTTAAATGTCCTTTAATACATTATAGTTATATATTATTTCTTTATCTTTATTCACACAGGCATCATCAAAATGATGTTAATATTGCTGTAACGCAGTTTGGCCGCTGGCTTTTCGACAGGGCAATAGAAGCAATATAAGGCCGAATATCAAATAGAAATTCTTTTCACTTTCATCACTACATGGCCAAGCCTTAAACAAGGACGTTGTTGTCATGTGATATGCAATTAACCATTTAGCTACCAGGGCTCCCCAAACTGTTGTTCCCACTGAGATATCAAAGAAAGTGTATAAAATTACGGTGACAATAACAGGAGCACAGGTCTGTGTGTTTGTGTGAGAGAGCAGTGACACCCATCTGTAACTGAATCTGTATGCCAGCTTGGAAGTGTGTCTGCTAGACAATGAAACAGGAGGAAAAAAAACCTCCGACAGCTTGAAAGTGTCAGTGAGTGTGTTTGTTTGCTTACATGAACAAGTATGAACTGTTTGAGGAATATGCCTAAAAAAAGCAGAGGCTCAATGAACCTTCCCTGTGTAAATAGATCTATAAACAACACTGGTTCTCGTCTCTGACTGGAGCATTTATTTGACTTTATGGGTGTGACTGTGTATATATTACTTTTTTCTCCTATGACTGGCTGCATTGAACCACCTTCACTGAACAAGATTTTGCTGTTGAAAATGATGTGACATCAAAGACGGCTAGTTAATAAATGGACCTTTTTATCAGACTGTTCCATTAAAATTGAACAATTAATATTTAACAAAGGTATTCAGTATTTAAAGCTTTTAAAACCCATTTAGGCCCTTAGGGCAGAGTAAAACTAGTGAAACTGGAACCACATAATATAATACACTTTAACGGCACTGTAGCTAACCCCATGTATTTAGTAGCACAGATATTTAAGGTCATAAAGTGACATAAAATGAGCAATTAATTTAGAAATTACACTGAATAAATTAACGTCAATGCAAAATAAAATTTTTCCAGAAGCATCAGGCAATCTGAATCCAAACACTGGATTTTGGCTAACCAGTATCAGTATCATGTAACGGCGTGCTCACTGGGCTGTCTAAACGAGCTGTAAGACAGCTGCTGAACATCCAGAACACTGCTGCTCACGATCTGACTACGAACCAAGAAATACAACCACATTAGTCCTGTGCTCAGGTCACTGCACTGGCTTCCTGTCACTCAGAGAATAGACTTTAAAACAGCTCTGCTTGTGTACAAGTCTGCGATATAATGGAGCCACATGAACCATCTCGGGCTCTGAGAAGCTCAGGCAGCGGTCTCCTGCTGGTGCCCAGAGTCAGGACGAAGCACGGTGAGGCTGCGTTTCAGTTTAATGCTGCTCAAATCTGGAACAGTCTTCCAGACGATGTGAGACAGGCCTCAACTCTGACAATGTTCAAATCCAGGCTGAAAACTCTCTCGCTCTTTTTAGCTGTGCATACCACAACTGAAAGTATCTATCTGTAGTCTCTACTTTAAATGCAATTATTCAGTGACTACTACATCATTCATTACCGTTATGCTTCAGACACTCTCCGATAGCCTACGAGTGTTTTTGACAAGCTAGTGAATCCATAGCCTAATAAATTGTTTATTAACCTAATCTACAATCTATAAGAGTTTGCAAGAGCTCTGAAAAACACAACTAAAGGCTGTGAGGCAGACTAGTGACCACTTGTTGGCACCTGCCTTTTTAAGAACAAGTAAAAAACTTCTAAATTCACAAGTTGGGGTATTTACTAACTTATTTTATGTTGTACAACAGAATGTGAACATCTCTTCAGCTTGTGTTAACCACAGACCTTATTTCAGGTTTCAAACAAAAACCCATTCAAAATCCTCATTGAGTTTGAGAGAATAGGCCCCAGGGCGCTAAAATGCTAACTTACTTCCTGGTTTAAGAACTCGTTCCTGTGGCGCCTTGTACGCTCTGACTTACCTCCTCCTTTCTGCATCTTGTGGGTCCGTCCCTGGTAGGCTGATAGTGATAGATGAAGGCGCCCCAACGTCGTATCTCTTCACCATCTTCCTGCAAACCTTCACTTTGACCAGGGCAGAGTGGACCAGCCCCGCCAGCAGCCCCACGGCAGGCTGCAGCGCCTCAGGGAAGAAACTAGCAAAGGCAAAGTGGTCCGACATGTCCCCACGACCCCGGCTGTGCCTCTGGTAGAATCTCAGGTAGACCCAGCCGGACAGGGCGCCGTAGCTGTATGCAGCCAGGGGAGCAGAGCTGTCGAGCAGCCCTGACAGGCGCAGTAAGGCCAGGAGGAGGAGGACCAGAGCTGGTGCTGCTTTGAGTCTCACCTGAGATGGGAGGGAGAGACAGATTTGAGTTTCTCTGAACAAAATTAATCAGGAACAGAGACAGCTACTAATTTGTCTGCAGACAACTGTGACTGCCAGTTCCCACTATTCACTCAAGTTCAATTCAGGAACTGGAACACCAAACAATGGCTGGTTACATGCCAGGGTAGCAGGCGGGAGTCATAGTCAAAATGTACCAGCATTTGATGGAGTACATCTCCTAACCTGCTCAGCTGAGAGGGCGGAGATTAGAGTGAAGTAACCCAGTTTTACACAAACTCATAACAAACACATAAAGCAAAAAAATAAAGCAGCTAAAGCAGCCTGGTAGTTTTAAATGACACATTAGGAATGTGTAGCTAATGTGCGCTTCCACGAAAAATGAAGCCCTTATCTGGACACTCAGTGTAAGCTGCTCTGTAGTAGAGCATCACATTTAATCTTAAAATGTAAATGAAGAGATCACAGTGTTGTCCAAATTTGGAACATAAACCAAGTGAACACTCGACAGCCTATAAACCACCATCATATATGGTTTTATTAAGACAGCATGATCACTATGTTTGAATTTGACATGTACAGTATGTGCTCATGAAACAATTACACTATTACCATACCAGGTCATATAAAAGGAAGGGAGTGCTACTTGAATGTAACAAGACTTACAAAAATATATGAATAAAGACAACTTTTCTCTCCCACTTTAAAAATCATAATTCAAGAATTTTGTAAGTCATCCCGTCAAAAATAGACAGTAGTATACACAAAAACTCATAGTTTTCTTTACAAAAACCCTGCAGCAGCTAAACATTTGTTTGGTGTCTTTCTGATGCCTGCAGTTTGTGGCTTGTTATGCCAATAGTAGGGTGGAACAATAAGGCCAAATCCTCTATCCCCATATGGGCCATTTGTATATCGCAATAAGCATATTAATCGCCATCTAGCATTTTCTTGTACCTCAATAAATAATATTCTACATATGAAACATAGTCATGGTAAATCTTATTTTTTTGTATGCTCCATTTTAACAAGACTGAGCTTTTTTTGGTTTGCTGCAGCTTTGCTTCCACATTGAAGAATCAGAATGTAAAGTGTCAGTGTATTGCAGTTTTTTTTCCACATTGTGATTGAAACCATAGAGGAAAATATTAACATAGCCATTTCTATCAACTACATGATGATATATATATACCATAAAAACTCTATAAAAATGTATTATCATATAAATCTTTTTATTTGTTCATCTATTGATGCGATTCCTGCATGTGGGACCAACACTGGAACGAACCACATAAGTGCTGTTTTGTTGACATGGACTATGGAGTACTTATAACACGTGGTTATTTTTTAAACACCATTTATTTATCAAACTGCCATACGACATGCTACAACGTATGTCCTGATATACTGGATATTTGAATTGGAATACAAAATTACCTATATAGGGATAGAAAACCTTTTGTCCATAACGACCGGCATTAGTATATCCTGTCATGCGTTTTTCACCCATGTGTTAGTAAAGGGCTGAAAGACACATAACTGGAGGCTTTCTTACAAAACCACAAACTGGAGCCTCAAATGTGACTGGATGCAACACCTCTTAATGCCAGAAGAAAAACCAAACATCACTGGCTCTACCACATGTGGATTTTCAGCATAAATAAACAAGCATTTCTTCAATCCAACAACATGTAACTATGCTGTTGGCAAATGTGTAAATTTGTATACCACTCTATAAGCTACACTTTAAACTCTATGCTTCTTTTACAGTTAGCATTCACTGTATATTTAGTGCTTCTAAAACTGTCAGACACAAATGGTTTTGTAATATATGTAGAGTTTAGTAGTGTGTAAATCAAGGCAATGGATCTGGCACTTTGCCTTTATATCTTCCTGTCCTTACTCTATGTATCCATTACGAAATCTGCACATTTTATACTATTTTGTGAGTAAGCCTGAGGGCATCCTCAATGTGTGATGGCAAATATGTGACAAGGGTTTGTTTATGTACATATTTCAGAGACTAGTGGTTAGGTTTCCAGTGCTGTTTACATTCTTGTCAAGTTACGCTCTCAGTTTAACTTTGCTGTCCCACTCCTCCTCACTGGTCTGGTTTTATTCACAGGCTCCACTGAGGAGCATACCCCATGTCAATAAGCATCAATAATGCAGAGCTGAAATGATTCTCAGTATTTGTTAGTCTTACCTGTGGCACTCTGAGCACTGTAGTATCCCCCATGGTCTGCTTCAGTGCCACCAGGACACCTCCCAGGAAGCCAGCTGCTCCATAGGCACGGACAGCAAACAGGTAGTCCAGGTCAAAGGTGGCAACATAGGTGAGGAGGTAGGAGAGGCCTACCAGGAGGCCTGCTGAGATGTTTACCACTGCAAAAAAGATCAGGAGCTCCAGAGCCCCCCACAGAGGCTCCAGCAGGCGCCCACAAGCCATGACTGTCCCAACATTAGCCGCCACACCCCAGACGTGCTGCTCAACCACCCCATGGGTCACCAGTGTCCACACCCAGAAGTTGGGTGGAAAAAGGTATCCTGGGGTCACCCCTAGTGCGTATGGAGTGTCGACAGCCCATGACAATAGATAGAGCAGAACCACCACAGCACTTATACTTTTTACCACCACACTGGTGCTGGCAAGGGCAGCCAGGAAGTGCTGTCGAGCCACCGGCAGGTAACGATTCATTGTGGTCTGTTTTTGAAGAGGATCCTTCTTGAGCAAATCAGCTCAAGAGAGCGAAACAGCAGATCGGTTGCTTGTCGTGCAGCAGATGTTGGATGCCGTGTGAGATTAATAATGCCAAGAAGAACAGGTGACACCTGTAAGTCCTGACAGCATCAAAATCCACACTTCTTTGGGAGCCTTCATCCGGGATACTGTCTTCGAAATGGATAAAGGTAGTTTTGGAAACCAACTCAGTGAAGTCAATTCCTTGCCTTCAAACAAGGTAACAAACTTTGGGCTGCAGTAGATAAGCCTGAAGATGTGATAACCTTAGCTAGTAGACCTTTTGATCTAGCTGCCTGGCTGGCGACCTTCAGTCGGAATAGAGAGAAGTACAACAAGGATAAAAAATCACCAGCGAGCATGCGGGTGGTAGCACCCAAATATGCAAATCCCACCTGACACAAACACCTTAGTAGCAACTTTTCCAATCGATGTGGGCTGAGCTAGCTTGTAAACACAGGAGAGCTAATGTTAGCTAGCTGTCAAACTGAGAGCGTTTGGAGTTACGCTGATTCATATCGGCCACAGAGGAGCAGGAGAGGTCACGTCTTTGTTTTATTATAAGATAAGGCACCCAGCGTCAGTCAAACCTGGTCGACAAACCAGCTCACGGAGATCCTGTCCAGGTCCCCTGCGCTCTCTCGGCCCGGTGTCTACCGGGCTAGCCCGAGGATTCCCCGTAGCTAGCAACAGGCCTTCAAAACAATGTTAGAGGCGTTTCTTGAACCAGCGTCAAATCACCTATAGTCCAAAGGTTTTCAAACTACCTTAGCTTCATTCGGTAATCGCATTGTTCTTCCGTCTTTTGAGAGCAGGTCGCCGGAGAGAAAATATTTTATCTTGGCAGGCGCTCCTCCTCCCTGTAACACCACTCAGCTACTGACCTGCGCTGTCTGCCGTCGTCATCAACAGTCGGTGAAAAAAACGTCAAGTCACGTAAGGTTTTAACACCAGAGCATTGTGGGAAAAGGAGTTCTCAACAAATGACGCATCTAAGTACATTAACAACTCAAATCCTCCACGTTGACAACAGAAAGTAATTAAGACCTGATGGGTGAGCCTCAGCCGCCTGTAGTGGAAAGCAGCTATATAATTTTGAGGTTTATACTTCACATATTTAATTACATTTTTCTGGTACAGTACTTTATAGCTAAACCGCAGTTCTGGGGGAAGCATTATACAAATCACTGCATTAAATTTATTTGACAGTTCGAGTCACTAATTACTTTCCAGATAAATATTTTGTAACAGCATTGGCCTATTTAGCCTAGTGAACTGCTTTAACAGTACTTGTGAATGCACAATATATATATGTATTCTTGATATAATATTCTTATATTAAAAGGAGCCTTTCTGCATTATAATGCCCTACTGCAGTACTTTAAAAAGGACTTTTACTTGTAGTATTTCTACACTAGTATGTATGCTATATTCTCTCACCACTGTCAGTTGCCTAGCTAGCTTCTAATTAGAGAAACAGTGTTCCTCAAGTTGATGGCTGGAATAAATAATAAGCTTGTTCTGCAATGTGGTAGTACTACCTCTCTCCTCTGGAAATATTCTAATATTTATATGGTATATTATCTCACAGATTTACTTTAGCTTTGTTGGGATATCATCATTATAGATATTTAGTATGGGAATATTCAAAGGTGAAACCAAGTCATTGTTTTGCGAGTCTCAAGTAAGTATTTGCACTAAAGTCCTAAACTTTGTGTTGAAAGGATAAACAAGTGATAATCTCCTCTCACCAAATGTAATGCCATTTAAACAACAGAGTAATAATGTTTTAAATTGACAAAAACAAACAAACAATGCTTTTAAAAATGTTAATTTATCTGTTAAAGATAAAGTGTAACTTCATTGTTAGAAGTAGTGCTGACATATGTTGTACTTTCATAGCATATAGCATGACAAGTCCATGCCTATTTGCTCGTCAGTGTTGATTTTGTCAGGTCTAAAGTCATCACATTTGTGCCTCGAGTCCACACCTTCTGGAAAATCATTCTTCACTTCACGAAAGCATAATTTGCACATTTGGTCCCGAAACAAGCTGCTCCTTTTATACTTCCTTTGCTAAATGTACACTGTAACAATGTGAATGAAAAGAGACAAAAATAACACAAATGCATTCATTTTATTTTGAACAATCAGAACTCACATCACATTTACAAAAAAGACAAACCACATACAAACAGATTGTAACAAGGATACAGACTAAACAGCATTCAGAGTTTACAGCAACAAATGAGAAAGATTAAAAGAATGTAAGAAGAGACCCGTGCACTCTAAAACTGAGGGTACATAGTGTGTTGAGGCTGGGTTATTAACACCAGCCACATATCTCTGGCTCGGGCTGGGAACTGTAAGTGCTCTGGCTCATACATTTGATTTGGAAGCCAATTTCATTTTAAAATCTGAGTTCTATGGTGATAGACGGTGTGAATTTTGCAAATTATAGTCATTGTGATTTAAATTGGAACATAATAGCTATAGATCAAATGAGATCTAATGAAAGCGCAGGTGTACATAGAAAACCAACAGATCTGTCTGCCTCTGCAATTGAATAAACATGCAAATTAGCACATGAGCTGTGCTAACCCAGCAATTTGTCTCTGCAAAGCCATCATACTCTGTGTGCAGGGCATTAATCAAATGAAACTAGATACTCCTTGTTATCTTTCAGACATTTCACACCTCATTGGAAATAGAGGTTGATGCAGCCATTCTGCATTTGTTTTGTCCTGTTTTGATAGATTGAACTGTTTCATATGACACCACCAACAAACCAAAATCTCAAGTAACCTGCAAAATAAAGGTGAGTGAATTTTTGGATTCATACAGTGTTTAAGTCTCAGATTTGTTGGTTTAATTGCTCCATTTGATTTTAAAGAAAGTCTGGAGGATTTAGTGACATCTAGTGGTGAGGTTAAAGATTGCACCCAATTGAATACTCCTCCCCTCCACCCTCCCTTTTCAAGCTCAGGTTACATAAAAAAACCCCCCTAGAAACAGTGTTTAGTTTGTCCATGCTAGACAACTGAAAACACAGTGATTCTCAGATTTCAAGCTGATTATACACTAATAAAAACAATAAAAAACTTACACACCATTAGATCCCTCTAAATCCTACACACTGGACCTTTAAGGGGTTCAATTTGACAACTTAAATCTTAAAATAAACATCTGCTTGTGCATGGATGTCACACACACACAGAAACTCACCATGTCTGTGACATTTTTATTAAAGTAGGACATGAAAAGCTGGAAATTCTGAGGACAGAATGATGAAATTCCTGCCTAAAGCAACGGCATTGAACGTACTGATATGAGGGTAGTTAAATTGGCAGTAGACAGCAGGGAAGTTCTTTCGAAAATGTTGGTGATTTAATTAATGAATCTTTAACTGATTTGACTTAGATTACTAGTTTTTCTTTTTTTTTTTCCAACATATTATTATAATAGGTAAGATTAAAAAAGTGAATCGGCTTATGTTGTTTTGCTTCAATAAGTGTCAAGAGTCATCTGTTTTTCAAGGAATGCAAAATGTGAAACATTATTTAAACTACACAATATTGAGTTTTCATGCAAAACACTTCCACGTCCGTATTGAATTCCATATTCTGACTTATATCTTTGATAATTAATGCAAGGACAGAAAAAAAGACACCAAATCTTAGGGTGTTTGGGTACAGTTTCACTCTTAAAGGGACAGTTCACCCCAAAAATAAAAAAAATGTCAATTATATCACTACAGTTAAAAAAAATGTGAATTTTTGTGTTAAGTTTGGGGGCAAACTGTCCCTTTAAACAATTCTGCTGTCTGCCTTGTGGCAGTCTGAGTGTTTGTTTAGATTACACATATTAACTGACAATAAAGGCAGCTTACAGGGTTACATTTTATAAATATGCCATTGTATCTCATAGGGTTGTTCTTGAGAGCAAAATACGCGGATACTGTCAAACTGTGAAAGGAGATAAGCAGCATGAATGTTGTCAACATGTGGTTTGGTTGCCTGTGTGCTTGTGTGTGTGAGGGACAAACTAAGGGGGGTGACACTACATCTACTATAGTACTATTGGTGTAAAATAAATTAGGAAAAGTATTATTTAGAACATGTTTCTTTTTATTTACAAACTTCAAAAAGCAAAAAAAAAAGGATCTAAAAGTAATCCAAGGTCATACACATTATCCATCGATAAACTACACAACAGGCTTTGACTAGAGCCAATCCTCAAAGACAGCAGCTTTAATCTTCTCCTCGGCTAAAATGGAATTCAGACAGTCGGCTCGGCTCCTCCGACCGAATCGATTTGTATAAATAAATATGTAAATTCAAGTAGAAAGCTGTGAAATAAAAGAGCAGTCAAGTCAGCGCGGCAAACGCTGAGCTGACAACCAAACAATTCAACACTGAGGAAACTCGCCTGTTTGCCATCATAGGGATGACGCAGATGGACATGTCTGATGATATGCTCAGGAACCACAAAAAATATAGGAAAAAAAAGCACTTGATATCAATATTTACTTTCTTTTCAGCTGATAAGTGGTTACTCTGCTTCAGTTTCTGACCCATTACTTGTGAATGAGCTTCATTTACACACACACAAATGGCTCATAATCTTCAATAATTTAGATTTGTATCCTAATTGTGATCAAACTTGTGAACAGGATATTCTGATGGAGGAATCTGAGCTCATGTTGATGAGAAAAAGGTTTTTAACACGGCTCAGTGTTGCGCTTCATATCCCTGATGTCCTTTTTTTGGGGGGTTTCTCATAATCAACAGCTGATCAGTTATAATAAATGGGATCTGATAATTAATCGATCTGCAGAATCGATTTAAGTTCACATGTGCTGGGTCAGACTCGCAGATCGTCACTTTAAAAAAATGAAATAAAATTACAAGAAACTGAAGCTTTTTTCGTAGTAACAAAAATAGTAATATGATCATAAAAATGTTACAAACAAAATAAAGAAAAGCAACAAAAAAAAAGAAAACAAGAAAAAAAATTGTACAAAAATAAAAATGAATAAATATGCACCGTCATAAATAAATTAATTTGGTAAATTCAAACATCGTAAAAAGAAGAAAACATGAGTAAACTAACAATTTCAAGAACAAATACATGGAAGAGAAAGAACGGGAAATGCTCAGTCTTTTCTTGTCTTTTTTTTTCTTTTTCAACAAAAAGAGCTGGTGGGTTTTAAAGCTCTTGCTGCAGCCATTTTGGAGGAGAAGATTTTCCGCACAGGGACAGTGGCGACCATCAGTTTGTGTGATCAGAGGGGAAACAGCAGAACGATGGTTTGTGGTGAATCTAAAGGGAACTTGGTCACATGCTGAAGCTTTCCCAGCTTTCAACCGGTCTACAGACGTATACAGATTTGTGTCTCTTTTACAGTGCAGTACAGTGTACAGTGTTACCTGCAAGGTCATACAGAGGTGGATATGTACTTCTCGACGGTGGCTGTGAGGATGCTGTAGAGAGAGCGTGTTGCTGCGGTGGATTTTTCAATTCTGCTCTACATCGTTGAAAACATTATTTGGTCTCTTAAGACACAATCCTCTTCGATGGAGGTCTCCGGTGTGCTTTGTGCATTTCTGTTTTTGGCAAAGCGACACCGTCTCTCCAGAAAAAAAGTTTGGTTTCACAGAATGAGATGAGACACAGAGAGGGGAATAAAAACAGCAAGAGGTGGAATCTGTGTCATCGTCGGAACGAGTTACCAAACAAATTATTTTCTTCTTTTTTTTTTTTTTTTCTTCAGACAATTCCTTTTGTAACCCTTTGTAAGAACACAACACACAGATACGAAACACAGTCAACGACACAAGCGTAACCAAAACTGCGAGATTAATTCCTCCGGGGTCGTACGAATACATATATAGGCTTGAGTGAGTGTTTTGCATCGCTTTTCGCTAGGCTACAGTAAGACTGTGGGCGAGATTCAGAGAGCCGCAGTGACCGCCTGTCTCTCTTTACCTCTCCTCTCTCACAGTTAACATTCAGAAAGATGGAGGCAAAAAGGCATTTTCTGTTGGTTGGTTCTCCGCTACGAGGAGGACACCTCACAAGAACACAGTTTTTTTTCTCATTTTCACCTGGCTGTTTTTAGGCAATGATTTTTCTTTCAAAAAAGTAAGAGATTACATAAATATAAAATGCACAAAAAAAGAAGAAAAATCAGATCTTCCCACGTCTGATGCCTAAAAAGAAGGAGTCTTTTCAAAAAAGGCCTGGTTTAAAGGCATTTGATTAAGCATACATTCTTTCATTAGAGTTTTAAGGTTTCAGTAATTGTCTTGAACCTCATCCTCAACAGCCTCAACAGCCTCTGTGATAGATCGAAGATGATCCCGCTTTTTCTTTTTTCTTCAAGGACAGAAACGTACATTACCCCTGTCCTGGCAGTGAATTATTAAGTTCAATCAAAATACTTTTTAAAACTTCAGTTTGATCTTTTTTTTTTCCATTTGAAGAAATATTCAGTAGCAATATTCGACAACTGACAAACAATACCATTTCAGTTACTGATATTTAACAAACGTTACTACCAGCTACCTTAATTATCAAACCTTTTTTTTTTAATAAGCAACTCCACCCTACTGTCATCTTTTTAATTAGCTGAAAGAAAAAGCAAAAGAGTCGACATTTAGCAAAGCTGCAACTAGAATCTCTAAAGTCAACACTACAACTAGTGGCCATTTGTGGTCACTGCAGGCCCACACTCAGCAGTTTTAAGTCCAGTGATTAGTATTTCAATGCCAGTTTTGGACAAAAACTTGGAAGCCCAAAGTCCTCTAATTTTCTTTTTCCCTCTGAAGCTTTTTTCTTCTGACAGTCAGCATTTAGATCTGTCGCTCTGTGTCCAGTCTGTGTTCAATCCCCATTCAGACTGTTTCTCCAAGGCAATAGAGACGCACAGAGGAAACACTTTAGCAGGGGCTCGGTTGTCATCTCGTCAATAGTCTTTCATTTTTCCCTCCCGGCTTCGGGCACACGCCTGTTGAAGCCTGCCTCCTGGCAAACAGGATGTCATCCTATTCTGATGATTTTTAAATTGAATCAAGCTCGCTCAGACGACCTCATCATTCACCTGTCACTCTCCCCTCACCTCAATTACATCATCTTCATCATCCGAGCTGCTGGCGCTGCTGACATTCCCGCCGTTCATCAGCACCGGGCCGCGGCGGCCATCGGACCTCGCCGAAGGGGAGAAAGAGGAAGGAGAGGATGAGGAGGAGCTGCAGGCGGCGGTGGGAGGGTACTGGGAGAGGAAGCTGGCTCCGGCTGGACCAGGAGTGGCGGCCGTACCCGGCAGCCCGCCTGGGAGCATCGACCCCGTGTAGAGGCTTGCTAGGGACTGACTGTAAGACAGAGGGAAGCCTGGTGGGAGCATCCCAGCCATGCCCACCATGCTGGGGCTCAGCATGAACGGTGGCAGGGCTCCGGGGAGCGAGCTGTCAGCTTTGCCTGACGCAGGAGCTGATGAGGAAGATGAGACGGCAGTGGTTGTCGTCGTGCAGGAGGAGGAAGAGGAGGAGGGGACCGCGCTGGCTCCACCAAAGCCGAACATATCCGGGTATATGTAACTGGGGTCCCCCAGTTGAGTGTGAGCGGGCTGGAAGTAAGGCGAGCCTGCCCCCATGAAGAGCGGGTGCCCCAGCATGGCGGGGTTGAGCCCCAGAGGAGGGAGGCCGTAGCCCCCGGTGAAGGGGAAGCCTTGTGTGGCCAGAGGGGCGGTGGAGTGTTTGCCTGCAGAGGGCTGCTTGCTGGGCCGCTCCTCCAGGGACGGGGTGGAGGCTTTGCGCTTGGAGCCCGTTCTCAGGTCTTGGGCGGCAGTGGCGTCCATGTTGGGCTGGACAGAGGCATCATGGTGGCTCATATTTCCCACTTTGGCGGGAGGCAGGTTGTTCATGTTGCTCTCTGCGGCGCGCTCTGGTTGAGCTCCGGAGCCGGCTGCGCTGTCACCCGTGTAGCGATGCAACTCGCTGATGATCTCCGGGCTGTCAGGTGACACGGGGCGGGGCACAGCCTTGGAGGGTACCTGCTGCTTCCTGTCAGGTGACAGGCAACCATTACTGCCATTGGTTGACACTTCATCTGGGAGGGCCTGGGAGTCTGGGAAGAAAAAACAAGGGGTTAGATACCAGATTTGGGGGAATAATTAAACCCTTTAAATGGGCTGTGTGTGTGTCAATAATATCATAAAGTCATATTCTAACCTTTTTTTTT
>CAFUXE010000330.1:275553-288651 GCA_903364295.1 Serranus cabrilla
GCTCTGAGGGGCACAATTAGAAGGGGGATACACACACACACATGCACACTTGACCCAGAACAGACGTCCCAGCAGCAGCATGTTGCTGAGGAGGATGGTTTTATTTTAGGAGACCGCTACCACCTCCTCAAGTCCATTTCTCAGTGTCACTTTTTGATGAATGGCCTCGCTCACACACATCTTGGTTTTTCACGATGCGTCCTCTGTATTTTTTTTTTTTTAGCTTTCCAGCTGCTTCAGCCTTAGTGTTATTTTTTTTTTAAATTTAACTGCAGTTTTCCCACGAAAAAGAACAACTCACCTAATTTATATCATAATTTTATTTTAATCAGTGACAGAGTTTCCTCTTTGACCCAGATAACATGTGGAGTGCCCCAGGGTTCGATTTTAGGACCCGTTTTATTTATCTTGCTCATACTTTCCCTCAGTCACATCATGTACATGTTGCATTTAACTGCATTTTACTGGTATAAATGTAGTAATTACAGATACTAATATGGAAACTGGCCCAATACTGACTCATATAGCTACATCTGCAGCAGCAGGGCCGATATATATTACATCAATTCTTCATAGTTATTATGTTGTTTAATATGCATATAATTATGAATGAATTAAAATTAAAATGGGTTTAGAACATGATAACAGAGTATATGGAGGCCTTTCCCATGGCTCTAACAATTAAATAACTTCCTACTTTTATGTATATTATATTTATACACTTTATAGACTTTATTGTAATCATTATTTGTAATATTACAACATATTGAAGTGCAACACAGGGATGTAGAGAATGTTCAATATAAATGTTAGGGTTAAATATAAATTGTTCCTTTCGTTTGGTCACTTGCCTACATCAGGTCATATCCATGAGTTTTTATGTTTTATTATTGCAAATTATTAGTTTCATTAGAATGTAAATATATTTCCTTGCATGTATTTAAACCTACACTGATTTATAATTTATGCAATTATTCTGTCAAATCATAAGGATTCATTATTAATATGTCAGTTTTAAAAATATATATAATCTAATACATGTCATACATATATGTAAACCCACTGACAAAGACCATTATAGTAACCACATGGATGTTTTTCATTACTCCAGCAAATTAAATATCTAAAGGTACATCACACTGATATTCATATTATAGTAAACGTCGCTCTCTATTTGACCTTCCATCTCAGTCAAGTGGTAATTTTCCATTGCATCATCTTTAAATGAGGGAATAATTAAAGCACAACCTAAATATTAAACACTCACACGGCTCCCAGCATCGGCACACAAACACAACTGTAATCAGAAACAAGAACTGAATACATACTTGGAAATATTAATAACAAAAACTGCCTGCAAATCGCAACAGAATGCCAAACGTCCCTCATGTGTGCAGTGATTCCAGCGACAAGAGAAAACTATCACTGACAAGCAAACAAGCATGACGGCGAGCAAATGTTGACCTCGCCATCAGCAATTAAAGTGAAAGAGCAAACCAGGAATATAAAAGCATCACTTCCTGTGAGTCAGATAATTTGGACCATTCAGAAAAACAAATATGAAACTTTCAGGATGTCGAGTGAATCACTTTTGGAATAAATCTGCCACAATGAGACAGAACAGCATGCACGACGGTCGTACCATCAATCCTCCACTTTAATTACTTTTTCATAATTATCTTCTGTGCTGCTGATGTGGTTATTTCTGCAAAGCCTCATAAAGTTTCTGCACAATTCTATATTTTATTTGTGATGATGCTGTCACATGAATATTGAACTCCCACTCACTTTATTATTGCTTTCTATATTCTGCTACTTAACTTTTTTGTTTTTTTTAAACGCCGCTGAAAATTCTTCTTTCTTGAAAATGTATTTATGACTTTGCAAAATCAAAAATGAAGTTGTTAAAAAAGGTGAAGAACACAAAGGAGAAGGAATGTGTCAATGATTTAAAATCAGAAAGCAGAGGAGGAGAGATGATAACATATTATTTTAAAGCCGATGGTTAGAAACACACCTGCTCCTGACAGGAAAATCATTTAAATTAAGAATTCTGGTTTATGTAAAGACATAAAAATCACAAAAAAGTAAAGAAGAGGAGGGGATAAAATGTAGGGAGAACAAAGATCAGGAGTGTTAGTATAGAGTATATTATAGAAAGTATAAAGAAAATGGGGAGAAAGAGAAAGAAAAAGGGGGATGTTGAACCTCGAGGAGGAAACTAGCAGCACCGAGGGGGTCGGCGTCCTGGTGACAGTTGTTATAGCAACAGTGGGACACACGCAGGACACAGCAGGGAGTGATGATGTCACAAGAGCAAAATAGACTTTCAAAGTGAGCACAATAAACATGTAAATGTGTTTTCCCCTCCATCAGACCTTTCACTCTTCCACCACCTGCCGGGCTTCAGCGCTTTGTGATGTGAAAGAACGGCGTCCCCCTCTTGATCTGTGCTGGAAATTAATCCAGCGTACAAGATGTCCCTTTAAAGTGCAGGACTTTAAAGTTCCTTTTTAAGTGCAAAGACTGCAGCACACGCAGGGACAGCTTCTGATTTTCTGAAGGCCAGAAGCAGAATGTGAACTGACCTCTGCTTACAAATGTAAAATGCAGCCGTGTGTACTCAAAGGATGAAGCTGTTTGATGAACAGATCAGCAGAATGCTTCAAACGATTGCTTAGCACTTTTAAAACTCACTTGTGCAAAACTGATTTCATTGTCATGTGTCCCCAAAAAATGTCTTACTTCACAGGACAAACAAGACAAACCTCTTCTTATGGGAGACTAGTGCTTTTTTTAATATTTATAAATATTTTTATGAAACAAATTCTGATTTGTTTTTTGCATTTTTTTCTTTCAATAAATATTCAATTAAAATAAGGTATATTTATTTTTTAAATAATATTAAATAATACTTTCACTGTACATTACTGTAATTTCGGAGAGAGATCTGGCTGCAGCCGTGGCTTAAGTTTTGAGGAAAAAGCACAGATAGACTAAATGGTATATAAATGGTTGATAAACTCAACTCACAATTTGATAAGATTTCCAATGCAGGGTTCACAATGTGATTTTCTTGTAATTTTTTCAAAAAAATTTTTGAACATGATGAGCTTGCAGACAAATTGTGACTGAAAAAGATTCCTTAATTATTTCGGAGGTTTCTTGCAAACAGACAGAACTGATGAGGAGACTCCTTCCTTTAATACAAAGTGCATCGTTACATCCCTACTAGATGGTGGAGTGAAATAAAATTAAATGCTGCATGTCATTTTAAACTTTATGTGCACTAGTGTACGCAGAAAAAGATATTTGAGCCACCATTAAGAGCAACTTTGTAAAAAAAACTGCTAAATTGGCATTATTATATCTCAGCTTCAATGAATCTGGAAATGTTATTAACTCACAACGGCAACACCGCAACACAATAACATACCTTTTTATTTTGTATATTTTTTTATATACAAATATATGTATTAATCATGTGTTGATGTAAAATCAAGAGGCTACAAATGCAGCGACATCATTTGTTTTATGTTTAACCCTAAACCCACTTCCTCTAACCTTTTGCCCCCTCTGCTGCTGCCTTGCTGGGATTTATTTATTTATTTTTAGTTATACAAACTGTTGCACAACTGTTGTGGTTCATATGTTTTATAAGACAGAACAGTAAACAGGAAGGCACAAGTACCAGAACCCCTTTTTGTTGGATGATTTATGGTACATCATTTCTCTCTCTCTCACACACACACACACACTTTAAGAGCCTGCGTAACCACATAGCTTACTGGTATACAGCATCAAAACGGGCACCAGCGCTGTAATTAGGACAGCATGTACAGTCTGTGTGTGTTAAGAGTTCTTCACAGGTTCACAGATCTCTGCTGCCTCGGCCCAAACATAACAAGCAATCTGCCACATTAAAAGATTATTTAACGCTGACTAGTGAGTCAGCTCTCTATAGGCGGCACACATTGTATGTTTCTGGCCTCTCCAGTCTGTGATGCCACAGAAAGCGCTGATTAATCCGTGGATGCATTAAGACAGCTAAATGACAAACAAGCTGCCGCCCCTGCTTTTTGTGTCTCCAAAGAAAAGCGAGTAATGTATTTCACGGGCCAAATCCGCCTATTTCCCCATTTGGATATTCATTCAGTGGTTTTCAATTTTGGGACACTTGGTATTTGTTTTTTTCCCCCAATACCAAAGATGTGTTGCAGCACAGTGTTTGTATTTCAGCTCAGTGTAAAAGTCTTTCCTGCTCTTCTCATCTGTGTGTTTCACCGAGGGCAGGGCTTTGCACACACACTCCGTGTGGAGCAGAGAGACGAGTGCAGCCAGCAGCCCAGCAACTCTCACATATTTTTTACCTCCACCAAGGAGGTTGTGTTTTTGCCAGTGTGTTTGCTTGTGTACAAAATAATTCAAAAAGTACTGCACGGATTTCAATGATATTTTCGGATGGAACAGATGATTAGATTAGACCATCTGGAATTTATATTATTGCTCAGTGACCATATTGCCTTCACTAACTGCCGCCATCTAGTGGATGAAATATTTCAATGCTAGCATGCTCCCAAAATACATACTTTTAATAAAATCCATCAAGTGTGTAATTTGGTTTTGCGTAACTGACCCTATTGCCTTGGCGGAGGTCTGCGCTCTCTGAGTGCCTTTCTAGTTTATTTATGGCACAGTTTCAATACTTTTATCAATCATTATGCTTTAAGAGACCTTTTGGCTTAGATTGCACAGAAGTTTTGGATATGAAACATTTGAAGATTACCAATGCACTACTGCAGAGGGGGAACAAAGCACTCATTAATCAATACAATACATAGTTTAAAAAGCAGAACAGCCCACAGGGACTGAAAGAGGGGGGTGGGGGGTGCGGGTTTCCAAATTAGAGTAAATAATTAATTTTAGTGGAAGATTAATGTGCACATGTGGATTCTGATGATGTCAGAGGTGATGAAACAGAGTAGGCGGGTGCTTAAGAAATGACTCACTGTGACTAATAAAACAGACTGGGAGCGGTTATGTCCCACACATCTGTACTTGTGATTTACATAACACTATTTCTATTAGCTATTTCCTGACCCCATCTTACAGAGTTCTAACAGCACTTAAAGAAGCAAAGACCAGAAAAAAGATTCTCTCTTTCAAGGTCCAAACTCACAAAGACAGAAGTGCAAGAGAACACACACAGCTGTGAGGAGGACTGAAAGCATCAATACGAAAGAAAAGGAAAGAAGATGATTTCGAATTCAAGGATGATTATTCCTGCAGTTAATCTCTCTTTGTTTCTCTCAATTAGCTGACACTTAAATACTTTAGAACCTGAGTGGTTTATGTTACTGAAAACCAACTGAGAAAGTGCTGTAAGCGCTGAAGCAATGCTACTGCTACTGAGTTAAGTTCATTAAATGTAAGAAGTTAACAAGGTGCTCTCTGATGATGCCGCCCCACCTCCCTCCATCCATCATTTCAAATCCTAAAATCTGTAAATGCTAAAAGCTGCAGGCTTTTCTCTCTGTAATGAGGTCAAAGACTGACGCCATTTAAGTTATCCAACCAAAGTTTAAATCTGACCTCCTACACACAAAAACACACACACACACACACAGACGACTCAGCAACTAATAGAACTAATGATGATTCATTGGATTATGTAACACATGCTGGCAACAGAAGAAACTAGGAGACGAAGGAGTTTACAGGGGGAGGACAGAAGGTTAAAGGCTGATGTGAAGAGCTCGTCTGGACCCACATGTGGACAATACAGCGACTGGTACAGTTTGCTCTAAGAGCTCCTTCTGAAAAAAAGTGTCTGTAAATGCACCTTTATCTATCAGGCCATTTAAAATGATGGAGATGATGTTGGAGATACTAAACAAGAAAAGATATACGGAAACTTTTGAATCTGCAATCTTGGAATATCGGTGCCATTTTACTTTGGCACCAAATCCTCTGCTACCGTCTTGTTAGTGAGCTCTCAGCCTGAGTCCGGCTGCGGCACAAATACCAGAGCTGATCGCGGCCTCGCTAGACAGGCAAAACACTCACACACACTTCTGATGCGCACACTGGATTCAATGTCGAATGAGTACAGCATTAGCAGAGAAGTCAGATTTCACTTATCAGACTGTGGGTTCAGATAGAGTTGCTATCACATCGCATTTGATGAGAGTGAAAGAGTAAATACTTCTATCAAAAAAGGTTGAAGAAGGTGGGGTAGAGGTAAAGTAATGCTATCTGCATATGCCAGAACAGGTGTGATGCAACACTGAGTACTGCAGCACACCTGGTAAACAAGGTAAAAAAAGAAAAAAATGTAGTCAACTATGCAAGTGTCAACAATGCTTTGTTATTCGTGTTTAACTTCTTCTTACTCATAAATCTCAGTAATTTCGGCCTGTGTGCTCTCCTGTTCAACACAAGGCGACAGACACAGATTCAAGTATTTGGTGTGAAGTATTTCTAACAGCCACGTTTGTTTAAAACAAACCCTGACTTAAAGAAGCCATGTTGGTTTTAGGTAACAATCTACCAGTCTGACTCACCATGCAGCCACTCGTCCTCATCATCTCCATCGTTGTCTTCATCAGTGATGTAGCAGATCTCTCCCTCCCTCTTCCTCCCGTGCAGCTGCTCTTCCACTTCATCAGACATCCTGACCTGCAGGCGGCTGCTACCTCAGCATGGCCACACTGGACAAAAAGGACAGGTGTGCATGAATAGATGAATGAGTACAGACGCACAAAACAAATGAATTTTGGATGTACAGTAAATGAGTTGTCTCTGTTCCTCCTCTGCCATCTGTCTCCACGCGCAGACGGTTTGAAGCTTTTCTCATGAGAAGAGAGACAACAGGACGGGGAAACCCCAGGAGGAGTGTTTGCTAATTTAGCTTGATCCTCACTCCAAAGCCCCTCACATAGTATCATAGTACAGGGTGGTTTTGCATATCTGAAACCAGCAGTACAAAAGTAAAAGTAAGTCCACTCACATGGGCTAAAATAAAACAACATATGTCAAAGACATCCAGTTCTACTGCAAGCGATGATACTATTGGTGTGAAAGTAGCTGCTGCAGATAGAGTGTTACGCAAAGGGAGAAGGTGTTAAAATAGAAATGTTTAGAGAGCTTGATTTTCTTAGGAGGACTTGGGGTAATCAAAAACTAAAAGATAAATAGGCCACAAAGGTTGTGATACTACACTACTTCATCTAGCCCGGGTACACCTTGGGGTTCCCCAGGAGGACGCCTGGAGTACTTTGCTCAGCCTGCGACCCTCCACTATCCGGCCCAGGATAAGTGGATTAAAATGGATAAATGGAAGAGTCTCTTTACAACTTAGAAAATACATTACAAAAGCAAATTAACACAGAAATCTGTGAAAATTATTACAAAATGAGGAGTAGATATTGAAGTTTTTTGCCTTAACCATCAGCTGCACGCAGCACATGAAGACGGTACTCGATTTGTTGCCATGTTTGCTGTAGCAGAGCTTCATCAATGGTCACATCAGTGATCTTTAGCTTTAGGTCAGTGATGTCCCGTAACTTTGTTCGAATTATCATTTATCAGATTGCCTCGGATGTAATTGGTCAGTATTCAAACTACAAACTGAAACCAGAAGGCTTTTTATAAGATATTGTCCCATTAACTATCGATTCTGCATTCATATGCAGATATCTGTTTATAGGTGTGACATGAGACTGCAGGTCTATAGAACTGTGGCGATAATGCACAAGTGCTGTTACCTGCACAAAATCCTCAAAAGCAGTCTGCAAATACAAACAAAATTCAAAGAAATTTAAAAGTGGACATGGAGAACAGCACTTGTTTTGTGATTTAAATAATTTCAGTTTTTAAGTCCATTTTTGTAGTCTACATATTCTTTTGAGGCAAGGCAACGCATCACATGATTTGAAAGACAAGCAGGAGTGTCTTTGTGAAAAACAAGGACCATGACCTGCACATGAAAACCAGAGCTGCAGAACAAGCTGGACAGGGAAGTGCAGCACACACAATGAGGGAGCTCTCAAGATTTCCTGGGATGCTTTTAAAGCTCCATCTTTCAGCAGCAGGAAAATTACACTCACATTACTCACAGGCTTTTCTCTCTGTGCAGGATAGAAACAACCATAATCTGCAGCCACAGTCTGCAGCCGTGCCCTTCATTATCAGCTGTGGTTGGGTAAAAGCAACCTTTTTTTTCCTTCATTGTTTTACAGCACTATGATTCTGTTACGTACAATAAGAATCATTATTTAAAGTGATACAACAGAATCAAAGATATTATTACTAATGGCAGTGTTAAAGTAACCTCAACATTACAGACATAAGAAAAGTTTCTTATGCATTTTTTTCCCCCAACAAGACAAATCACATTAAACCCTTCAAGTTATAGTGAAACATTTCCTTGGCCTACATCTAACACCATAAACAAGAATTATCGCCTTATTTGTCTCGCTGGGCTAAAAAAAAACAAAGGCTTTGAATAATATGCACTCCCTCTCAGATAGGCCCAGACACACAGTATCACATCAAGGTTTAGTCTTGATCAGGCGCCAGCTCACCTTGCATAACGTTACACAGCAGATTACACAACAGGTAGCTCCGGCCAAGCTGACTTACTGGCCTGACAGGGAGGTTGTACAAACCTCATAAATCCAACCGAGCTAGACTTTACGGACATTATGGAGCTGAAATCCAGTAACCAAGGACCCTGTGAACTCTGACGTTCTTGTATCGCCAAACACAGATGTGTATGAAACCAAATGGACCAATTTAAATGTATTTTAGTGTGTAGTTCAGATGATAGCAGCAAATTTGAGAGCAACATAATCACCATGCCCTCATCCTCTCATGTTTAAGGGAGTGATATAAAAATACGGCTCATTTTCCTGCAAAACCTCCTCAAATCAGGCACTGGCACTCACTTCTATAGCACTGAGCCACTTCAAGACCAAATTGCTTTGCACTACGGGTTTGGGAAACAGAACCCCTCAACCTCCTGGTTAAAAGAAACCAATATTTACTGTTGGTTTCTGACCAGACCTGACCCATAGTGATACAACCACATCACTATTCTGTCAACACCACTAAATATATGCCCAACATAAAGCCAGTGATCTCGGATGAAATCATGGTTATAACAGGCAGTAGAAAGCTCTGTTTTAGAGTGAATATACTCCAGAACTATAGGCTAGATTTTGGCAATGAAAAAACTGGCAGGACCATTTTCTAAAGGATCTGGTGGATCTCTAACCCCAAGATATCTGAATGAAAATGGATTCTATGGGTGCCCACAAGTTTGATGGATGAACCTTGATGATCCAACTAGCTACTGTTAGCTGACAACAATAACATCATAGCGTCCTTTTGGCTCCAGATCCATTCTGTGTATGCGCGAGTTCTAAAAAAAACATGATGGCGATGCCCGAAATACCAATCTTGAGACAAACCAATGGGTGTATAAAAGAAGTGGGCATAGAAGTCAGCCAAGAATATATTCAACAGTTGTTGAGACATTTCATTCTAAGCTAACGGTGATGATGCTAGAAGAAAAGCCTGTCAGTTAAGTAATGAAGATTCATCCTCTGGGGATCATGAACTTTAAAAAACCCATTAAAAATGACTTCAATCCACTGAATAGTTGCTGAGATATTTCAGCCTGGGCAGGCTGATTACCCATCTGCTGGGTGGTTCTCTAAAAAGCCCACGAGCATCAAAGTGTGAAACAGTGTTACCACGACATCAACCAAAGAACACACTGTTGAGAAAGTGCAGCACGGTAAATTGTAACCAAGCACATACCGGATTTATGTAACATTACATGCCAGAAAGTGTTGGCTGCAGATTTTGGCTGTAAAGGCCTTAATGTGTGACTATTACTTGTGAGCATACTGTTTGGGCATCCAAGACTGCCAGTGAAAGCCGGACAGAGTAACTATCTTTGTGGTGATGTGGAAAAACCTATAGTGGAGAAGTCCAACTGCCAACACCATTACTGGCACCAATTAAGATTGTACTTCAGAATTAAATTATGTTAATGTAGAAACATATGGTTTGTATTTGAAAAAGAAACAGAGCAACTTTCAGAATCAGTCCTGTTCAAAACAACTTTCCTGTAAGAAGCCTGGATTAACCTATAGTCAAACATTGGTCACATGAAACTCCTGCAGACATACTGTGCAGCTTGTTATTAGCCTACATAACTTGGCAGTCACATCCAGGCAAGAAGCGCTTGATTCACTGCCATCAGGTTTTATGTAACTTTATATACCAGAGGAAAGCGGGCCAAACTGTTCGGTTCATGTCAGGCCTTCAGGCTGTAAAATAACAGTTATATAACATACAGTATATGTGTGCGCAGCTCCTTGTTTTTCCAGTATGTAGGTTAGGTTCATGTTTTTATTTCTCCTTACCCCGACACAACCTTTTTAAACAGCTGGGGTTGGACCTGAGGTATGAACACCTGTGCTATACAATGCAATCTGATACAAGATTGAGCTTCTCAAGACTGTATTGATTCAGTTGTATGACAGATTACACAAACACATTAAAATGTAGTGAAAGCAGAAGTATAGCTGTAAATGCTTGACAGTTTTAAAAAGAGGCTTCAGATTTATTGCAGGGTTATTGCAATGGATTGCATGAGACCGTTCTGTGCAGGTGTTTGTCTTGTTGTGTCCATTAGACTGAAAAGCTTCTCTATAAACATCACAATGTGCAGCTTTTGGCTCTGCAAGGATCTGACACTCTCCACAGGGTAAATTATGGGTAAATCTTGTTGTTTTGGCACTTAACAAAGTAGTTTACACATAGCAAAGTTAAATGACAAGAAGGGAATTTAGGTAACTCCTGACGAACAACAGAATATTACCGTATCAGTTTGTTTGTATGTTTGCAGAACTGATATTCTGTGCCTTTACAAATGAACCTGGGCACGTTTTTAATTCACATGCACCTCACATCAGTGACTGATTGTAGATATCTGTTAGTGATCAGAGACATTAAAAAAGTGAAATTTAGATTTAAGAGATACTGTCAGAAATTGACTTTTTGTCGAATTTGAAGCCACATTTACATTATTTTGATTTTGGTCATTTTAACAGGATGAAGAATTTAAGGCAAAGACAGTTTAAGTTATCAGATATAGAAGCTATGCAAACGTTTGGCTTGATTTTTAAAGTGGAACAGCTTCATTCAATGTTTTACTATTTTAAATCACCTGGTTTGTTTGTCTTGAAGAGGGAAGAACTCAACAGATAATCCAGCTCCCAGGAAAACCCACCGAAGCGATTAACTCAGAGAAACTTTTTGCACTGACGGCATTTCTCCTTCTCTTGCTGTTGTTTTTATTGACAGACCCCGAGTTGCAGAAAATGACATTCATATCAAAGTCTGTGTGGTACTCAAATGGCCTAACTCAAAATCCTGATTGAAAGGCAGATTTGTCAAACATATTTAGATGACTCACAATTTATGATCCTTCAGATTTCTATTATACTCAATCAAATTTTTCAGCTATCCAATGTGTCTGCATTCTGTAACTGCCTCTTTTTAGCCGTCAGTGTTACTGGTGCAGACCACCATTAAAGAGGGGGGATTAAATTGCCTTTATAAACATAAGGGATTCTGTACTGGAAGGTATGCAGGAAAATAAAGCAGCTGCATGCACGCATGTCATGTCAACATTTCGTTGTGAGTTTGGCATAACTGCCAGACGACTTTCTTTGTTCAACAAAAAATTGCAGCAGTGGGAGAGCAGCAGACAAGACTTTCAAACTCAATATGCACAGAAAGAGATTCATGCTACCAGAAACTTTCAAAAACAATCAACTCTTTAAACGCTGTTGAAAATAATTGCACACAAAGTGATGAAAACCATCCATGTTTTACACCCCACACCATCTTACCTTACATAACCTCTGACAGCGGGCCAGTGGGGCGCTCCAAGGACGTCTCACACAGCCAACATTGCATTGTGGAGTACAGCATTGCTTTTGGCTGGGCCAGACCGAGTGAGAAGCAATTTAAATTCAGTGAATATGGAAACGCGATGCTGATGAAGGCAAAATATAAAAAGCACAGACGGGGGAATAAAAATAAAAAAGAGGGAGGCATGAACGATGATGGGAGAGATGGATAAAGACAAGGGGGGTGCATGGGGGGAGGGGAGCAGTCTGGTCTGTCTGCTGTCCTAAAAACACCCCTATGACCGAAGGGGGAGGGGGTGAGACAACCTAAATTTCTTGTAAAAATTGGGACAACACTGTAGCCTGAATGAGCATGACATCATGTGGAGTCTCCTCCCAAAATGAGGAATCCACCACTCGGAGGGTCTCCAGGCTCATGGGACCAACAACTGTCAGGATTTAGAATTTCTTGTTAATGACCAAACATTTTTTTTGCTTTTTATTAAAGTGCAATCATTTATCAAAAATGTAAGTGCAAACAATCTAGGGATGCAATATTTCAGGATATTTTTTGGTCAAGAATCTGCATTTTTGCACATTTTTCTTGTTGGTTTTCATTATCAGTCACTGTCCATTACTATTCTGATTCACTGATGTAATATTTGGTCATAAAATATCCTCCATAAACAGTAAAAATGCCAGCGCTCACGAGGCCTTCAATACAGAGCTTTGTAGTCTGACCTCTGGGCTGTCCATAAAACGTTGCTCCTTCTAATGAAATTCTGCGAAAATTGTAAGAATTGTGACATTTTCCAAGAGTTTCCTCTAACCAGGTTCTATTTTCATTTCCAGCTCATAAAATTACTATATCAGCCACCATATCAGTTATAGATTTATAATCAGCATCATTCAGGGTCTATGATGAGGCCTGTTTATTCCACTGTCCATTCTATGCCTATTATTGCAAGTGCATTTTTGTATTTAATCTAAACACCTTTTTAAAATGATGTGTCTTATCGACCACACACATTACCAAGGTAAAGTTTCTGCAAGTTTATTCTGACTACGTCTGAATCGGGTCCTTAACCAGCCTGTACAGGAAAGATCAATGATTAGAACTATCTTCTATAGGGTTAGACAGCTTTTTTATATTTATTTAGACTGAAAA
>CAFUXE010000330.1:289780-307620 GCA_903364295.1 Serranus cabrilla
GAGTTGAATTCCTCCAACCAGGTTCTATTATCATTTCCAGCTCATAAAATTACTATATCGGCCACCATATCAGTTATAGATTTGTAATCAGCATCATTCAGGGTCTGGGTTAACCTAAACACCTTACCAAGGTAAAGTTTTTGCAAGTTTATTCTGACTATGTCTGAATCCTGTCCCTAACCAGCCTGTACAGGAGAGAGCAATGATTATAACTATCTTCTATAGGGTTAGACAGCTTTTTTATATTTATTTAGACTGAAAACCAAAACAGAACAGCTTATTGCATTTTGAGTCGGAAAATGCAATAAATATCCAGACAGGCAGAACGTCATGAAACTGTGCATTGTATAACTGCACATAAAGGCCAAAGCTTGTGACTGAATGGTTGATCTCCAGATCTTTCACCTTCCCTTCAACCCGCCCACTCCAACCATAACAAATGACTGGCCTGTGGGAAACTCTGACTTTTATATTAAATAAAAGTCATGTGCTCTGATGTCAATGTGATGGGTTTATTCCCAGAGAACAAACAATATGTTGTGTTGTATTCTTGTCTCGGAAGTTATGATATATACATAACATCAGTAACAGCCCCTGGACTTCAGCTTCTGGTACATTTAGACCGACATCACAGCCTCAGGTTGGGATAAAACAGCATTCTTACACAGAAGTGTGGCCAGCGGAGGGTTTAATGAACGCTTCACATATGCACCCACAGACAAACACACCATGTAATTATCTCTTTACCTTCTAAACGCCCCTGACAGAAAGAGAGAGAGAGAGAAATAAAAACAAATGATAAATGAGGGTGGCAGTGAGAAGACAGCTGCTTGCATAAGCTGCCTTACATAAGATCTGGCTAATAATGCCACTGTTCAGCTTACTAGAAAAAAGTTGTACAAGACGTATGCCAGGATGCAAGGACATAGCACACACACACACACACGCATGCACACACACACTATTTCATAATTTCATGTCTCCCTCCCTCCTTTTCACAAAGCTTGAAAATCACTGCACATTTTCAACTCTCACTCACACACACACACACTCACACACACAGACACAATTGCATCCAAGGACTTCACTGCTTTAATGAATTCTTTACACCTGACTAATTCTAACCTTAACCCTTGTTTCTAAAAATCGCCTCAGTTTCAAGGTCTGAAAACCCAAAACAGTTCCAAAATGGAACCAACACACACACACACGTCGTACTTCGGGTTTATATGTCAGCAGAGTTGAACACTTTGTACCAGGACGCCTCATTATAAAACCTGCAGGAGCTCAGGGCAGATTTAAACGAGGGAGGAGACGATTAGAAAGAGAGAGGGGGGGGGGGNGGGCTGAACACTGAAGCCGATGTGGAAGTCCCAAAACTGCAGTTCCTCAAACGGCCACTTGAGGCTGGGTTAAGAGGGGAGTCAGATTCCACTGACCCCCCCTAACGCCCAACTTTATAACAGCAATAAACATTTACAGCCCGGTACAAAAACAGCTTTGGCCTTTACAGATAATTCCCTTATTTGTGACAGAAGGATTAACTCAAAAACAGGGAATACTTCCATGTAACAAGGTCTATAGGCCCTCAATTCCAAAACAAAGGGAAAAGTGTGGTAATGGGTTGGACCGAAGTAAGACAGAATTGACACTTTCTACTATATGATTTAAATAACAGTCAAACCAGAAGTCAAACAGTCATTTTAGAACCCCGAAAAAAGATGTATGGCAACCAGGAGCATGTTACGAGGGTTAAATTATATTAAGGATTAAAGTTCTTAATTAAGAGCTTGGGTGGGTGCTGTCACAGGTGCTGTGTTTCACCACCCGGGGTTGTTGGGTGTGTCACACTATTCTCCACAATGGCACCTCAGAAACATATTGGTGACATCATGGTGACTCCATCCATGTCGTATACAGTCTGTGTTCTGAATCAAGTCAAACTTTCCTACTCAGTGAGTCGTCATGATATTCAAGAGACATTGTCCTTTAATTTTCATCCACTAACAGACCAGTTTCCTTCAAGCGTCTGATGATGCGCTACTCCTCCGTCATTGGACTGTGCACCACCCTTTTCCCAAAATGCAGGTTATTTGTAGGAACAGCGCTTCAATTTGCAGCTCTGAAAATGGATATTGTATAACACCTTGCTTTTATATTGGACCAGCTTGCAGACTTAGAAGATTTGCACCACATCCCCTCGCTTGTGTAACAGAATTACACAATGCTGAAGGCTGGTGATGGTGCTAGGGGGGAGGGGGTTAACAATCCAGTCAGGTCGCTCTCATTCAAGGCAAAATGACGCACACACGCTGATCAAATACACACTGCATTTGCTAAACTCTGTCTTTATATGCGTCTGTGCAGCTCTTATTTTATTTTATTATTATGTAAGTCTCTTTATTATATTATATTATTATTAATACTAGTGCAGTGAGGTGAAAACAAAAAAAGAAAAGTTGTTTTGATTCTGACATTGTCGAGGGTTCATGACTTGCTTTATAACTGGAGTCAGGAGAGGGACCTGAATGCAACATTATTTTCATATTTTCCTAATTAAAGCATTTTAGCAGTTCAGCAAAGCTGATGTCGTATCAGTCAAGGTTATCCAAAATATTCTAATGCCTCTTTGTGAAATTTAACTGGCAGTAGGGTTTCCAAAGATTTATTACTTATTTTTTGCTTTACTCTTTTGGCGCAGTTTCATCCGTACTCATAATTTACTTTAATAATTTCCATGTGTGTGCGCTCACACCACCACTGATTAAAAACCGGCTTAGAATCAGTGGGTTGTGTGGAAGCAGGACACAAAACGTTATAGAAATAAATAACTATTATAGTTGTTATCGGTCAACTAATTATTTTAAATGATTATTTAACTGGCCAAAAGTTTTAGGCCAAACTGGTGATCTCAAAAATTGATTAATAACTTAAAAACTGCCACAGTGTGTTGCATGTGCTTCAGCTCAGAGGAAGAAACATACATTTTTAGATGTATTGTCTTCTATTCATGGTTCTGGTTGAATGTGAATTATCTGCATTGTTTTTAGTGTTCAAACATTTAAATTCACACGTCTAAATCTGTCCACAGCCAAACCAACAGTGTCTGACCTGTAACATATTCCTGGAACACCTGCAGCCTGCTCGGTCTAATTTGGACCTCGGACCGCTCACACACCGACTGATTTTCTAATTCTGTCTCTGAACCTGTAAATACCTCCAACAAGAACAAGTTTATTCAGGATTAGCCTCCATTTAATGCTTTGGCCTCAAGGTCTCGCTCAAATTACTGACCTGGATCAGTGAACAACGCTGACCTGCACCGACTCGCTTCACAGGATATTTTTAAACAAGGCAAACCCTCAAGCCAATCCCACCTGGGTGTCATATATAATCCCCGTCCACCTGGGGCCCCTTTGACTCTGCAGCACACCAGTTTAACAAAGACAACAGCAAGAAAGTCCCACCCATCACTGATCTTATCTCTTGTTGTGAAGCTTTAAGTCACCACTTCAATTCTTCTGAATTCTTAGATTTGACAATTGAAGTAAAAACATTTTGTTCATTTTCCTTCTGATGTCTGCACAGAATCAGATAAAGGGAATTAGCACTTCATTAATGCAGCAGCTCACACACTTCATCAATACCTTCAGAGTCCATGTAGGTTAACTGGGAGGGGTCGGGAGGCAGCGAGGGAGGGATCAGAAATCGTTGAGCTGACATGATCTCTAATTGGATGCTGCTGGCTGTTCTCCAGCCAATCAGGGAAGGTTTGGAGGGTTCATTGGGTTTGCTGGGTTCATATGGGGACATGGAGGGGAAGGGTCTCCTCTGCGTATGGAATCCACAGGAGGAGGGGGCAGCCTACAGGCATAAGCAAGTGCTGTAAAAAACAGTTTGACGCTTGAAGTAAAAAAAATGTAAAATTATTAGCGAGACAGTTTATCTCTGCTATGGTTCATCTGATGGTGTCAAATTCACATTTATGGTGATCAATTATCTGTTTTATTCTAGGTCACGGCCACAAATGGCGATCATTTTTCTTTACAGGAATCAATTTCCCTCCACTATCCAAGGCCTTTAGACAGATTCTTTCTTTCAGCCATGTGGGCAAGCCAGCAAATGTTTATCAAAAGAAAAAAATCCAATCTCAGATTTTCCCATCCGTCTCTGCCAACTTTTATCTCCTCTCTCAGGTTTATCAGACACATTTAACAGCAAAAGGAGATGTGATCCAACAGGGAAACCCAAGTGAGGAAGACAAGACTGTTCATCATAAATATGGTGCAGAATAGATTGTGTCAAGAGATGGATTGATTACTGAACCAAAAAACAACAACAATCTGTGATAAAACTTCGAGCTGAGTTACAGAGGAGCAATCTGAACCCCACCTAACATAGACTGTCTTTAAAAGAAAATGAAAAAAACGGGCAGATCTACTTAACTAGTTGTTGGCGTGCTGGAGTACAGGGCTGCAGAGCCTCGGTAAACGGGAAAAAGGCAGGAAAATGGTAGGCTTAAGTTTGTTAAATTGGGAGCTTTGTAAACCAAAATGTGATGAATACGTTTTGAGGCATTGCACTGTGTGTTGTGTTGTT
The DNA here is from genome assembly GCA_903364295.1 of Serranus cabrilla. Taxonomy (NCBI): domain Eukaryota; kingdom Metazoa; phylum Chordata; class Actinopteri; order Perciformes; family Serranidae; genus Serranus; species Serranus cabrilla. The sequence continues at coordinate 294,380 of CAFUXE010000330.1, forward strand.
CTATAACATCGGATTGCACAATTTGGTACTTTTTGTTATTGTGATTTGTTCTTTTTTATGTTTTTATGCTTTCCAATTGTCTGGATGTGTTGCTTCTGTCTGTTTTATATCATTTAAAACAACATTTCTGATGAACTGCTTGGTGGACGTAAGAAGAAATTAACCTTAATGAACGGAGTAATTGATGATTAAAATAACCATTAAACACAGTCCATCTTTTACATATATTAAACATTATGTTAAATTGTGTTGCATTCAAATTTAAGCCTTGACCTCACTTTACCATGCAGAACCAATTAGCTACCTCATTACACAAAACTGTGTTTTGTGTATCCGCACTGACCCTTTCTGACCTCTCTGAGCTTAATCATTAATGGGATGAAAACAAAGTCTGCAGTGTTAAATAAATACGACTCAGCAATTGTCCGAGATACTCAAATGCACGTGAATGGAAGCAAAAAGCTTTGGGGCCATTGCTCTGTCAATACATTTATGTGGCAACACAGATGTGACTCAGGACCCTGTATTATTAAATATTTAATATCCTGTACCGTGATGCAGCTGCAGGAACAGAGAAACATCTGGCCTCAGACTATTCACATTAATATCTGCTACAATTCAGGACAGATGAATGAGTTCACATTTCCCCCTCAGTATGGGGGCTATTACACAACTATCACTGTGATCCGTCGTGTTGGTTTTCCATGTGTTTAACACACCCGATTTGTGAGGCTCAAGAGTAAGCTTCCAAAAACACACATCGTTATTTAAAGTTGGACAAACATGTCACTCACTCTGGCTGAGCAGACGTTACGGATCAATGAAGGAGTTCACACAGAAACACGTGCAAACAGACACACACACACGGACACACACAGTGCTGTAATTTAGCCGGGACACAGAGATGAAGATAAACAAGCTGACAGACGAGCACGAGGTGCAGTCATGGATACTAGTCAACAAATGACTAATGTCAACAATAACAGGTGCATCTACACACACAAACACACACACACAGAAACTGAGAAACACCCTGTAAGGGGAGAGAGCCTGACTTTACCTAAGGCTACTGACCAACAAGTAAGACATCAACACTAACAACTGGAGGAATGAACAAACACACACACCAGCTTGTTTGTGTGACCTCGTGGGGAGTCCTAGAAGGTGTCACATGGGGTCACTACTTTCTAAATGAAATGAATGCATGGATTTAACACACTGATACACAGATACAGGCACACACAAACACAATAGGAATATTTTCAACAATTTTGAATATTAGGGTGAAACATACATGACAAAATACATCAAGAAACCGTAAGAGGTGATCCGACCGATGCCTAGTCTTAAGTCAAGAACATAGCAACATGTTAAAAAAATGGGTAACCGAAATTCTCATGGCTTCAAATAAAGAAAGACTCCATGCCACAATGATCGCTGTAAGCCCATTGGACTCCACTGACTGACACGAGAGGCTTCATATAAAGCAGTTAATACAAAGCCACCTTCAGCTGCTGCCTCAGACTGACTACAGGGTGAAAATCCTCTCTTTGTGACACTTGATGAAAATGGAATCAGCTTCATAAAGACGGTTTATTGCAGGCCTGTTGTGTTGGATTGCATTAAATTGTACAGGTGGAACTCATAAACCTGGTGTATGTTCTGCAGGAGCATTTTTTATGATGTCAGGTCACTTTTATAATCAGTTATGTTGACAACAGGGCATCCACTTCACTCCATTTTCATTGCTAAGTGATGTGTACAGACAGATGTTTCCCTTTTCATATCTCTTTGGTTATCTGAAGATGATGCTTTAGAAGAATTAATCAAATCGAGCAGTCTTTTCATTAAGTCTTTGTGTTTAATTTCCTGCTTTGAAGATAAAATCTTAACTATCATAGTTTTTTCTGTTACTGGTGTAATTGGTGAATCCATCAATTGTTTCATTGTTCATTCAGCAACAGTAAAATAAAGAAAAGGCATTTGTATGTCCCGAGGACACAGATGGGCGGTGTGTGGGCTGTTAGCTGTAGTTAGGTAAATGACTGAGCATGTGGTTGCTTTTTTTCCTTTAATGGAAAGATTGTACCAAGTTGGTGTTGTGGAGAATCCAACACACTGCTGATACACTCCCTTCAGGGCCTCATCGTGCGGGAATTATCTAAACTTTTAATGATTTAACGTCTTTCTCAAGACATGCTGGCTCATAACTTATTCTCTGAGAGTCAACGCTTTTATTGATGAGCGCAAGCCTGTTTGGATTTGTCTGGTTTTTAGTGCTACATCTCTCTGAGAAGAGGGAGTGTGTGTGCGTCTTGTTCTGGGCCTTCATGGACCTGTTTGCTCTTGTACTTCTGTCTTTATGAGGGTCAACAGAGCGGTGGGAGGCTCTATTTATTACCGCTCTAAAACTATGCTAATAATAACAAACCTTAAACTGAGAATAATATACTTTACGTTGTGACTAAGTGTTTTAATTATTTACAAGTGTTTTCTGAGAAATCATGTTTTATTCCTTCAATTTGGTATGGCAAATGGCTGTGAATACTACACTACACATGAGCCTCAGTCAGGCAGATTCTCCAGTCATGGAAACTTGAGATCAATTCATGTCGTCCAAGAAAATCTTAATGTATTTTAGCCCCTCACTCAGCTAATAACTACTAAGAAACAACAGACCAAATGTCATAGTTAAGACAGTTTGTCAGAAACATGAACTGAGTCTGTGACCTTTCAGCTGTGAGACTGTGAAACCCCCGACCACTGTGAAGGCTTACATCCCTTCATACTACTTTACTCTCATTGTTCACCATTTCACGATCACCAAAAAAGGGTAAAGAGAGCCAATTAGAGGGATCTACAGTCAAACAGTACAAAACAGTATAAAATTGGTTTCATCCCTGAAGGGAACCTTAGCCCAATCATCAACAGTCCAATCCTTGTGATCCTGAGCAAAGAGTAATGGGCCTTTGTCTGCCTTTTGTTGATGAAGGGCCTCTTCTGTGCCGTGTGACTTCAGACCGGCTTCAAGAAGTCTGTTTGTCCTTGCCGAACAACTGACATTTCTCGACAGTGCCCACTCATTTTCAAGGTCCCTGGATACTGAAGACGATTCCTGACACAGGAACGGATGAGTAACGGATGATTTTTTTGTTGTGTTCTTTGTATTCTTCAGGTAATGTGCCTTTAGTGGTACCAGGCATTAAAATGAACAAGAAATTGAAGAAAACAAGGCTGGTCTAATATTTTTTTCCATGACTGTATACATCCACCATGGTTCATGTATTTGTAACTACCACAGTCCAACAGGGTCCCGTCTATGAGATGTGTGAGTCGTAAGCAACGCATGGTAAAGGTTTTTTCACTGCACAAATTTGCAACAAACCATGATGACTTAACAGGGATATAAACTGAACCGGGACTTGTGAGAACTGTTACATCCCTCATCATGCAAAGTGTACAGCAGGTGTACAGAGACGGGGATCCCTCGCCTTTCTTGATGCTGACCGTGTCTCTACACATTCCTCTCCCATTAAACATTTAGACGTTAGAGTAGGTAAACTAGCAGCGTATTAGTAGGTCAGACACATGGTGGTCCTTCGACTCCATCCATGTTGTTTTTAAGAATGACTAAAACATGAGAAGCAGAGGACTTCAGAGTCTCATTCGCCCTACATTCCTCCTTCCCTTTCTGCGTCAGTGATTGAAACTCACTGGCCATAAAGACAGAGGGTAAAACTGTTACTAAATCTCTTCTTAAACTAACATTCCCCGCTGAGATGTTTCAGTCTTCTCTGAACATGAGCAGCGGAGGTCAGTCAGACCGCTCTGCCCAGCATGGGTCAGGATGACACACGCTGGCTCAAACTCCCTTTCTGTCCTCATCTTTACTAGAACTCAGAGAGACAGATGTACTCACCACACAATGCTCTGACCTTAAATATTTATCACATCTCTCTGCTTTGTCATTAAATGCAACATAAGACCTCATGTCTTGCTCTACACTAAACCCTGTTGTAATCCCTGTTGACAAAACTCAGTTAAAATACTTGCAGCTACAACCCCAACAAAAATATTTTACATTTGCACTGGTTTGTTTCAAATCAAAGAATTGAATCAAAACAAGATGTTTTATTACCAATAGAGGGCTCTACTTTCCAACATTGTTCAGTGCTACCATAGATAGTACGCGCCTGGCAGTCAAAGCGACAATGCTCTTAACCATGCAAAACTTTTAGCCTTGATATAAAGCAGGTATGTTAAATATAAACATTCACCCCACACAGTTGTCCTGGATGGGGAAACAATTTTAGAGACCAAAATGTTGTTTGTTTTTTTACCAAGCTGTTCATTTCTGCAACAAAAGTTGTGCATTTTAACATAGGGGTCTATAGGGATTGACTTGCTTTTGGAGCCAGCCTCAAGTGGCCGTTCAAGGAACTGCAGTTTCTGTAGCCCCTTTTAGATGGCCTCATATTTCAAAATTCGTTTTTGATTTAGAACTGATCTTTGACGATCCCATTATGATCCAAATTTAAACCTAAACTATATTTTAGAAATCTGACGGGCAGTGAGAGCTTCAATAACTGTTCATTCACTCTCATTTCAATGTTAAAAAAATCAACTAACAATAAGCCATATTGTAACCATATGCCAGAAAAAACATTGAAAATACCACTGAATTCCTGTTAAACCACTCAATGCTACCCAACTGTACTGCTGTAGTGAAGTGATGGGGTGTTAGTTTTGATGCAGATTGTCATAAGTGAATTAAATCTCAACATCTCCCATCTGAAGTCAAACTAAAAGTAAAAAGTCTTACTTTCCAGCTTACTTTGCTGAAATGTGAGAACTAAATACTGACCTCTATTTAACCGTAGTTGTTACTGTTCACCACACAGCAGGACTGAGCTGTGCAGTTCCTCCCCTCTCATAGACCAACGGATGAAATCTCACCTGCCATTAATGTGCATAACTGTCAAGCAGTAGCCACCCTCCTCCCTCCTCCCTCCCTCCATCCTCCCATCACTCCAGCGCTCTTCTGAGCACTCTGTTCCTGTACTCAGCTGCCCGCTGAGCTCGGCAGCAGGAACACACTGAAGGAGTGATGAAAGGTTGAGGGGTGAGATGAAAAACAGTAAGGTCATCCATTCCAAATTAAACTGAAAATGTGAGTTTAAGAACCAAAGTTCAAACAAACTGACCCTGACCAGTGTTAACACAAGCCACGCAATATTTTCTTTAAATTTCTTAACGAATACAAACCAAAGACATATGTGAACAGTGTAATGAAAAGCCCTAACATAACACAAGGGCAAAGCATCCAGTTCAGACAGTCTGATGTAAGCAAACATGCACTGCAACCTTCACACCAACACATATCTCCATCACCTTTTTATACAGAGATTGGCCTTCACAAACGAATGAGTGTCTCACAGTGACGACAATGAACACTTTATGCAACATGACTTTTATGCTCCGTTCTGTCCCGAGGTTGCCTGAAAGAATGAACAAAAGTTTTTAAAAAGGCAGAAAGTGGGAGGGTTGCATCGGCTAAAGTTGCGTCTGGAAGTGGTTCACTGGATACCTGATCCAAGGTCAGATTAACAGAACAAAGTCTCTGAATCAACACTGACAGAGGGAGGCAGACAGGGAAGCCTGAGAATGAGACTATTAGAACATTATCTTCCTGCCACGGGTCGATCAGCCTGATACTGGATGTGACCTGGAACCAAACTGAACGGCAACAGTGAACGCTACAACATCTGATACACCTTCACTAAATCACAGCCAGTAATTCACGGAAAACACAGGTGGACTTTTAGGAGATGACATGAGCAAAGACAAAAGATGTGTTGCTTTGAGGAAGGAGGAAAAAAATTTAAAGCTTAACAACAAACTAAATTTTACATACATTGGACCAGTATTATTAAATGCCATGGTGTATCACAGAATTATTGGTGTCTGTGTCAGATAACGAAGAATATATAATGTAGAAAATTATGTTTGGGACGATTCATTAATTGTGGTAGCAAATCTTTTCTATCTAATTTATTAATTTTCAATTTAAACTGATGTTTATTTAGCTTTTTTTTTTATTTATGCCTCATGTCTGTAGCATAGAATTGGTTGAAAAAGCAATGCATTGTATGTATAAACATGTTATCTTTAAGTTATTTGTTTGGGAAAGCAGCATGTTTGTCACATTGGTAAATAATTGATGCACAGTTCACATAGCAATGGTCTACTTTCATTCCAGCTCAAAGAATCCCTAAAAACTATTTTCTATATCAGCTGCCATATTGGTAATCAGTGAATTTGTCCAGTCTAAAATTGGTATTAGTCTCAAAAAAGTCATATCGGTTGGGCTCTTGCATGGACAGAAATCCATAGCCGAGGCAACACCCGCAGTAACATCAATTGACAAGAATGAACTGCAGCCAGAAGACGTGTTGGGTATTGATTAAAGGGCATGACTGACTTTCTTCATATTTCTCAGCTCTCAGCGTCAAACTCTCCTGCATGTAACAAGCTCACACCCTTGCCCGGGATTGTAAAAATGCATTCTGGGAAATGGAAATCACTGAAGTACACAGAGTGAAAGTGGGTACATCACAGAGGGAACAACGAGATGAATCTCAATCCAGTGTTCGATCAAACTGAGGCCTTATACCTGAAACCTTGCAGGTAATATTCTTCTGATATACCTTTTTCACAGCACGTATTCTGGCACAGCTGAAACTAATAATATTAACAATGGCTCAGTCCCACTGACAGCAGGTGTCCTAATAAGCCATGACAGTGGCCCAGCATGCACAATACAAGGTCTTTGGTAGCAGCACTCTTAAATGGAATTCAGCCATGATTAAGAGTATTAGTTACACCTGTGCTTCCCTTCTGTGACCATTACTTTCAAACTTCACACTCTCAAAATACAATAAGAAACACCCCACTAGCTCACAGTTGTTAAATGTTTCCAGCTCTTATAAGTAGACACTCTTTTACCTGGGAGCCTAAAAGCATCTTTCAACAACCCACTGATGGCCAGTTTCAGTAGCCTCTTTCCGACTGAGGTTTTAAGCAGCGATATTTACGCCTCTGTGATGTTTCGCCTTCAATCCGAGTGTCCCACAGGCCTAAGAGGGCTAACCCGGCTCTGTACCAACAGGGCAAGACCGAAAATATGTGACAAACGTTATTTGTTTGACTTTGTAGAATCTCTGCAGTGAGAAACAGCACAACGTCGTCCATTATTGTTTTAAATGCACTCGCTGCTGCCGTTGCTTATTGTACACGTCCTATCACTGCTCTGTTACATGCCACTCCCATCTCCTCACATTTCCTCCAGCAATGCCGGATTGCAATGTGAATGGACTCCAATATTACACTGTTGTGGAATCAGTGTGAATGTCCCATTAATGACGAAAGAGCTCGTTACAGCACGTTTTCATCACTTCTGCGCAGTATGAAAAGGACCAGGGTTAATGCATAGTGCTAATAAATTACTTTTCTAACTAATCTAGGTCACTTGCTGTGGACAGCCACACATGATTAGCACCTAATACCATTTTACAAATGACATGTGAGCAACAAAAATGTATGTGCAATCCTTGAATTCTTAAAAATGTCTTACCATCACCCTAACATTTATTGTACGACGTCAGTTCTGCAGCCTAAGTTATTATTCCGATTTCATTCACACCCAGGGGCAATTTAGACTCACAAATTAAACCTCTTTGGACTGTGGGAGGACCTGGGGAGAACCCACACTGACATAAGGAGAAGATAAACCCCCACACGGAAGAGCGGCGAGCCACATTCGAACCCTCTTGCTGTGTGGCAAAAGTGCTAACCACTAAACCACCGTGCAGCCCCTCACTGAAGTTAGCTAAACCAAAAAAATGTTTTGTAGTGGCTGATCCCCCTGACACACCTGCTACCTCTTCCCCTGAGCTCCCATCTCTGCTGAGTGTTGACATTAGCTCAACTGTCAAATGCTGCAGTTTGAACCACCAGAGCTTTCTGTTTTCGACCATCTCACTCCCTATGATCTTTGTGATCACAGCTGATTCTACCACTGAGGGAGAGGCCTTAAATACAAAGTGGTAAACCGAGCCGGGAGCCACCCTGAGGCTCACTGTCTGCTCTCTAACCTCTGAACTCTCCTCCTCCAACCTTTGGGCTCAGTATGGCTGACCCTCACACACACTCTTCCTGGAATCATTCAACTTTAGGAGTTCAACTAAAATATAAATCGCCCAAATTGACATTAAACGCTTGAATTTACATAACTCTTTACATAAGCAGTTTGCCCTTATAGCCTAACTGACTGTTAGGTAACACTGGCACAAATTAGGCGCTGTGGCTCTTTAACCCCGCAGATGTGTCAGCACTGTCTGCTGTCGGTGTGCCCCCGCTGCTCTCATCCCCGCCGCGGTCACGGCTTGTTCCGAGCACGGCTTGTTATGAAAAAATTACACACAGAGAAAAAGGAAAGAAAAAAAAGAAAAGAAAGCAGCGTGCTTGTTTCATAACACGGAAGGAGGCTGCAACAGCACTGCAGACAAGAGGAAGCGGACGTGCAGAAGTGCAGCGTGCTCCTCTATTGTCTGGAGCCTAATTGACGCCCCGCAAAATGCAAACAAAAAGCAGTTAAACAGGAAGAAAACATTTTGAAGCGGACAGAAAACCCGGCGTGCGCGTGGCTCACCTTCCGTCCCACGTTTCTGCGGCGAGTCCCTCCGACTGAAAAAGCTTTTATTTGTAAAGTGGTAATGAGATGCAGGGCAGGCTCGGCCGCTTCCACTCATTCATCAGTTTCTTGCTGAAAGAGGAGGGTCGGTCCTGATGGTCCCTGCATGCGCTCTGCACAAAAAAACAGCCATTACGAAAGTTCCGGAAGTGCACGAGCATCCAAACTGTTGGGGGGTTACTGAAGGCACGAATCTGCATAGCATACATAACAACACATAACACACTGCAAGTTTCACTTAAATAACTTCAAATGCTGTTTATTCTGTTATAATATGTATTATTTTGGACGTGGACTTTAGTTAATTATTTTCTATTTTATGTTATTTTCTATTTTTACTTCACTACATCTCATGTATTAATCTTTTACGTTTTACTTCACCATATGGATTTTAAAGCTTCGGTGACTTTGTGTATTTATATTTTGTATCATTGATCTAAATTCGCTAATTTTTTTTTTTTTTTTAACAGATTTAACTATCCAGCATTATATAAAGTAATTAAACAATACCAACTGTGACATTAACGTGATAAACACATTAATGCACTTATTTATATAACTACTCTTTCTTTTTAAGTATATTTGATACTAATACTTTTACTTAAGTAAGCTTTGTAATGCACGCCTTACTTGTAGCAGAGTATTTACTTTAAAATATAGACAAGTCCAACATAACTAACAGAAAAATGAAGCAGCGTCTGCACACACCCACACAGTCCTGAAAAGGAGTCTAATTATTAAGAAGACAGTTAATTAAAAACACAGACTGCTTTGACTTCAGTGTCCTGACATTGTGAAAGGTCTCGTTTGCATTTTTACTTATTATCCAATAAACACAGTTTCAAGTTTAGATCATTTATAGAGAACTTTAAAATGGATGGAGGAACCATACAATATATGAGAGATAATAAAACAAAGTTTAAAAAAAAAATTAAAATAGATAATAATTGATATGTGAGCTTCTGTTTACCTGTCTAACCACACAGCCAATGTGAGTATTTCTGCACCTGGAAAGGCGGTACAGCACAAACACCCTATAAAACCTTTTATTGTTCCACAAGATGTTTGATAACTTAATCTGGCTGACACTTGATTATGGAGTGAGACCACAAACCTTCTCGTTAAGTACAGTTCAACACGACTATTATTAAACACTGGCTGTATTCCATTCAAATGAACAGACACAGGAAAACAAGTGAAACCTGTTGTTCTGCCCTATGAAAATCCTCCGTGGGGATTTTTCCATCACTGTCTTTGATTCCACTGATGAAACACATGAAAACAAAGCTGATAATTCAAGTGTTTGTTTTACGTGTGTAGATTAAGCAATTGCAGAGTTCTTGTGTGTATATTTGTGGATGAAAGTGGATTAAATCTTTTGTACCAGCTTCTATCAGCCAAACTTCTGTACTTGGATTGAAGCACATGGTCTAAAAACTGGGGATTTGCAATGTACAGCTGCTTTATATGTCTTCTACATTAAAAAGACGTGGTCCAGTGTTATGAAACGGCTCAGCAGGTGGACTGCAGCACACCTGATGACTAAACATGCAGGAGCTTTCTTTACCTAACCTTCCTGTGCTGCTCTGTATTCCCTCTCTCTGTCATTCATACAGTGCCCTCTACTGGCCAACTGCCCACAGTGCTCCACATGACTGGATTATACAACTTCAACAGAGGGGTGAGACAGAGGAGACCAGGGTGTGTTCATGTGGATTAGAGCAGATGTCAGAAGTCTGCGGACATGTTTTTTCCTTTTTATTTTTTAAGACTGCTTTTAAATGCTTTAAGCAGGAGGAAAATACAAAACCCAAATAAAAGGAGCACAGTCCCTTCAAGGTTAAATTTAACCTCCCTGCCTTTATGCAAGTAGTCAACCGCATACATCTACAGAGTGACGACATATTCAGCTTTCCATCTTTTCACTGCCAGCACAATATATACAGATATTTTTTGATAAAGTTTAGGGTTTGCCAGGTTGCAAATGGCAATGCTTTAATTTTACAATCACCAAACTGACCTTTGGGATTATAATGAAACTGTCGGAAAAGCTCAGGGGTTCACCAAGACACAGCAGCTAATTTAGATTATTCTATATGCAATAGCATTAGTTGTTTTCATATTTATTTATTGAAACATATGCATATACAGTTGTATAATAAAAAATACGATGGCTGGGTCACAGCATTTACAATAACTGATGATAGCACCAATACGATACTGACTCAAATACAGTGACTGGATCGGTATCAGTGACAATGGGGCTGGTCTATTCAATTCAATTCAATTCAATTCAATTCAATTCAATTCAATTCAATTCAATTCAATTCAATGTTATTTATATATTATATATACAGGAACTATAATTCCTGTTTTGGGCAAAATGCATTATGACTGTTTTTTTGTTTGTTTTTTGTTTACATTCTTCCACTTACTATAATAGTATGATGTTTTTCCCATCAGTATCTGGACTGAAAAGGTCAGATGCGTCTCTTTTGATGAAGCGGGCTGCTGGGAGCACAACTGTGATGCTGAACTGTCCCCCTGTAACGATCAGTGATTAAAACAGGCTCCAGGTATATATGATGGAAATACACTAAATGGAAGGTGAAGAGTTTCTGTTGAGGAGCAACATGAATCAGCTCCTTATGAGAAACTCTGATCATCAGCCGTCTTCCTCTCCCTCTTCCCTCCTGTCCATTTTCTGTCTCCATGCCTGTCCAACTTGCTATTTTTGTACAAAATATGCAAACTTCTCTTCTCTTCTTCTTTCTCCTCCATCTCTCCTCAATTACATTCACATCAACATTTCTTGTTGTCCTCTGTATCTCTGAGGTGTCTGTGCAGGGAGAAACTGAGGAGCAGAAAACAGAATAAACGTCAGGTTAGATGGAGTAAAGGTGTTTGTGTGTGACTGATGTCAGATATCTGTGGCAGGAGAGATGGACGCTAGTGGCTGCTCAGGAAATTGGAATGAGCTCTGAGTCTCAGCCATCTTCCCTTTTCTTTCCCTTTCTCACACTTTCTTCCCGTCTCAAGTCAGTTTAAGTTTTTATTTATTTTCAAAGTGATTTGATTCACTTCTTAATGAATAACATTTGAAATTGAAAGTGACAGATTGCCGACATTTGTATTTATTAATTAATACTTTTTTTTTATCTCTTTGAACTAACTTTAATAATATTTAATTGTCGCTTGATTTAACACTGAATCTAATTCGAATTTGCTTAGAAATGAATATGGTTGGAGAAGAGAAGGTCCTCTTGTAGCATAGTTGAGGATTACAGAAACAAGCATTCAAAATATAACCCCTCCCCCTGCATGAAAGATCACCATGGTTACTTGTTAATGTCATCTGACAGCTCAGGATGGTGGCTGCAGTTTAATACAGTCAGAGAGAAACAGTGTGAATCTTTTCCTGTGTTGACCTCATATGAACAGCAGATGGAGCCACTTATCATGTAATAAATACTACACTGCCCTGATCTTATTCTCCGAAACATGGTTTAAGTATGTAGTGTGTTCACACAAAAATGTTACTGTGCACACAGAATCTGTCTGTTTATTGACACCACTGTCCCACAAAACAATTCAGGAGAAACAGAAGAGCATCGTGTCCAAGGACTCATCACTTGGACACAAGGGTAAGGGTGTTTGGATGGTATAGAAGTCTATGAGAAAATGACCCTACTTCTCACCTCATTCATTACCTCAGTAAAGATTTCTTAATTAGTTTATGGTCTCAATGGCTGGTTTCAAGTCTTCTCTACTACAGCATAGGTTCATTTTGTAAGTTTGATGTTAAATTTAGAGTAAAATAGACAATAAAAAAATAGTCGAACTTTGACCCTTTTACAGTGTGATTTAAGATAATGAAAAATGGTTGTAACATTATGGCCTTAAAGTTTTATTGTTCAGAGTTCAATTGTATCAACAGACACTTGCAGGAGTCAGCTGTTGATCATTTCACCTCGCTAACCAAGCTAGTTAGCTATAGCTAGCTGATAACAATGGGTTTATAATTGGATGTTGATGATATTTAAATACATTGATTTGGTCCAACAGTGGAGCAAACAAAAACACAAAACTACACATTGAATATTGGCCACAGAAATGCCTCCGTCCAGGGAACATGATTTCACAAAGTGCTGTCCCACGGACCTCTTTTGACTCACAGTGACACAGGTTACGTTTCATGCAGGTGTCCAGTTTCAGGGTCCTGGTGTTGTGCATGCTGGCTTCCTGGGAAGGGTTACTGGGGACCTCGTTAATGTCAGCAGGTGCACCTGTGCTTTCTTGCAATATCAACTTAAAACATCCGGTGGGTGAAACGTATTCATTCCACTTTGAACTCGAATTGCGTGTTTATCACTTGGAAGTCACCATCAGGTCATCTATTGTTTCAAGGTCTGTGCTCGCTCTTCTCTTCACCCGTGTGTCTGTGTCTGTGTGTGTGTGTGTGTGTGTGCAGTGCAGCAGAGAGGAAATC
>CAFUXE010000330.1:307675-321479 GCA_903364295.1 Serranus cabrilla
TGTCTGTGTCTGTGTGTGTGTGTGTGTGTGTGTGTGCAGTGCAGCAGAGAGGAAATCACGTGTCAGCTCAGTTGCTCACTTATCAGCCCTGCCATATGCTGCTTTATGTAAAAACAGAGTCTTGTTGAGAGGCCTTATGTCAAATCCAATACAAACAAAAACTGATTAAAACAAAAAGCATCTAATCAGTTTTTCTTGAAAAGGTACAATATTGCATATTAATATTGCATTATATATAATACAAGTTGTAGATTTATTACAACCATTGTTGCAAGATAAGCCTTTTCACTACCTTCACTGCCTGTATCATCATGTTAACGCAGCACCACGCCCACAGAGAGCAACAGATTCCTCTGTCTGTAGGGTAAAGTGAGGCACAGTACCTGTGTAATTCTATTCTCTCTAGTCTCTTAGATTATATAGTTTCCCTAATAATTTCCTCTACTGCTTCCCTACCCGTCTTCCATTATTGGCAAGCTTTTAATTCGTTCACTGTCAGCCATCTGTTCTCCTAAGTGTTTGTCTCTGGAGTGTATTATGGTCTGACCCAGCTTTGCAGAGTCTATACACAACTGCAGCCTTTAGATGTGATATGAAGCACATGACGCGCAGCATAAAGGAGAGTGTGCAAGCATGGAGCCCCTCCAGCCTTATAAATGCCCAGGAAGTGTGTGAGAAAAAATAGATAAAGTACTGTAGAGCATGATATTGTGTGTCAATATTCAGGCTGTTTGTAGGTATTCATACAACAAGTAATGTACTGGATGTTGTAGTTATCCCATTAAATTGTGTCCATTTATATTGTCTATAGAAGGCAGACCAGGTAATAAGTACAATACCACAGCAGTACCACTGTGCTTAAAAAAGCAGCTGTTATTTTGTGTCGTAAGTTTTTATAATAAAATAAGTGGGAGACTGAGACCAGATGTTTCAATTTATTTTGTCTTAATTTCAGAATCAGAATCGTGTTTTAGTTGCTAAACAAGGAATTTGCTGTGGTGTATTGGTGCATAAGAACGAATGAACAGAGTGCCAAAATATAGATTATTAAGACATTAAGGCAAGTACTTCATCAGCTAAAGTAGACAGCTGTTTAAATAGAAAGTATAAATATTTAACAGCAACTTTCAAATTTCCCATATGCTTAAGGGGATGTTTATTTTTTGTACAATTTGCATCATTTAAAATATTTCAGTTCAGTATTCCGCATGCAAGCTGGCTTGTCTTGTGAAAGCTGAGTTTGTCATTTATGACACATTTGGTGAAGTGACTAAAAATCTTTATCTCCTGAGATATAAGAGAGATGATGACAAAGTTTTCCTTAGGGGACATAATATGCAGCTATAGGTGGACCTAATAAAGTGGTGGTGTGGTCTTCATCTGCTTCAAGGTTGGACGTGTTGTTGTTCAGAGATGTTGTTCATTCTCCCCTGACCTCTGACCTCTGCCATCAACAGGGTGTTTTGGCCTAAAGAACTGCCGCTGACTGGATATTTTCTCTTTTTCGTGCCATTCTCTGTAAACCCGCGAGATGGTTGTGTGTGAAAATCCCAGATCAGCAGTTTGTGAAATACTCAGACCCGCCAACAGCCACGCCACATTCAAAGTCACTTAAATCAGCTTTCTTCCTCATTCTGATGCTCAGTATGAGCTTCAGCAGGTTGCCTGCACCATGTCTGCATGCCTAAATGCTTCTGAGTTTCTGCCATGTGATTGTCTGTTTAGACAGCTGTGTTAATAAGCAGTTGAACAGGTGTACATTATAAAGTGTATTTATATCACAGTATGTTATTGTTAAAATCAGTATATGGCAAAATGTTCAAAATTGCAGTATTGCATCATGGTGATAACATCCCATCATGGGGCCTCTGGTGATTCCCACCTCTGCTCAGCTACTTTTCCCCTCTACTGACTTAAATTCAAGAAGTATTAATGCTGAATAATAATGAGCCAAATAAACAGTAGGTGTTGTTTTAACTCTGGAAGGTCAAATCTACAGTTCCTGCCAATGTTACTTCTATGGATTTTTGGGGAGCAGTTCTCTAAAGAGATGTTTTTTCTGGCACAGACATTACTTTCATATTAAACTTCCTAACTCTTCAAATGGGTGGATCATTTCCTGGGGAGCTGTCCAAGGTAAAATGAGCTGATCAGGAACAAACGCGTTCACTTTTCATTAACTTTGGAAGAAATGAAGGTCATGCACTGACTCACTGTGGGAGTGTCAGCATCTTGTCATCATAACTCCAATGACCTGCAGCAATTAAACACACTTTCGATTAATTTCCTTTCACTTTGTGCTGCGAATATCTTGCATTCATAAACATAATGCAAAGAAACAAGTGACTTGATGGCAAACAGGGCACCAGTTTATGGCTTTTAATGTTTGGCAATCCTGCAGTTTCAAAGCTGGTTACAGTGCAGTTTCAATCCAATATTCATTAATCAGGTTACATTTAAAACAACCCTAATAATTCCAACCTTTTCCTCAGTCTCACCACCAACGATTCCTCTCCGTCTCTCCGGCTCTGCTGCAGGACACGCTGGGACGCTGCCCAAACAGAATGCTGACAAGGACCGAACCTTTCCCGTCACACACATTACAGTAATTAACTCTGCATTCACAGGATGAAAAAAGGTGCCGCAGCTCTTGTGAGGCACAGATAGTTTGAGAAAAATGAAGGCGAGAGTTGATGACTGTTGCCTTTTGGGTATGAGGCTATAAATTATATGGGGATCAGAAATATAAACTCATTTCTTCAGCTTTAAGTTAAATAAATTATTCAGTTCATGTTCACATTCAGATGAGTTGAAAGGGCTGTTTGATTTCTTCCGTCATGACTTCCACGGGGCAAAAAGCGACTGAGAAGAAAGAGAATTAATAAAAGGAGAAAGAGGCCAGAACAGCTCTTCCTTATGCTTCCTGTAGTGTATTATTATTTCATATAGCAGTCAATAATTGCATTATGCTCTCTGTATTTATGAAGCAGTCACACAGAAGAGAAATCACCTGTGTTTCAGGAAACATTTAACAGAGCACACATTTCTCTCCTCCCCCCCTAAAGGATTGTGATTTGGAATAAAAGCTTTGATCAGTTTCTTCGTGGACGGCTAAAGAAGAAAAACAACCAGGAGCCTTTTCTGTTATTCCCTTCAACTCATTGAGACACGCTCCGAGGCACTTTGAAGCGCAAACAAATTACACTTTCTCTTATAGCTTCATTTTGAAACCCAGCATGTGTCGTGTGAAAGGTAAACAACCATTGAATCCACTCATCCTGCTGGTGACAATCTATCCTGCGACATCACAGGGAAATAAATCAGTGGATTTGTTCGTCAACAGCATCATAAAGATGTCTCTGGGTAACATATTTAAAATGCGTGACATTGATTTTTATTTGCACGGCCTTTTGGAAACAGCAGAAACAAAGAGTTGGAAAATAAGAAAGAGTTACTGATCTGTAGATGTATAAAGGGCCTGTTAATTAAAGTCAAATACAGAATAAAGAAGCTATTATCTGTCTGTTGTGAGGCCAATGTTAACAATTAGTAAATAAATATCAAATACACACACATATAACAGTGCATATTACCACAATTTTAGCTAGTACCTTGCATTTTAGAATTGATTTTAAGTTCTCAAGTACTGTACTTAAGTACAATTTTGAGGTACTTGTGTGTTACTTGTAGCTTTATACTTCTGCTGCACTACATTTAGCTACATTGTCTGTTCGAGATTTAACATGAAAAAAGCTTAAATAAAATTGTGAGCAAAGATTTCTATCATATTCTGTGAATCCAAACAATACATTTCCAGAGTAATGTGAAGTCGGGGCAGATAGGATCGAGACAATTTATTCAAACATGGACAAAATAAATGTACCAGCGTTCCTCTGAGCTCTGCACTAAAGGAGCAGCTTACATCAATGTCCTTCTTGAGTTTCTGCTAATATAGATTATGCAGATAAAACCCGTGTGTCATCTTAACTGCTGGTAGTTAATTGTTTTGCTGCTAGTCTCACCATAAGGTTGGCCCTCAGTGGTGCAATGGTAGAATTAAATATTAGTGACTTTAAATGGTATTGCTGAGCATTCATTCACACAAAATGATACCATGTAAATAGTGTTAATATTAGCTGCTTACTTTGTCCATCACAAAGTGGCTAATATTTACCTGAAATTATCAAATATTTCATTAGCTGCTAACTTCCATGAGGGTGATGACATGTAAGCTAGTCAGTTGCTGGTCTCTTAACTCAGTTGTACGTCACTTAAATGACCCTGCTGGAGATTAACAGTAGGAAAGTGACAGAAGGAAAATGTGGGTGAGGATCAAAAGTAATCAAAATAAGTGCACACAGTCCAAAGAGTTTGTGGGAGAGGCTCCTCAGAACAGAAAGGTACATGAGTTTTGAAGCACAATCCAACAGTCTCTCATTTGAAACACCGCCTGGCATTGGCTGTTTGCAGCTTGGTGTAAGGCAACAATTATACTCTACTGACCTTCAGACTTTTTACAAAATTACACACTTTCACCAAACAAAGGATGTTACTGTTTCAGGGCGTTGGACAGCACAGAGTCGAGGCTACAGAGTCACAGAATCATCAGAGTTACAATCAAGTCATTATTTTCAGGTGTGAGGCTGCAACTGTAGCCACACAGCTTAATTTCATGTTGGTTTCACCGTAGTTTCTTTTTTATAATTTAAACGAAACAGTTACATTTATCATCATTGAGTGTATTGACCTTTTAGCCTTGTGCACATACATCATTACTTTTGACTATTTGGATTTATATTAGACTTTCACTTTGTGTTTTTGTTATTTGTTAATATATTTATATGTATAGACTCATTTTCTTGTTTTGTTACATTTGCAGTTTAGTGTTTGTCTTTGTGTTACAAAATGCTTTGATTAGCCATTTTATATGTTTCTCTCTGTGGCCAGTTTGTGGCCATCTGTTTGCTGCATTCAGTATTATTTAGTTTATCATCAGTTAGTTAGTTAGTTAGTTTAATTCACTTTAGTGTACCGTTTTTATCAGCCAAATAAGTGTTGCAAACTTTAATTTTCAGGTAAATAAAACCTTCTGTTTTAAAAAACACCTGTGACTCCTCATGCCTGCCGGATCAGCCACTCACCAGGTGTACGGAATAAAATTAATGATGACTGAATTACATTCAGCAGCTTCAGTCTCAGGGTCTTGTTGTTGTTAGGCGTTTTGGATCATCTTCTCACTGCCTTGGCTTACTGGAAATAAAGCAAAGCCATCGTTATTTACATTTTAGCTTTTTCTTTTTATTAAAACAGTAACCAGCCAATTCAATTACAACTCAGTCTTAGTGTTTGCGACAAACAAGAAAGAAAAAAAGTGGTAAAGAAAGAAAGTCAGAGGAAAGAAGACTGGAAGGTAAGGAAGTATACATGACACACTCGACATTCTACAGACTTACCATAGCAACACAAACTGCCATTAACCATCTCACTGACATCTTCATTTTAATTCATTTCATGGTCAGAAAAGAAAAATCTGTCACAGAGTTAATTTCCTACCGAGGGACGTAAAGATATGCATCAATTTAATTTAACTCTCTTCTGCCCACGTGCTTATATTGTTTTCTGACTTATATGTTTCATGCAAATCAGAGCTTCATGAAGCAGTTAACTCGTGGAAAATGAGAACAGAATGATTTTCTAATCCTGACTGCAGTGCTAACAGGCTGCAGGAGCAAATTATAAAAATGTATTAAACTGGCACAATTAACAATGGTGAACTGTTTAGAAGGAAGTTTACATGTACAGATGCCATCATCACTGACCTGAATTGTACATATTCATATAATTCTTTATATTTCACAGAGTCAGAGCCAGTTTGTTGACATAATTGTTGTTTTTTAATGAGAAAAAAAAAGGAAACAACACTAATTATTTTCTGTATACTGAAGGTGAGGGAGTTTTTTTTGTCTGTTTTCCTTCATAATTCAGCAGCAATAACTCTGGCCAGTACTAAAACCTGATATAATAATGCTTAATTTTGTGCTGTTATGGCTGTAGGATCAAAATGTCTTTCACTGTGGACACTTCAGGGTCTTGGCATCTGTATTTTGGTTACACAGTTTACTACAGACTTCTTATCGGAGCTGAGCTTGATCTTAATAATAGTAATAAGAATGCATTGTACTTACATAGCGCTTTTCAGGACACTTAAAGACGCTTTACAAAAAACAAGAAAAAGTCAGTGGTTGAAGGCTATGTTGAATAGGTGGGTCTTAAACATTTAAAAAAAAAAATATGGAGACACTAATCAAACAACTCACTTGAGTCAAACTTTCATATGCATTAACATTCCCAAAATAATAATAAAATAATAACAAATTAAAAAGCCAAAATTGTTCTTACTGTTGCACAAGGGATATGTTTATGTTCCTGCACATTTTAGCCCATTTATTGCTAATGAGTGTATTTATCACACTGACAACCACTTTCCAATGCATAGTCTCACCACTTTTAATGTGTTTAGATATTAATTCTAGTATATATGAATTAAAAAAAAACTTACAACTGCACTGCCACAATGATAATAGAACATAGATCAAAATAAAAGCAGAATAAATCGGTGCTCTCATGAATTCCCATCATCTAAAAACGTGTTAGTGGAGAGAAAAGAGACAAAACAGCTGTATGGTACTTTAAGCAGTCCATAATAAGAGAAAAAAGCTGCGATTAGTGGCTCTTCCCTGGCTTGTTTGTGGAGTAGAGGTGAAGTGAAAGGAAGGGCAGACACCCGAGAGCAAGATAAATGACAGGAGCAGTCTCCTCTGTTGCTGCCTCTGGACTTGGGCGCCGAAAGTGCTGATTGAGGTCTACCCGACCTATCAATCATTCAATCAGCCGTCCACAGCTGACCAATAGGGTTTCCCTGCCTCAGCCTGTTGCACAGAGTGAAGTGGAGTGCTGGCACGTTGCTCATTTTAATCTCCTTAAGTATTCGCCCCCACAGTGGCGTCAATGAGTCAGTCTGTCAAAGTGATCGATTCTGGTGTTGCAGGTTTCCCGAGCAGACCGGACTCTCCACTGCTCACTGGATGAGGAACTGGATGCTGGATCCCACAATTCATCAGCCACCTCATGATAGCAGATTGAAAGGAGGCCGCTTGGAGTCCTGCCATTACAGTCCGGTACTGTAGAAATGACAAATGTTGGTTGCTATTTTATAGCCTCCCAGGGCCAGTTTCTAAGTGTCCTCTGCGTGCTGTGGTCAGCCAAGCCTGGCAGGCATTAACCTTGTTTAAAGCCGGAGGGCCAAATTAATTTTATAGGTGATTAGAATCTCTCAATCGGAGCAAAGTGACACATTAGATAAGGTGTAACATTCAAATACCTTCTTGTTGCTCCTGCTTCTGTGGTCTTTTTTATTTTTCTTGTAGTGTCAGTTATCACCAATAAGATAACCACAAAAAATATATATACCCCCAGAGATGTCACTGAACTAACAGGTTTATAATATCAGATATTAACAATTAAAGTACTGCAGCATTTCGTAGCTGAAGAGAAATAGATTCACCTCAGGGGTAGGTGGGGATCAAAAGTGAGCAAAAAGTAGAGTGAAGATGTCAAGATTAAACTTAAACTTAAACTGGCCCAAAAAAAAAGCTGCTCGATGTGTAAAAAAGCAACTGTTTCCAAAATTTCCATCAACTCTTGGTGACATCAAACCACAGTGATTGAACAGACTTGACATTCCAGGAGATGGCACTATGCTGCAATTGCTTAAGAAAGGCACAATAAAGTAGTTTGAAGATTAAACTTTATGGCTGTTCCTATACAGTTGTCCAACTATTTCTTTGCATGTAAATAGCAACAAAACTCTGAGCCACCTGGCCCTAACACAAAAAATTAAACTGCTGTGAAACTAAAACTAAATATAAAACATAAAATACTGCAGTGAACCCCCTGAGGCTAAACAGCTGACCTTTGTGCTTGGTCCGTGTTCACAGTATCCTGTTCCTAAATGACAACAATGGATATCAATACTCAAATGTCTAAGTCACTTGCTATAATCCGGAGATCTCTCTGTCAACCAGCACCAGACTGAGGATGAAAAATGGCACTGGACCAGCCCCCTGCCAAAGCTATCTGCACGGCTGGATCTGTGATTTATGTGTAACATTATAAATCTTATGCACACAGCAAAGACAGAGCATCTATAGTCACTTGCACATTTTTTTTTACTTGGTTGTATATTCACTGGGGTGTTTAAGTGAGACAGTATTGGCATTATTAACCAACAGGTATGATCTAACAAGCGTTTCTCAATAGCTCTTAGTAGCGTACAGCGAGTGCTCGGTAGATGCACATCACTTTATGCCTGCTGGTACAAAGCCAATATCTGAATACGTTTGGCACTTAGCTGGGGTGTCCCTGCGGAGCGCTCGCTTTCCATTTGCATTGCTTTGAATGAATTCAGCATTGTTACATTTAAGTGCCTCAGTTCTCTCTTTACTCTGTAATTTCTCGAAGGAGAGCTTTGTTCCGTCTCTTCAAGGTCTTCGGAATTATGTTTTTGTCCATTTTCTCCTATTTTCCAACCCTTTATTTTTAAATGATTTTTCTGGAAGCGTAGCTAAGCAATGTGCTGCCGTGGACGTGGGCAGCAGCAAAACACATTTAAGCCACTAGAAAAAAACTATATAAGTTAGTCAGTTATATGAGAATCACTGCTTTACCTTACCTTGGCCCTCTCTTGTCTGGGAACTGAAGCTGTTTATCCTTTCCTTACTCTCAAAGCCACCAAACTCCATTGACAAAAAGGATAACTTTACCTCTCAGAATACAGGAGTCTAGTCTGATCTACCGCTGCCTCGATCTGTTAGTTTGTTATTGTGACTGTGTGACTTTGGTGAATCTGAACTAACCCTTTATGACATCAAAGTCACATAATAACCCAAACAAACTAAGGGATTGAGGCAGTGGTACACCAGAAACTCTTGTGTTCTGTGAGGTGAAATTACTGTTTTTGTCAACAGAGTCTGGTAGCTTTCAAAAGAGCGTTCAAGACGTTAAGTGGTGAAAATATTCTAAAGCTTTAATTCTAAATACACTTGAAAAACTGTTATTATTCTTTTATGTGGTTAAATATGTTTTGCTGCTGCCCCAGATTACATTACATTGCTTAGCTTCCCTGTAGGTATTCCTGCATGCATCTATTGTCGTTATATTTGCATATTTCCATTCTATTTACATCTATTGTAGGCATTACGCTGACTATGAAAAAGTGCCAACAAGATCTCCTACCTAAACAACAGAATAGGTTGGACGTACACTTTGCAGTTATAGAAAAAAAGGCTGTAGTTTCGTTGAATTCAGGCTACAAAACCACTGATCTAGGTTTAGGGCAAACAAATTCCAGGTATGGTGTTGTAAAAGACAGTTTGAAAAGTAAAACAATTAACGTTTATGCTGGAAAAGTAAGTAGTTATGAGGGTGACTTGACTACCGGAATTTACTTAGTCATGTTAAAGCTGTCATTTATTAAAATATCGGCCACTCGAGGGTGGTGGAGGACAGTCTAAAATGTAAATATGCGCTGTATTTCGCTGCCTGTAAAAACGACCTATGGTGTAGTTTTTGAGGGGATACCGGTCTCATAAGTATCTCATTCAACCCCACTTTAATCAATCCAAACTATCTATTAAATGTTAAAAATACAATAACTTGATTTGGGTTTTGTAGTGCCATTACCTTCCCTGAGTTGTGCTGCGGCTATCCAGTACACATGCTAGCAGTTAGCCCTGTTAGTCCTGGACTGAATAAAAACATAAAACATGTCTGAAAATTAAATCTAAAACATTATTTGTGGAATGTGAAAGCTGAAAGAAGGTTAGAGGAGAGTTGTTTTTGTAGCTGCAGCACCAGCGCCACTTTGTCTCTTTCCCTTTTCGCTGAGAGAGACACTGCACAGTATACATGCAGCACTGAAGTTAGCTGGCAGGGTTTATTCATCTCTATAAAGTCTGGCCTCAGAGGGAGACACTTGGCATTGGAACAGAGAGTGGACCTTTTCCCAGCGGCTGTGGGGGTGAGGCGCTGCTCGGAGGCTGTTATCTGACCGACTTTGTTGTTATTGTTATATGGGATGGATTTAATGCCCTTTTCTCACTTCGTTTTTCTCAAACCCTCCCTTCCCTTGGACGTTTTCAGGACCTATTATGCGTTTCTCATTTTCTGTTACATTGTTTAATTTGGCCAAAGTTTCAAATAATGCCAGAAGCATTTTTAAAAGTAATCCTTGAGCAACTGCCTCAGGCTTTAGATGCTTATGAATACTGAGTTTCTAACAGTTTATTTTGACCTTAACAACAAGTGGATGTAAATGAAACAGAAACATTCCTGCTACTCTTGGGAAGGAATAAGCCCCAGCTATAAAACTAACATTGTTTCTGCATAAATAGAGCTGTACTGACTGTTGACTTTTGCCCTTTGCTCTAGTTGTTTGGCTCTTTCTCGACCCCAGCTGCTTTAATAACCCACTGGAGTTGGTTTAAGTGCTGCTCTGCAGTGATGAACGCAGTGGCAGACAGGCCCAGATGACCCCACCAGGGAGCCGTAGGGCAGAAATGAGCCTCCACTGGCCCCTGCTTATATTTAAAGTAAAACCCACATTTATTTTGGAGTCGTGCGCCGTCTGAATTTTGACACAATCAGAGAAGAAGTTTCCAGTCTGGTCAAAGACATTTCTGTTGATGAAAAGTTGAGAAGAGT
Organism: Serranus cabrilla; assembly: GCA_903364295.1. Lineage (NCBI taxonomy): Eukaryota > Metazoa > Chordata > Actinopteri > Perciformes > Serranidae > Serranus > Serranus cabrilla. The sequence continues at coordinate 318,437 of CAFUXE010000330.1, forward strand.
AATTTAATTTTTGCATTTTCCATCAGAATATCACGAAAGCAACAAAACAGTTTGACAGCTGAAGGTAAACCATCTAGAGTCCAAATTCTGGCTACATGTGGACATAATACAGAGACTGCATCAGGGCCCTGATCAATCAGGTCAGTGCTTTAATTGTGTTTATTTCCAAACTGTTAATTACATTTTTTTGTTTGTCTATCAAACAGTGAATCAGGGCCTTCTTGGGCAGTGGCAAAAAAACAATAAAACATTTACACATCATGTTTTTTCCATTAGATAAGTGCAGTGGTTCATTACAATACAGTGGTTCATATCATAATGGTTTAAAAAACAAATCATATTTGCACCTGCACCTCTACCCACCTGCAGGCTGCAGCAAAGGATAATCACTGTTTATTGGCTTTTGGCCTAAATTTGCTAATTTTCATTTAAATGCTGCAGCACATTTTGACACATCCTGCTAAATAACAGATACACAAAAAAAGGCTAAACCCTCAGTTAATTGTGTTTCTATTGGATTTTTTTCATCCAGAATTTAATGTGTAAAATGATGTGCAATAACATTGGTCAGTAAAACTTTTAGTCTAATATATTAGTTGAACTACGATTTCATCTCCTGTCACATTTATAATACACACACGCGCTTAAAGCCTGTCCAGATGTAGCCAGCCTCCAATATATCCACTTTAACGAATGAACGTTTTCCGGAGCGCTGCTGTTCCACCAGGAGGAAATCATTCGGGGGAAATAGTGAGTACCAGCAGGTGTGTAACACCATAGGGTGTTTTTTTGAACACGTGATGCTGCTCCGGTGCAGTCGCCTTTTGCGCGTCCACGTCACTCCTCATGCCCTTCTTAAGTGAGAGAGTGTGACATGAACGCGCACGCTGTAGCCGCCCCCCTCCCTCTCTCCTCCTTCACTCTCCACTGATAGTCTCACAGCATCGACAGGCAGGAAGCGCGTGACCGCGTTTGTGGTTGCGCACTTCTGCTGTTTGTGAATGCAATCATTTGATGATGGGGATAATGTTTTGCTCAAATGTAGACAATAATATGGCCGTCTTGATAGATAATGATGAAGATTTCTACATTTTTTGCAAAACAACTTTACTTTAAGATAAATATATTATTATATTTTTTTCTCAACATCTATTGTGTCATGGCTGCTTGGGGATTAAGTTGAACTTTATTGCTTCAGTCCGGAAGAAGAGCCTTAAATCAGTTTAGCCATTTTTATGACAGCATAAATCTGAATGTTGTAGATTCAAAAATGATATTACAGCGAATAACAACAAAGCCAAACGAGTTATGAACTGAGGAGAGGCAATGTTAGGGATAAAATAACTTAAATGAATACCTCCATGAGATATAAAAGAACATTCGTTCTATTTGTGTGCCCCTGCTATTCATTTTTCTCCATATTGCTTGTTATATGGTTATCTTGCGACCCGATTTCGCCCACGGGGCTCATTTAACTTTGATCTAATCTAATCTAATCTCGGTTTCTCTTGCCTCTCGCGCTCTTATTTCCCCCTCACCGTGGCCGTGCGGCGCGCCCCCGTCACCACGTCAGGAGGCAGCGCGCTGGTCCTGGTCCTGATGATGATGATGGCGGTGATGGAGGAGCAACGCTGAGTTCGCTCTCTCAGTTTTCGCTCCCCCCTTTTTTTCCATTCATATTTTTTCTGATTCTAATAATAATAAAACAACAACAACATAGCGACATAGAAGCGACGCCGCCGATTCGACCTACTACCTTTCTCCACCTCCCTCCCGTCTCCTGAGCCGAGACCCGAGATGGGGAACGAAGCGAGCATGGAGGGCGGCGGGCAGCCCGGTGAGCCGGGAGCCGCCGGGATGATGGGGTCGGTGATGCCCGGAGGACCCGCAGCAGGACCGGGGGCAGGACAGCACATGAAGCCAGTGAACGGAACCGCTGCCGGGGGAGGGATGGGGATCGGAGGCCCCGGGATGGGAATGACGAGGTAGGAGCAGCAGTAGTGGAGGTGTTTCGGGTAAATGGGGCTCTGGGTTTACTACACCCCAGTGTGTGCTTTAACACGGAAACAGTTGATGGATAAGATGTCATTTGGGTCCGATTTTAGAGAGCTGTGGTTTGCAGATTGTTTCGCTCTCTCGTGCATGATTTTAATGAGCACATAAGAGCATAATATCAGGAGAGGAGTGATCTCCTGAGCCGATCTCCGGGTGCTGAAACCCGGGAGCTGTCCGCGGTGCTGAAACTGAAGCTGTAGCAGCTGCACCGCTGAGCCCGAACAGCTCATTTTAACGTGTTTCCCAAAATAGGTTTGACATTGCATGTTAAGGTGGCTCACAACCAGCGTGTCCCTGTGCTTATATGCTACTGATATAATCGGAGAGAATCTGCGGCTGTTTCGCTGTCAGATTGTGGCTTTATTCCGCGGTGTCATGTGCTGTAATAGTATTTCCTCCTTCCTCCAGCTCCGGTTGGCGTGTAATGTTGAATGGGACGTGTCTCTGACAGCCGCTGAAAAAAATACACACCTCATTTTCCCCCCACTATGCTCTCATTGAAGAAACGTGATCATTATCTGTGGTTTTTGCTGCAGATGTGATGCAGCTGGATGCTTGTTTCCGCATGGGCGCGAGGAGGGTGCTGAATGTGCGTGTTTGTGCATGTGTGCGCGAGTGTGTGTGTTCGTACGTTAAGGGGCTTGCCTGGATATGTAGGCGCGTTTGATGATGATGATGATGTGTGTGTAGTACTGGTACTATCAGCAACGCCAACGTTTCCCGGTAATGACGTAGAAGCGTCTGACAGACAGATGGTGCTTACCGACATAGCCTACCGTCCCGATACAAACCATGTCAAACCAACCCCTGTGCCACATGCATAACACCAATAGCTGCAATAAACATAATTCTTTTCCTATTCTCATTTCACTGATATTATCAACAGACAGTCTCCCAGTTCAACATCTGGATGTAGTAAACAGCATATAAAATAAATATATTAACATACCCTGCTATATGCCACTAAATCATTTGAATCTTTACACAT
>CAFUXE010000330.1:324977-349186 GCA_903364295.1 Serranus cabrilla
TTTCTTTCTGTGCCGTGCTACACACTTGAGACCAATTTTCACCTTCCAGTGGGTGCATGCATGTAGGCATGTAGTGTTTGTGCATGTGTGACTTTGTTTTTTCACCTCTTGCAGAAAAGCAGCCTGCAGCCTGTCACTGCTGTGCAGTGTGAATGTACAGTACGACTGATTTGTTATTGGGGCTTTTTGCTGACAGTCCCGCTCAGAGTGACATGATTTTTCTTTTTTCTCACATCAGCAGAGAAACAAACGCTGATTTGATTCAGTTTCTGATCTGCTGAGAGGGCCGGTTACCGGGCGTCGTTTTTAGCCTTTGGTTGTCAAAACCAGTGGTGAGGGTGGAAACGATCATGTGTGATACTGAGTAGATGTAAGCCAACATTTCAGCTTCATGTCAGGCTGTAACTATTGTCGGTAACATATAATTTATATTACAGCAGTGGATGTTTGAACAAGTTGGTCTGTTCGTTTTATCATACATCCTTAGCTTCTGTATGTCAAGTACTTCCTCCCTTTTAGCTCAGTTTTTGTCTCCACCAGCCTAAAAGAAAATGTCTGGATTCACAGCTGTTGGATGTTGCTATGGTGCTGGGCAGGTACCACTGAGTTTTACAGAAATTAAACAGCTGCCTGCTGCTTTAGATAGCAGGCATGTTTCCATTAAAGTCAAAGCGACATTTTGAAATGTTGCATTAAAGAGAACGTGAATTAGGAACGTTTACATCAACCAGTTTAGAGCGTATAAACAAAACTGAATAAACTTAAATCAGAAGATGGTAGTGTGATGTATTGCTGTGGGCTGATCCCTCAGTACACAGTAGAAGAAGTGGAGATTTGCACGAGAGAGAAAAACAGAAAAAAGAAAATAGAGAGAAGTCTTCAGAAATAGACGCTGACAGGGGAAACAGTTTTTTTGTTCTTTTGGGTTTTTTCATTTTTTTCAACATGCTTATCTCATGCGAATGTGCAGAGACATTTGTTGATGGAAACACGACTACAGCCCTGGCAGATAAGGGCGACACTGTATCCATGTTTTGGGAGAGTTGAGCTCAGAGGAAAACCAAAGATGACTTGAAATGCCCCAAAACTGAGTTACACTGTTATCACATGACAACAACAACATGCAAATCAGATCTGATTATGTGTATATTTCAATATAAATCTCTGAACCTCCTGGTTGTTTTCTAACAGCTTAAGCAAAAACAGAATTTGAATATTCTCTTCACTTCCTCTTGGGGAAAGATCTATGACTCTCAGTAAACAGTGGGAGTGCACTGGCGGCTACTTTTGTAACTAAAATAGCTTCTATTTTCACCCTGAAGCGCTCATAAGACGCTGGTCTTTGCTTTTAATCTTGACATAGTTTAGTTTAGTTGTCAGTTGCTGTGAGACACACAATGATCCACTCAGCAACCCCTCTTTGCAAGGCCAAGGTTTTTTATTCAAAAAAGCACTCATCACATCTCAGATCTGATTTATGGCATCACAAATTAACTGTTTTGGAAAAATCCAACCCAGAAAACAAGCCATATGCAAACAGACTAATTTATAGTGTTTGGTCAGCATTTCTGGTTCTTCTGCACCTCAAAAACTACACAATCAAAAAATGTTCCAGCAGTTTCATCCAAAATGGTGGAGAAACTGATGTTAGCAAACAAGACTACAGGTTTCCCTGAGATTAGCACGTAGCAACATATAACAGTGGATGAAATGTAGCTGATGTCAGAGTAATGAGGAGAAAAACTGTTGTTGTCTGACCTCAAGATTACTTTTAATCATGACACTGGCCACAATTTATATGAACATTCAATATTGTAACATGATACATGTGATAGAAAATAACAAAAAGCACAATAGTTCCCCTCTAAATGTTGCTCGCAAAATCTAACAGCAGCTCGTTTAGTGTTTCGTCGCTGAACTGAAAGCCCATATTGCCTCATCTTCTCTCTCTCGTACACATGATATAGTCACAGTAAATCTCTGTCTTCCTTTGGTCGGGTATTTCAAACCATACACAAGGAAAAAAACACTGTCCTTGGCTACGAATGTAGGTCGCCTTTCTGTCTCTTACCCGGAAACGTTCTTAGTCACCATCTTTAACCGCCTGGAGGTTCACAAACTGCAGCCTGACCTCATCCTCAAACTGACCTCCATCAGTGAACATGGATGTGTTGGAGAGCACTTCTGTTTCTCTCTGTGGGCGTGTTGTTGTGTGAGCATGAAAAGTGAGATTTCTTTTTTTTACGAATTGTGTGTTTGTGAATGTGTGACAGAGTGGGCGAGAAGCAGACAGAGCCTCTCTATATATTTGCACGCCCTGTTATCAGGCGGACATGTTTGCGGGAGCCTCCAAATACTAAATGTGTTTGGGTGGCTGCATCGGGAGATAAGATGGCAATAAGCACAATATCACAGCCCAAGACAGTATTGGTTTTCAGCAAATAGATGCTGTCGCTGGAGCTTATGAGTGAAACCCAGAAACAGACTGAACAGCAATGATACGGCTATCTGAGCAGGACGAGGGCTGAAATCTGTAAAATCACAGGGAAGACACTGGTGGATTATGGGTTATCTGCTGGATTCTTTAACCAGGAGATCTAAACTACAGCAGTCACAAAGTGAATGTCTAGGAATTTATTCTGGACTACAGGGACGGGCATAAACTTTATCCAGAGGGCAAAAAGTCAATGTAATGCATACAAAAACATGGGCAGGAAACAATATGAAATGACCAAATGAAATCACTTTTTCTAACCTCATTCATGTAAAAATCTAACCAAGCATATACACCCATTTTGAATGTTATCACCCCTTTAAAAAGTCTCCGTTCTTACTGATAACAGTCCACCAGAAGGCCATTATCACACCATTACATGCTGAGTTTTGTAAGGTCTAGGTAACAAAAACACATGGTTGAGATTAGGAAAAAATACCTGGCAAAGAATGTATTGTATTAATGTATTTTAGCCACATGTCTATATCAGTTAAAGGGTGCCCTATATTTACCTTTACCTTGCCATCAGACAACCCTGTTGAGGTTTACATGAGGCGAACTGAAGCTCTCATCAAAACCACCAGACTCTATTTACGTAATCAATCACTTTACCTTGCAGAACTTTTAAAGTGTTGGTTTGGATTTACCAAACTCAGCAGCAGAGCAGCAGCAGTACTCCTGCCTGCTTCTCCAAACTGGGAGCACGCAAACCGTCATCTACTGTCTGTGAACACTGATAACTACCTCATCCAACCACACTTCAATAAATGCTAAATTGTCCTTTAATGTAGATTAGCTTTTAGCTCATAGCACAGATGGGTTGGAAGCTGCCACACCCTTTAAATCTCTGCGAATGAAGGATCAAAAGTCCAGATTACGGAGGCTTCCTGGTTTTGGCTGTCGTTCCCCTTCCAGGGCTCAGCAGGGATTTGTAACAGACACCAGTCTAGTCGGCCCTGACCTCATGTAGTGAGCAGAGAGCCCGAACCACCTCAGCCAGCGCTGCAAGTTTCCACAATGATGCCAGGGTGGAGTATTCAGACTTAAACTGTATTAGTCCTGAGTCTCACACAGGGTCAAGCAGGAGCTTTAGACACTTTTAAACAGGTCTCCACTATAAGACCAAACAGAGCTCACAGAACAGTGAGGAGTTTAATTTGATCCTGTTTTTTCATATTAGGACCAAGAAAAGCTACTCAGTGCCAACACATCTGCTCCAGAGAAAATCTGTTCAGAGCTCACTGATTAGCCCTTCAAGGCCAGAAAAGGGCTTTTCAAAACGTAATCATTATTCATGTTCTTTAATAACCCCTCAAACCACATAATTAAGATCATATCTTACCATCAGAGACCATTTGTTTGCTGGGCTGTTGGCGAAAATGGACATATATACTTAATACTGCACATTAAAAGTAATATATAAGAGTTAGCCTTTGGAATCATTTGATCTTTTCCTGATCATATAAAAGTATTAACATTTACCTATTTTACATTCTTAAATAAAAAACAACTACAGGAAAACACTGTAACGAGGTGTTTGAGAAATATCACATATGTTTTTCACTGTATGCTAATTTTATTCTAGTGGGACCAGAATAAAGAGTTCTTTTCTACTCCAAAGGCAAAACACAGTTAAAACACAAAGGGACACTTTTGGCAGGTAGTTACTGTAAAACTCAAGTTGACAACGGCAATGAAATGTATTTTCTATCTTCCCTTATGACCCATATAGCTTAAAGCAGACGTGTATGTGACTATATTTTAGCCGGCAATGACAGTTAGCATTATATAGAAGCTTTATATTAGTCCTTTTTGGATGGGGTTCAGAATGACAGTTTAAGAGTTGTTTTACATGAATTTCCACTCTCCCTGGAGGAATTTTACAACTACTGGTTTGACACTGAGTGTTTCCGTTGTGTGATCTAACTGAGGGTTGAGGGGTCCTCTCACCCTGCCAGGAAATCCTGTCTGGTCGAAGCTCTGGTGCTAACAAATTGATCGGCTCTGAGGCGAGCTGTGACCCAACGCACTGCGAAAATCTGCAGGGTCAACGACCGAGCTGCACAGCTCCTCCGTCTCTGCCAGAAAACCAGCACAACAGGGGATAATTAATAAGCCAGCTCCGGTCCGAAGGAACTCTCCGGACACGGAGACTGCCCTGACATTTACCTGGGCACTTGGCTTCTATTTACAATTTTCAGTCCAACATTGCCGGCTAGGGTTGGAGGGGTTTAATCCATGTAAACCTGGCATGTGAAACAATTACCAAATCAGCCACTTCTAGTAATGACTGACCCAAAATTGAGCATTGAGACTGTTGAGCCTGCAGGAACAGGACAGAGATGACTGCTTTATCTGCACTGAGCAGAAATAAATAATAGCACTTCAGAAATACATTCAGCGCACAGTGACACAGAGATACAGTCCTCAATATATCTGGTTGTATCTGTAGTGTCGGTCAGTGCAGCTCCTGGTCTGAGCAGTGAAGCAAACTTAGAAATGCCTTAAGCCTGCAGTCTTTAAACGGTCCAGCAGGGGTCGACACCGTTGGTTGCAGAAGAAGTCTGGTCCTATCAGTCTCAGTACAAAATGAGACGACTTCTCACTTGATTTATTACCTCATTATGGTGTCATGATGTTAGCAGTGTAAATAATGGTCCCATTTAGAAGAAGATGGATGATAAAGCAGGGTATGATTTTGTGCGTAGCTACTTTGATTGACAGGTTGCTAACATGGTGATGGCTGTGCAGTGCAATGTTCTCAGACAGATCCACCCATAGGTCCTCCTCTCGCTCCTCCCCAGTCCAAATATTTTTTGGTTTAAAAAAAAAAAAACAAAAAACAAAAAAAAAGATGGAGACGGCACTAATGGTGAAGGTGATGCTTCAAATGGGCAGTCCACAAACCAATGGGTGACGTCATGGTGACTACGTCCATCATAGATGTAGCTGTACTTGTAAGCCTGTATACACTGGGTGTGTACATAGGGTAACTTGATTTATAACAAACCATAGTACTTGATGAACCCTTCATATGTTTGGAGTGCAAAACTTTTTATAAAGTAACTAGTAATTAAAGCTTTCAGATAGATGATGGTGATATAAAAAGTTCTATATTTCACTTTGAGATGTAGTGAAGTAGAAAGGGGCATAAAAAGACAAGTAAAGTACCTCACATTTGTACTTAAGTACAATATGTCAGTAAATGTACTTAGTTACATTCCAACCCTGCTTAAACGGCAACTACTACTTAAAGATTTTGAGCAAAATCACTGAAATTATTTTTCACTTAACTGATTTTAACAGCCAATGTCGAAACTTTTTCCCCTTTCTTCCTGTTAATTTGACACATGTTAAGTTTGAGTGATTATGATATTCTTTGCTAAAACACATCAGGTGTATTTTCTGATTACTCAGTGCTGGTGAAGTGTATCCCTTTGTTTTTCTGTGCACACTGTGATGATGCCTGTGGGTGAATGGCACCCTACACTCCCGGTTTGTTCGTTCAGGTGGGGATACATTTCCTCTGACTTTCATTTGTTTGTCAGAGAATATTATGCTGTGCTCTGCCATTTTTCCCCCGCTGCACTAGCGAAGGTCACGGCGTGTTTTCTCATTATGTTGTCGCCACCTGACAGTAAATGTTACCTGTATTGATGTTGTGGCTGAATATGGTGTGTGTGCATTCACAGTGTGTGTGTGTTAAAGCTAAGAAGTCCAGACACAGCAGCACCTGGAACAAACTACAGCAGCACGCTGTTTGTGTATGTGTGTGTTTCTGTGTGCATCCCATCACATTAGCCTTTTCCTCCTGTTTTGTGAAGCCCAGTGATGAATGGGTGTTTTTTCATAGTCAATACGTTTCAACCTTTTCTATTTGTTTGTTATGGAACATTAAACTGATTTACTGCTCTTTGCTTTATCCTCCACTGTGGTTTAATCAAAGATGGTGGATGGAAAAAAAGATTGTGTGTTTTGCTGGAAGCCCAAACCAAAACACCCAACAGACTCTTAAAACTGTCGCGTTCATACACACAAAACCATAATTTTAAATCAATAATTTAACTTGAGTAAAAGACGGTGACAGCATGCAGAGATTAATGAAGTATAAGTCAAGTTTTAACTTAAAATCGCTCCTCTCTCCATTTTTAAATCATTAAATCCCTGTTCGCTGACAGAGCCGAGTACAGCGACAGTTTCCTCTGGATGACACAGTTTAATTTTCAGCACAGTTGTGTTCCTGCAGTCATTTGGACTCAGTGGGGGGGTTTGGCACAGCCAAAGACACTCAAATGGGATGTTTTTGTTATCAGCATGAAATTAGGAAAAAAATGGGATTTTTGAATTTAGGTCACTTTGGTTGATGTGTTCAAAGGTTTGCGAGCCATTTTTCAGCAGCTTCAAAAGAAGCTGCAGCCTCTGTTCCTGTTATCAGGCCGACTTGTCTGATTTTAAACATGAATCCAATAACGAGCCAACCCCGTTCCAGTATGGGTAAACAAAAACTCTCATATTCAAAGCCTCCACTTTTGGAAACCGTTTAAATATGCCACAGAAAGATAAAGATGCTGCAGCCTAAAGTCAAGAGTTGGTTTTTATACCAAAAAAGGAAGCAACAAGTCACATACGACTACATACGTCTGTTCCTACCCAGTAATACAACCCACAGGAGCGTTTTCTTAGCATTTCTACTGGTGGTGATATTTTTGGTCCCTCGAAAGGCAAAGTGCGCACTCTGCCTCTGATTCCTATCCTCACTTGACTCCTCATCAACAAACCTAACCAACCCAACAAACAAAGACAAGAACAAGTAATAGTCAATCAGGGGCTGGGTAGGGCCATCTTAGGAACAAAAAGGTGGCAGTGGACCACATGTCCTCATACCTAAACTTAATGCTTGCAGTTTTAAATATGTGCCTATTGTTGTGAAATTGTCAAAATTTTAGGTTTAGGCAGCTGAACTACTTGGTTAGGTTTGGGAAAATATCGTGATTTGGCTTAAAATGGGCACATTTGTTACATTACTTCCCTTCTGTAAGAACATGACATGATGTTTAACTTAATGGAGTTACCTCATCCATGGATCCATTAACCTTAACCGCTTATCCCAACTCAATCCCAACTAAAATGGGCGAGAGGTGCGGTGCACCCTGGACAGGTGGCCAGACTATCACAAGGCTGAAACACACAGAGACACACAACCATGCTGCATGCACCCAGAGTTTTTTTGGAAGACGCTCTCAAAGTAAGTTGAGCTGAAAATATAGAGAGAGTTGGAGGAAGAGAGAAACTAACCAAGACGAGAGAGTGGGATGTCAGAGAGACATAGCGTATTAGTTAGGAGTTGGTCCAGTGTAAAGTTTATTGTCTGTTACACGATTGTTTCAGTCTCTGAGCTGAAGTGGCACCGCAGTTTTATATTCCTCCTCCTGAAAGCAGCTCGTACTTGTCACAAATATTTTACAGCTTTCAGATGGTGTGAAATTACTCATTTTATGGTCTTTTCCCAAAATCTCTATCAACTCCTCACTACAGCAGAACTTGCATTCAAAAGTCCCCCAACCAAGCGCTGTACTTTTAGAATATTATTCCATTTAATCAGCCGTGCTCGACCTGAGAGCAGGTCAGAGGCCTCAGAGGTCAGCAGAGTGAGGCCATTATCAACAGAGTGGTGAACCTACCAGAAGTAGCAGTCACATTCATTTTGCACAGAGACAGTGTTCACTGATTGACAGTTGGATCGACTTGCAACTCTCCTGGTTGAATCATCAGTGGTAAAGATGAGCAGCAGTGTGAAAGATATTTGGTTCTTTGATAAGCACAAGCCTGTGGACATAAAAACTTAAAGAGAGGAGTCAAGGACTACCAAGGAGATTAGAGTGAGAAGCACACAATCCCTGAGCTGAAGACTCTGGAGTGTTTGCACCAGTAACAGTCAGGCATACACCAAACAGTTTAGAGAAAGTGTTTTCAGCAGTTTATTGCGAGTCACTGTGGGGTTCTTGCTCATTTTTTATGGTGGTGCTGTGGTTCGTTCCCAAATACAAAGTGCTCAGAATTTGCTACTACAATGATTCTGCGGCGCCACAGTTTCTCAAGGCTGATTGGTCGTGTTTAGAGTTATTCCTCGTGTTTAAAACAGAGAAAATGTGATTTCTCTGAAACAGAGCTGGACTATTATAACTAAAGCACCGTACCAGGGTGTAGTGGTGGAGTGAATATTGGACTGGGAGGTCAGAAACATAATGTTGCTCTGTATCTGCTAAATATGTGGTTAACCCACCGTTTGTTTACACATTCACAACACATTCTCACATCAGTTTAGAAGGTGATAATCACAGGGCAATTTGAGGCTTTGATGAGGAGGTCATGCCCCTTGTTAACCTGCCATCCCCTCTCCATCGTCCAGTAGATGAGAGAGACATAACAACAACCCTACGTTTAGTCTAGTCTACCTGATGCATTGCTCCTTTATCTCACTGAGGTTTGTGCGAGTTTGAATCTATGACAGTTAAATATCAGTAGCTCAGCTGTGCTTTGTATTGATGAATCCACAGAGCTGAAGTAGAGAACGGATTTGTCTTTGCGATATTTTTTCTAGTGTGCCATCTAGTGGACGTATAAAGAATCATAAAAAACTGTAAGTTTCAAGTGTGAAAATAGCATTCTCCAACCTGTATTCTTGTAATACAATTAAATAATGGTATTTATAAAACTCCTTGTAAAACTGTAAGCCTTTTCATTATGTAAAATTAAACTAAAGGCTATTTGCCGTAGGTGTTTTTACACTGTTTTACACAATCAAAGAATTGTATTTTTAAATAGTTTTAAAGAGTAGTCAAGACTATACACCCCAAGATCCTTCAGTAATAAATTGTGTTAAAGAAGGAAAAATTTAAGAAATTATAAATAAGAAATCAAACCAAATAGAAATTACCAGTGAGAAACGTGAGGCGTTTTTGTGCTGTGAAGTGAGCAGCTGTCTGCGAGCCCTGCAGCCCGACTTCACTTTTGGTACAACACCTCCTTGTTTCTGAAGGCGTCACTGAGCGCTCTCTGCCTACTTGTCTCTGATTCTGTTTGACAGTCCAGTATGACAGTTAATGAGCAGAATAAAGGGAGGAGAGAGAGAAAGAGAGACGGAGAGGAAGGTAAATCCAGCAGGACATATTGTGGCTCAGCAGTTCTGTTGTGTTGTGGCTCTGCCAAGGACAGGCTGCGTATCCTCGCCGTCACACAGCAACCTCATAACTCCAGTCTCACCCTCATTGATTTTATCCCCCCTGTATTGAGAAGTAACAGAGTCTTCTCTGTGCGCGCTGACTTTCATGACCTTCAGGCCTCCGCAGCCCAATTAAAACTTGGGATCTGGTTTCAGACATGGTCACCTGGCATTCTGGGTTTGGATCCACTGTGTTGACACATTGAGCACCACACATGATCAATGTGTAGCCGCAGCCTTTAACCCACAATGCTGATTACAAGTGAAATTAGCTTAGTGCTAATTTGTGCTGGCCAGCTGTGAGCCTCTTGGCTAACAAAGTGATAAAATCAAATCAGCAGCAAATACTTTGCGACTGCAACCTAAAGCCTAATGGCACCATTTTCAGCCTGGCACCATTTATTCCCATCTGTTACTGTAGAGCAACTTTTTTTCTAATTTAATCCACCAGCCTGTTTGGACTGTACTGCAGACATCCAGGCCTCGAACTAAAAATAAATAAATTTGATTAGAATTCATTCAGAAAAATGATCTATTTTACTGATGTTACTGCTGAAATCCAGTTAGACACCAACACAACTTAAGTCATGTAATCAAATACAGGAAAGAGCTCGTTTTTTGTATTTAAAAACAGACTATGAGGTCTACAATGAAACAGTTTTGCACCTTATCAAAAAAAGGAAGAAACAAAAAGTTTTGTTATTAATGCAGAAACACAATCTTCCATTGCATATGCAGCGAAAATCAACAAATCAGTCTGTCACTGCAGCCCATCCTCTACATTCTGAAACTAATTCTCACCTTTACTGGATTCATCTGGTGCAGGACGAGGTGCAAGGATATGTAGAGCAGTAAAAACCTACAGTACATTGGGAAAGGGTTAGGTTAGATTGTTAGTGTTACTTTGATAATAGAGACTGGAGTGCAAGCCACGTCTCCTGCTTCAAGTCAGCATCAACTTTTTCAAATCTTAAAGTGAAACTTTCCAATTTTCAGCTCTTTGTCGCTGCAGCACAGGCAGTACTGCACATGCAGAGAACAGTGTCCGCTCTGCAAAGTCTCACTACTTGCAAAAACATTGCTCCATAGCACAACTAGTGGTCAGAAACTCCACAGGATAATATATAAAAATTCACATCAGTGTGAAAACAAAATCATCATAACTAAAGTTCCACAGGCACCTTAGCAGTGGATTAATGTGTGCATTCCGTTTCATACGCCCTCTCCACTCGACCTGCTGTCCTCCTTAGGCTAAGCCATGTTACTCCATCCATTTTCAACATGTCATGTCTCACAGTTATTTTCCAGATTTACACACTCAGGCAGCAACAGGAGGCAAGAAACAGCAAACCCCTTAAGGCCAACTCATAGTAAAGACACATGATTAGGAACACAACACTAGTGATAACGATGATGATGATTGTGGAGAAAAGATTTTGCTAGCAGCTTATTTTTTTGCCCCTTTTGCGGCAATCTGTTTCAGGAAATAGAAAGTGTTGAGTGAGGTAGTCTCTATTTATATCCCTCTGTCCCATTTACTGCCCATTCTGAGTCTGAGCAGCACAAATTAATCCTTTTATTACACACGCAGCATGAAATAGCCTGCTGCTGCTGCTAGCGGAGCAAAAAGATGGCAGGTTGGGAGAAATAATATTTTTTAAAGGAAGGAGGGAAGAGAGAATTAAACAGATGTACTTTTGTCAGGTGTTAAGAAAACAAAATGAATTTCCCAGAAGTGAAATATGTACCTGAAGTACCAGAGGTACTGAATGGGTGTGTGTGTTTAATCAGAGAGAGTGTGATGAGGGTAGGGTTAGAAACAGCCAACTTACTTGGCATTAAGAGTTACTCTAGATTAATTAGAAACAATATACAAAAATTACAGAAATGTAATTCTCACTATCACTGAGCAGTTAGATTTGTGTTGGACTTGTAATGTATTTTTTATGTAAGAGCAACAGTAAACTTCATCTCATATTGTCATCTTTTATTTCAAATGTACATTTTAAGATTATCATGCTCAGTTCCCAGTATATTCTATTATCGTTTTGTGTTAGTGTCCTGGGGATGATGTAACCCCTGATATTAGAGACACTTGGAAGTGGTTATATCTGAATGGTTCATTAACAAAAAAAAAAAACATCCAATTTTTTAAAATCTTGTTTTTTGTGCAAGCCAGATAATTTTAGTCAAACTGGTGTTGGGCTGTTTTGAGAAGCTATCTCTCTCTCTCACTCCCTCTCTTTCTTTATCTGTCATGTTGTTAATCGTGTTCTCATAGACAAAATCAAACCGCTGTTGGTTTATTAACTTTGAGAATAGGTTATATATGTGATATTTTGCTAATGAACTCTTCATTTAGTTATACTTCCAATGCTTAGGCACATACATACATGTTTGTTTGTCTCCATCAGTCTTGGGGACATCAGATTGACCTACTTTTATTTCCTGGAGGCTTACATTAACCCTAACCATGCAATGTTCTTTCATGGAGGGGTTCATCGAATTTCCTATGAAACTATTGCAGCATAATTCATATGATTTCCTATGAAATGTGACATGTGCTGTTTGGAAATAAAGTTAGGGAAAAAGAACAGGGTTAGGCTTAAAAACACTACTACAGGACATACTGTCACATCCAATAACCATTTGATGCATCCACCCACCATTTAACATTACATTTCTTCTTTACTGGTTGAACATTCTGTGGGATATTTATGGCTTAAAGGGCACTACTTTTTGAAGTGTTTATGAGGACAGCTGGAACAGCTACACGCTTAATCCTAACTTTAACTTTAAACCAAGTCTTCACCTGAAAATGTAACATGATTTGTCCCCACAAGGAAGGCAGGTCCCTGCAATGTGACAGTGTAAATAGAGTTATATCCCCACAACATGAGTTATACACACACACACTCACAGAGAGAGAGAGTCAGTGATCAGTGGTCAGTTCTCGCCTCGGGGGAAGAGTGTTCTCTCAGAGGTCCAGTGGAGGATTTAACTCCTGCTACACTCAACTTCCTCAGATTTTACTCTGTGTGTGTTTCCAATGTAAACTGCAAAAACAAAACAAAAAAAAGACTCCTGTCATCTCACACAACGCAATCCTTTGAAATTTGTCTTTTTTTATTAATGCGAGGTGCTCTCCAGAGCCAATGGACAAAAAAAAGATTTAATCAAATCTGTGGACTTTCTTGAACGTCACTTAAATTATTTGGAAAGTCAACATGAAAAAATAGTAATTGCTTGATTTTTAAATTACGCAGCACATTTTCCTCTCTGCCTAATCAAACTCTCCGTAAGTAAATTTAGAACACGCATTCATCTCTAATTTTAATGCCTTGGAGATTTTTTCTTTTCCAGTTTTGAACTTTTCTGTCTTTATTCAGTTTAAAAGAATTTATGAAGCTGTGAAGCTTTTAGAGGACATCTGTGAAAGCATATTTAGCACCGTTTTAAGCTTCTCTCAAAGTTTTCTGTGAGTCAGGCTAATATCTGGGTTATAAATAAGACTTTAATTTTGGTTGATGTGTTGACAATATCAAATTAAACTACAAACAGCTAATCTGAGTACATTCTAACTTTGCCAGAAACTTAGTTCTTCCACTCAGGTGCGTCTCTGATTTTATTAGGTGTAAATATGTTGTTCCTGCTTTTTGCTCTCTTAACCACAACACTGTGCTGCCTTTGTTTTTGTTGATCCCCTTGTGGGCCTGTTGGTTGACTTAATGAGAGTAATTATGAAGTGACTCTTATTAAGGCTAAACAAGATACTGTGTAAACAAAGATCATGGAGGGAGAGGGGAGGAGGGGGAAGACTGGGCAAAGAAGAGCGAGGGCAGACACTGTAAAGGGAAGGAGAACGTGGGATGTGTTGAACAAGAGAGATGAGTTTCTGTTTATTCATACACACTCATGAGATTTCATATTGATCTTGTGTCTTAATGTTAGTTTAGTCCTCCTGTTTCCTGCCGATAAAACACAAACAGCTGGAGTTCAGCTGAACAGAATAAAGTTTGAGAGAAACCACCAGTCAGTATTAAGTCATTACACTGAACATAGACTCACTGCCTGGGACAAACAAACATCTTTGTAGATTTAAATTTGTATAGGTTTTTTATTTACAAATTAAAAAAAAAAGCCTTTTTTTTTTAATCGGAAAACTTCGTAACGGGTGTGGACCCAATTGCAGCAATCAGGCAGACAGACAGTAGGGTAAGTCCTGCAGTGACCGCTTTCAGGAAACATAGTTGAAAACAGCGAGCGTGCAGGCAGGTGAGTGTGGCGAGGACAGGCAGCCAACACTGAGACAGTTCACAGCCAGGGGACAGTACCGTGACCAACAGAGGAGCTCCCATGAAGCTGGGCCCAGCACGAGGACCAGGCAAGATGGTGGAGGGAGGTCCGGAGAGACGAAGTGTAGCCACAGAGCCGAGCGGGGCGAGAACCAGGTAGCGTGACTGCCAGGTAGAGTGGAGCAGAGGCCAGCAGTGGACAGACAGACAGGCAGACAGACAGGAGAGGAGCAGACTGTGAAAACGTACCCGCTTATGGAACTGAGGTAATGTCACGGGCCTCTTTTGTTAGCTAGCATGATGTAC
Source organism: Serranus cabrilla (assembly GCA_903364295.1). Classification (NCBI taxonomy): domain Eukaryota; kingdom Metazoa; phylum Chordata; class Actinopteri; order Perciformes; family Serranidae; genus Serranus; species Serranus cabrilla. The sequence goes on from CAFUXE010000330.1 coordinate 339,295, forward strand.
CTCATAAAGTGGCGGTGTGGTCTTCCGCTGCTGTAGCTCATCTGCTCCAAAGTTGGGCGTGTTGAGGTTCAGAGATGGTCCTCTGCATACCTTGGTTGTAACGAGTGGTTATTTAAAGTTACTGTTGCCTTTCTGTCATCTCAACCAGTCCTGCTGCCATGTGATTGACTAATTAGATATTTGCATTAACAAGCACTTTAACATATCCACCTTATAAATTGGCCAGTGAGTGTTTATACCAGATGAACGTTGTTTATTAGTACGAATATTTGTGTTTTTTAGTGTTTTAATCAAATACATATACCACTTACGGCAGTAATTGAGACGTGTATTGTAGAATGCAAGATTGAAATTTGCTGCAATGTTATGTCTAAATATGCAAAAGAGCCTTTATCTAATGCTAACTTTTGGTGAACTTAGGAGAGAGACACAGACAGACATAAATAGACAAAATGTTGTAAAATAAACACTTAAATGTGTCTTATAGAAGTATTCCTGCTATGGAAGCCCCAAATCCTTAAATTAAAGGCATAGTTCAGGATTAAGAGTCTTCGTTCAGAACCAGCCAGAACTCAGACACTGGAGCTCTGAAAGTAAGCTAATAGCTTTACATCCACTACACTACTGGCAAGTATTTCATACAAATGAATGTCCAAAATCTCATAGCTCATAACATGAGCTACTGTAGCGGAGTCATAACATAGTAGAAGGTGTATGTTTGGGTTTTATAAAGCTAAAACTTGGACAAAAGCTGGTTTTCTCCAAAGAATGTAGTTGAAGTGTAATTTCTTAATTTCTCTGTAATCGTCTTAACTCCTGATATAATATCATTAATATTTTCTAAACCACTCCCACTTTAGAGTGCTCCAATCGGAGCTGTCAGAGGTTTTTTAGATTTCTCTGATAACTCTTCATTCTGAATTCTTACCTTACCCTCCATCATCCTACACACAAACACACACACACGCACTCTTTACAATGCATATATTTGCATGTATATTCTACTTTCAGCATCACTGTTGAAGTCTATTGAGTTCAAAGTGACAGCAACACGGCCGCCTGTTTATTTCTTTTTAATGCGTCTTCACGCTTGCTTATTCCTCTGTGTTTACTCACCGTCCGTCCCCTCTCCGTGGTTTTTGCTCTCTTCTGTTAAATTACATTTACTCGCCTCGCCTTCCTGCAGCGTCACACCACTGATAGGAATTTCAATTAAAGTGCAGAGAAGATGGTCGAGGGGTGTTTTAAAAGTTCACTCTGCAGTGAGAGGGAAACTACTTCGACCCCCTGCCGATGCTCTGGATTCTTCTTATTCCAAAATCATTTAAAAAAAGAAGCGTTAACAAGTATTTTTCTGTTGGAAGGTATTTTCAGTCTATTTTCTGATTCACACAGATGCCCAGAAGTGGCTTGTGACACATATATCATCTACATTCAACCTTCACAAGTAAACTCAAACACAGGTGCGACTTGAGACTGATAGATATTGATTCATTAACGTTGCAGGGTCAGATTTCATTCAGTGAGCAGGTACAGCAGGAGGGGAAACACCCTGAAATGGATTTCCATTTGTGTGTGCATGTGTCGGAGAGAGAGAGAGAGAGAGAGAACGAGAGGGTTGAAGGATAGGTTTCCAAGTATGGAGCAGCATGCTAAGCAGCATAATTCTTCCCTGAGACCTCCCCTCTCTCCTCTCCTCTCTCCTGCATCCCACTGCTTTTTTTCCCTTTGATCATTTTCACACCAGCCTCCATTTGTCAGAATTTGGCTGCTTTCATTTCAGCGTCTGAGCGGGCTGCGGCTGCGCCTGTAGTCAGCCAGCCAGTCAGGAGTCAGGTAGCCATTCATTCACTCAGACAGGCAGCCAGTCATTAAGGAGGCAAAGAAATCGTCCAGCCTGTGCTTTAAATCATCACTCGGTAACAGAAATGTAAGAAGGAAATGTAATTGCTGCTTGGATGATGTTCTCTGGCAACAACTTTGTAGAGTTGGATGCATCTTGTCTATTTACTGCATGCAGATGGTGGACTGGTGGTCATTTCTTTCAAAATCCTTGCTGTTCCAAATTAATTGGATATTAAAGCAATTTCCAGAGTACACAACTGACTACTACCTCTACAGTATTATCTGGATAGTTCACTGTCCCAACTGTTATTTTCCAATGTTCATACTATATATAAGAAAACTAAAAACACTTAAATTAGTAGAAATTAGTATAAGTTGGTAACATGTTGGTAAAAGTTGTTAGTCAGCTTTGCCAGCCAGTCAGTTTAAATATTCAATCTTTCAGTGAGGCAAAAACAACCAACTGAAGCTAATCCCCATGAAAGCTGGTCAGTCAGCAGCAGGTTCAGTCAGTCAATAAATGAGCCAGTTAGCTCAAATATCAGTTGAAATGCTAGCCACTCAGTCAGAAACTAGTTTGCCAATTTAGCCTGTCCTTTAGCCTTTTAATCTTAACTAAGCTAGTCAGCCAATGAGCTAGCAAGATAATCACTCAGTCAATCAGTCAATAAGCTGGCCGATAGACAGCCTGTCAACCAGCAGGGTGAGTCATGTAGGCAGCCTGTCAGAAAGACCGTAGGCTAACAAGTAATTCCCAGAGTCAGCCTGCAAGTCAGCCAGACAGATATAATTTTCAAAATCCAATTTCTGTTCTAGCCTTTTCTGTCTTGGGGACTTGATTTGACTGGGAGGAGAGTTGATGAGGCATTATACATCTCAATCAGTCTGCTGCTGCTGCTGCTGTGTGAGCGTGTGTGTGTATGTGTGTGTGAGAGAGAGGTTGTGTACGTTTGTATATGGGCCTTCTCCATGTGATGGAAGCTGCATGCATAGGTGCAGGCAGCTGTGTGTGTGTGTGTGTTTCATGGTTCATAATGAACAGTTTGTTACGCACTGAGGCGCTGATGGCATTTCTAACTGCTTAAAACAATGTGAGCCTGTTCCCACACTGAGAGGTAAATGTAGTCAGGTGTGTGTGTGCGTTTTATCACACTGTTCGCGTGGAATAGCACATCTGCTGGAGACACACCGAGCGCAGAGAGAAACATACTGTACACGGCAATATCCAGGACACACATAAACAAACAGTGTGCGCACTCTGCATGCACACAAATGCATTTATCAATAAAAGCAATACACAAACACTGTCTGCGTATCAAACTCATAAATTCACATCTCGCCACAAAAGCGCCTTCACAAACGCACCGTTTAAATGACAGAGCAGCGGTTCTCATTTATAGCAGCCATCTGCTGAAAACACATTAGAAGGTTACAAAGATATGGGCTAAAGACATAAATAGATGGAGAGGTACATTAGACATCTGGCTGACAGAGTATCAGGGCTGCAAAATACAGTAAACGTGCATGTGTGTGTGTGTGTGTGTGTGTGTGTGTGTACGCAGAGGGCCACCTGGGTGTCGTAGAGTACAGTGAGAGCTCCAAGTCTCCAGCCCCTCTGGCTGTAAATCAAACAACAACCATCAAGCACCTGGTGTGATGGGCCTCCGCTGCAGCCCACTGAACGTGATTTACATTAAAAATGGTATTGAAGCCGTGCTGATGCTAAGGACATTGTCCATGACTATTTTATTCTAATCCATACAAAAAGTATTATTTGCAGCCCTTCGTCCACTAACCCTCTTTAATTGTGCCTTTAAAGCCAATTAGAGAGAGTAGGTGTCAGTTTTTTTTTTAAAGGGGTGGTTATCATTTTCACATTTGGGAACAAAATTCATTATTTAGCCTTGTAGGAAGCGTCTCTATTAAATCCAGGTCAGTGTTTGTGGCCTTTACTCAGCGCCATGTGGTATCATTACGAAGTCATTTGCAGCAAAGCCTCTTAGAGACACTGCACTGCCTGACAATAACTTCCATCAGTACACGTGCTGTTAGTACAGTACGTGTGCATAAATGTCTGTACTATACATGTGGGTATTAAGAGGCATGCCTCCAAGTCTGTGTGTGTGTTGGTGTGAATAAGCTCGAGTATTACAGTGGATGGCACAGCTGTGCTGGTGTGTTGCGGCCCCCTGGTTACGTAACAAAGCTTTATCTTTACCAAGTGCTTACATACTGTAATAATACCTTGCACAATAGCCCAGCATGGTGATTTTCACTCTATTTCTTGTCATCTATAGATGGTCTTAGAATCTCTAATGTTGAATTACAGGTCTAACAACCAACGCTCCATGCTATAAAAGCGATAAAGCATCAACTTTGAGTTCATCAAACAATTTATATACCATAATAAGGACTGTGTGCTTAAATTAGTTATGCTGGGTCATTCTTGAAAGTACTCTTGCAGTGATGCTGCCATGTTTTGCATGGGAAAGGACTCATTTTACACATAAAACAGACATTCTTTGTTCTATTATTCAGATTTTCTTCTTCTTCCTCTTTTCCTGTGTCGTGGCAAATTCCTGTCACACTTAAGCATTATTACCACCAACTGTAAGGAAAGGATTATATACTTTTGAGCTTGAATGTGCAGAACGGGCACAGCTGTTATATAACTTTAGGTTGAAAGAGATGAATCAGAGTTACATGCTTGAGCTCACAGCATCACTGTTAGGTTTACTATTATTGTTGTATTGATGTTTTTGGCATTCAGTTTTCAATGGAGAGTGAGATACTTGATGTTACATTTCAGCTGTTTTTTGGTCTCAGATTGAAAACAAACAGAAGGGAGAAGGTAGGAGGACATTATCATATTAGATGTGTCAAATTGTGCCACAGAGAGCTGAGATGATACAGGCTTTCACAGCAACAAGAGTCGGTTTTCATTGAATATTTCCTCCCTGGTAGGGTAAATCAGTGCAATCACATGCTGTCATCTTTGGTTTGATTGAGAAAAAAGAAAAAAGCCTTGCAGCTCCACAGTAACAGCCTCTGAATGACACACACATGACTCTTCCTCCTCTTTGCCCTCTTTTGAATTTAAGGCAAAACAGATAATACATGAGGTGGTGTAATACAGAGTAAACTTATCACACAGAAAATAGGTTGCTGAGCTGCCCACACACTTCTCCTTAAAACAGTGACAAGCACCAGTGAGAATATGTGTGCGTGGGCATGTGTGAATATTTTCTTTGTCAAGTTCGACTGCTCCTGTTTCCTATTTCCATAAATCTAGTTTTGCTGATATCATTTGCTGCTGCAAGGACCCAGTTTCCCTGCAGAGATCAATCACTATACATTTTTAATTCAAAATACATGCAAAATGTGTGTATGCATGTGCTTAAAATCATTTGATGCCTCTTATGCATGCATTTAGTTTATGTTTGCATCAAGTAGACCATGAGGCCATTAGACAGCCATTAGCGGGGTGTGCTTGTTATGTTGAATCATCTATGGAGAAAAGAGCATTAGCTGCAAAGTCTATTAGGTATAAATTTAATTCTGATATCTAAAAGTTAATTAGTTACAGCACTATACTATCCAGTAAACATTTACAAGCAGTCAACAAAGGGAAATACAAGGAGCATGGAATTATTCCTGACTACAGAGTGAAGAACTGAGCAGAGAGATGTGATTCAGAAAATGACCTCCTGATGTACTTGTTCAGAAGTCAGAAGATGAGTTTCCTGCCTGAGCTCAGGAGTGACTCGGCTGTTCTGAGATGAAGGGAAGGTCACTGAATGTTAGCAGAAAGACTCACCCCTGCAACCAGCTTAAGGTATGAAGGAAATAGCATTCTGAGATTTTACCTCCACAATCATTGAGCCACCGCAGAAGCCGCAATATATGCACATGAACTTTTACACAGTGCAACTGTTATGCAAAAGATATGGGTTTGAGGAAAGGAAAATAAGCAGGAGGCAGTAAAGAGAGGACAGTAGGTGAGCTTATTGGTTAACATCCTGCTAGTTGCTATTATTTTATGTTCAACCTCCAGTTGACTCTTTGCTGTAAGCTTGCTAGCTTTCCTGTTGGCCTTCCAGGAATTAATTCCTTTCAATGTCATATACGTTATTTTGGTTTCATTCAGGCTAATTAGCTAGCTTATATGTACAACCTGTAGCATAACAACATTTGGAAGAAAGGAATGAGAAAATATGAGAGAGGGAGGTGAGAAAAGATGGAGGGAATACAGAGAGAGTCTTACAAAGTGATTGTCCTAGCAGTAAAATGTATGTATAACATTTTCTATTGCATATTATTTAAAAATATGTGGTCCTAAAATTAAATTTGCACAACTCTGAAGAAGTGAGAGACAGTGAGTGAAGGGAAGGAAACAAAAAAACAGGGAGCAAAGGATACGAAGAAAGGACAGAAAATAATGTGAGGTGAGGTGGAGAGAAAGGAGAAAGAGAGAGGAGGCAGATGGAAATAAATGGGCCGTACAAAAGCAATTCTGTCAACAGCCCAGAGTGGGGAGAAATGGATGCAGAGGAGGAATAGAGGAGGAGGAGGAGGACGAGGAGGAGGAAATAGATGTTTAGTTTGGATCCACCAATAACCTAAATAGACTTGTTTTGCTGCAGGTCTAGAGGTGGCATCAGTAATGCACCCAGCTAGGGGGAACAAGATCAGGTAAATCCTACCCAGACCTCTGTTTACTTGTGAATCAACTGGAAGAGAAGAATACTAAGGTCTAACATCAATAACAACTGAAAGCACCTCCTCTGGGGATTTTCTGGGATCACAAATGAAAAACTGCAGTCAGGCTGCAGACTCCAGTCCACCCCTTCATTCTTCCTTGTCCGTATCCCATCAGCTACAGTATAGCTCTCTAAGATATTCAGTATACCTTAAAATGGCCACCATAGTGAAGCCTCTTGAAGAGATTATTCAAAACTCCAGTCTATAGAAATGTCCCACTGAGGTTAACAGTTTCTTACTGTGGAGACTTAGGTAAGCCAATGTGACATCCTCACCCCCTTTCCCCTCTCCATCACCTCCCCATTCATTCATCTGCCCTTGTCTTTGTCACTTATGAATGATTGGCAGGCAACGTTTATCCCGCTCTTCCACAATCAGACAGTAAATGGAGGGTTATAATGGGACTGAGTGAAATCACTTTGACTGAACAAGCATGCGTGTTGGGTCATTAAAGGCCGGGTGCGACAGTGATAAATGTCTCCAGTGCAACGCAGAGGCATAGTGTGTAAACACACAGAGAGAAGGACTGTTCCTATTGTTTGGGCTGTCACCTACGTCAGCCTCGGTCTCTCACGGCAATTAGTGATGGTGTCTTTCTGAAAATGAGTATCCACAGCACTCTCATTGTTCCGTCTTTTACTTATCTCCAATTACCTTTATACTTTTCTTTAATATATCTATTCATTTTCTGTTTGTGTTGTCATTGTCCTCTCTGTCCTGTATTAATCATAGTGACCCTAAATTCCAGGCAAACACTCAAAACACTCTGTTTCTGGTATTTGAGAGTAAGAAAAAAAATTGTTGTATGCTTTTGTGGATTTATTCAGTAAAATCTGAAACCTAGCTGAAAATGTAAAAAAAACAAACTAGTATTAGCTGTCATTAATTCATCTAGTTAATACACACGTTGTCCAAAATATTAGTATAAAGAGTAAATAAAAGAGTTAAATATTAAACAGATGGCCCAACAATAAATGAACACATCACCCACAGATAGCTATAATTTCCAGCATGGTCAGCGGTAAACTGATGTAGGAAAATGAAATTAACAAATAAAACAGTCACAATAAAAAGAAAGCCTATAGATCATGTTTCAACACAGGCATTTGTGGAGCACATTAAGGATATTCGTTATTATTTGTTTGGTCACAAATATCAGAAAAAGGGTGGATATTACAGTGTCACTGCTATAACACTGTGCCAGTAGGGGTTGCTATAGCAACAGCACAAACAACTGATGCAAGTGTTGATTGATGGATACCAACAGGATCATTTTTATATATAAAATATAAAGGCAGTTTTGCTGTGAGTGTACTGGAGCTCATGTACGTTTTCCTCTGATTTTCTCTTTCATTCCCCTTTCCCCTCATCAGTTTCCCTGTCAGCTTTAAGACTCTTATCCCGTCGTCTTCAATGTCTCCGCTGGGTGAATCAGGGAAGCTTTGAGGATTCTGTTGAGTCACCCCACTCCCCTTCACACACACACACACACACGATTTGTTTGCACTGTGTTGGTCTGAAAATGTGTATGGTACATTTGTGACTGGAGGATGTGTAGTCTCTCATTTGCAAGACAGTACAAACTTTGTGGTGTACAGTAGGGCAGTCAAAATGTGCCAAAAAATATGTTCAAAATTGAATATTCTTTCGAAACAACACATGGTGTCAAACTATTTGAACATCCGTTTTTGCACATGCCATTCATTAAATAGATAAATACAGTAAGATTGTGTAAAAACGAATTATTTTAACTCAGTTGACTGTCAACATTGTGAACCACTGCAGACATTTCATTTAAAATTGAGACACATTGTGGAAGACTTCGTAGCGTTTTTGACCAGTAGACTTGATTTAAGAAAGACAAACATTGTTGCCCAAGGTCCACTTTCCTTTTTGAGAGTGGAAATAAAAATGTTGGAAAAGGCAAGATTCAACAAAGGTAAAAAGAAGACATTGGGGGAGCGAGGCCGTGGTCAGTGCAGACTGAAAAGTTAATAGAAAGTAAGAGACAGAGAGGCAATAGAGAGAAGCGTGATTGAGCAAAGAGAGGGAGGTGTGATGGAGAACAAGAAAAGTTTATAGGGAGAAAGATTACAAAGGAGAAAGATAAATAGAACAGAAAAGGAGAAAAAGTAGAGACGTAGAGGGAGAGATTTTGTCACGGTCAGACTGTCCACAAGAAGAAAACCTTTCAGTGAAAGGAGAGGCAGACTGGAACATTGTGACACTGGAGTTCAGTAAATCAACATTTCCAATTTCTGTGTGCACTAACCATTAAAGTTGGTAATACTGCGAGCCTCGACTCATTCAATGACAGCGCAGGCAATAGAACTGAATAGAAGAGAGAATAATAGAAAGAGAGTAAAGTAGTTACTGTCATCGCTGTGACCTTTGTATGACTTTTAACACTGGAGATCGCAATTTGCATTCTGCCTCCTGAAACCGTTAATACTGGCGTCTTTCAAACATATAACTACTATCTTTCCTTAATCAGGTTTTTTTTGGTTTTCTTAACGTAACCAGGTAGTTTGAAAACACTCATATGAACCTTAAAGCTACTGGTGAATTACCTCTTTAATAGCAGAAAAGAATAGTCAGATGCATTGTTGACACATTGCTATCTTGAGGCAGCAGAAACTCATTGCACCCTCAACCATTTTTTTTGCACCATTTTCCTGCTATTTAAAGGGAACCATTATAAGGCTGGAGAGATGTGTCTACATAAGCAGGTTCACAATGCTTGGTATACATGTGCAGCAACACATTCAAATGGAGTATTTTATGGGACTGTTGTCTGTTTGTTTCTCCTATTTGCCAAATCCAGCATTTACATACTAAAGGGAATGAGAGATGCCACTCTGATTGGTTTATGCTATAACTTAAACTCACTATTATTTATTAAGAGGCTAACTATAACCCCTTACATTTTACTTTGCACTCAGTAAGGCACCATTTAACTAGCACTATAATCGAGTTGGAAGTATCCTCATATACTTGCGCCAAGCACTTTAGACCGTGCTCTTGCGATCATTCAAATAGTGCCTGAAAAACAGCGTACACAGCAGGAATGAGGGGCAGCTAGGTTGGCAGCAGCGTCAAAAACATTTCTTGTATAGGACAGTTGGTAAAGAAGATTAAGATTTTAAAATATTCCTACAAAAGGTGGTGTGAATTTACAGCAGCCGGTTACAAACGCTTTGATTCTTCACAACAAAATAACAACTGAAATGCACACGTATGTCCCCACATACATACATTTGTGTTTCTTACATTACTGTATCAAAAA
>CAFUXE010000330.1:353641-367228 GCA_903364295.1 Serranus cabrilla
ACACACACACACACACACACACACACACACACACAGTCAAACCCACTTGGCTCAACATAATTCATGCAAGAAGCCTGTGCAATAAATTGTGATGTTAATTAATTGAAGGAACCCTCAGGGGATTTCCTGTAGGGCAAAAGGAAAACATAACATGAATTGCAACACAACAGCATAAAAGCCAACCACCAGCTTAGTTTAAACAGAAGAAAACTATGTATTATTGTGTGGGAGGAAGGGAGTAAATATTTAATTTTAAAGGGGACATATCATGCTTATTTAAAGGTCCGTACTTACATTTTGGATTATTTTTCTCACAGCTCTGTGTGAAAAGTCCCCCTCTGAAAAAGCCCAGTCTGCTCTGATTGGCTTGTGAGAAAAATATGGCGCACATTTGCATACTTTAAGAGTTGAAAGTGGAAATACTCAGATGAGCCTATATGTTTTGCTTGTGCAGCGCAGTTTAGCAATTTAAGGTGGCATTTTGTGATTGTTTTCAATCCCTCTCACCCTTAACAAGAGCCAGAGCAAGTCCCTGCGCCTGTATATGCTTAAAAATAACAAGTACAGATGTTGTCTTGCTGTGTGTACTTGAAGACAGGTGATTTGTTGGTTGCCTGGTAAAAATAAGAAATGATGCAACAAAGAGCGCTCCCGCCTGACAGCCATGACACACTGACGGGGTTGTCTGGTTTGTGACTTTGTCAATACCCAAATGTAAATGCACATGAAGTAAGTTTTCATATAAAGCCTCTCGAGGGTATGTGTATACAATTAAAAATCATAAATGCATCCACAAGTTTGAAAGACACACAACACACTGCTCTGCTGCAGCTGAGTCTCCACTCCTCCATCTCCTGCAGATTAATACACTGGTCCTGCCATTGTTTGTGTTCCCATGAATTATGGAGTAGTTCCCTATTCATATTAACATTCACTATCTTCTCCATTATTGTCCATGCTAATCAATGTTCCCTCAATCCTGATAATCTAATAAACAGCACCACCCTGCAAACCTCGTTACTCTGTGATGCAGTCAACATTAAGTCTGCATGATTAATTCATGCTGGGTATGCTTATTTACTGTACTTGTAACTGGAAGAATTGCTGCTCACTCTCTCTTAAGATTTCCTTTTATTCTGAGGATATCTACTCAAGTTCATGTTCACAGTGGTTGAAATGTTAAGGAATGTTTATATAAAATGAGATTTCCTCCCCTATTTAGGATGAAAACTTCCTTAATTCAACTTTTTGTTAATTTTAAGTGTCACAAAAGATGCCCCCACATCCCTTTCCTTGGCTCTGTGTGGCAGAGCAGCAGCCTTGTTGTGTCTGCAGCTATGGATTAATACTTAAACTGAACATTATCCATTATTATCACAGCTAATCAATGTACTGCTTGTCCCCGTAATCTAATAAGCAGTGTCAGGCTCCATATCCGCTGTACTACGCTCTGATTCCATTTGCATCAGATAACATTTAGCAGACTTAGCCAGGCAAGCCGAAGAGATTATTTTACATAAACAGGTCACGTGAGCTTCATTATGACAATTAAACAAACATAAAAACAATACATGTCATAAACATTTTTCTCCTTCATGTTTAAATGACTTGATTGAAGGAAAGATTTCTCTGAAGAGGAGAAAAAAAAGATAAAAAGGAGCATGAGCTGTTTTGTCACTTAAAATTTGATATTAAAACTTTCTGTGTTCTGTCTAGAATCACACATCATTATTGTATATAATCGATGGCACTCTCTGTCCTGGTAACCTAATAAGCACTGCCAGCATCTTGTTACGTTCGGACGCCTTTTGCATCAGATAACATTCAATAGAGTAAACCAGGAGTGTGACACCAATTATCAGACCAAAGAGAAGGATCAAAGAGGAATTATAGCTGATGTATCTGATTCAGGAAAGATGGCATTTAAGAAACATGGCTCTCAGGGATCTAATTGACCTTTGAGACCTAATGATCCCTGACTTCATGTGTGCGATAGCAGCAAAGTGAGATTTTATGATATATCAAGGTTGTTTTATCCTAAAGGTTTAGGTAAGAACTCAGCATGGGTTGTAGACAGGTTAGATAGAATTTAAATGTACCATGTAGCAGTCAAGTTGATTTGGTGATCCTGCCGTTATCTCAGTAACAACCTTTCACAGAGCCTGTTATTATTTTTTAAAAGTTGCACACTTACATGTAGGTGCACGTGTAATGAGAATAATCATTGATAAAAAGAGTTAAATGATGAAAAGAGTTCTGTGTTCAGTGACTCGAAATAAAATACATCAGCCCAGCCATTTCAGTCCCATTTGTGTCTTTGTTGCTCCATAGACCTGTCAGTTTTTAGGAAGAAAAACCTTAAAAAAATATTTTGAAAAGATCTTTAAAAATTTGATAAGAAATAATTTTAGCCATCGCAGCATGGCTCTGTAAATGCCTATGCTGTCATCATGACATATGAGTCATAATGACAGTGGTGATCCCCTGTAAAATAACCCAACATCTACTTGAAACAATGGCTATGAAATTTTGTACAAACATTTATTGTTCCCAGTAGATGAATCTTCATGTCTTTGGTGACCTTCACCATTCCTCTAGCGCCACCAGGAGGGTTCACAATTGTCGTTTTGACCAAATATCTTAACAACCACTGGTTGGATTCCAATTAAACTTGTTCAATAAAGATATTAATGCTCCCCAAAGAATAAATTGTAATAACTCTTAGTTCAACACTTTTGGTTTATGACCAAATACCTTGAAGACCGAGAACATTTTCATCAGCCTCAGCTGTACTCTGTGTTTACTGCAAACGCTGTATAGCTGTACATAAGTACAGCCTCACATAAGTCGTGATGATCGTTTTTATTCTGAAGTGTTTATCAAAAGAAAATATTCCTAAAAGATCATTTCCATCATCAATATACAGCAAATTAGCAGTCAAAGTGTTTTTTTGCTTCAAAAATGCTTCTACTTTTGAGACTGGAATCATCCATGTTTTAGAAACGTCTCCTGCTAAATTACAGGTAGCATTTTGGGTTTTAAAACAGATAAGTAGCATCTTGGAATGAACCAGATGAACCGCTTTTCATTTGATGTTTCCGTGTGTGATGTGTGGTGTCTGCTGGTGTTGTCAGTTTAGCACCTTAAAAGGATAAACCCTGAGTGTTGCAGCTCTTATGAATATGGATGAGGGATATTGAAACACCCACACACCATGTATTTGCACCTCATTTGTATGAGTTATTCAATCCTTGGAAAAAGCACACCTGGGAAAAATGCTGAAATCCTCTCTGTGGTGGCTCCGATCTGAATGCTGGGCGTAAATGGTGTCTGGCGGGGTTGCAGGTTGTCACCTTTTCCACATGTTCTGGAGTTGTGAAAACAATTTCGACAATCAGCCGTGGCCTTTCACTGTTCTGTGCACTGCAGCTGTTCAGTAACATCACCCACTCTACATGACTGATTTCCAAGTAGCAGACTGAAATAATAATAATGCAGTTGGTTGATTTAAGCCTGACTAAACTAAGCCATGGACAACATTTTGTTACAACTGAAACTAATGATAACTAATAAACCAGTATGAAGGAATAAATATACACTAATATTTGTCCTCTATTACAGAGGCATATGTTGGGCTTGAGGTTTTACCCTTTTCTTTACTTCAACACAGTGTTAAATTAATGCAAAAATAAAACATGTTTCTGCCACAGCTGCCCTGCCCAGAGGTTTACAGTTAATGCCAAAGACAAAGAAAACAACAAAAACAACATAGTAAAGGTTTATGAATGTTTGATGATATTTCTTCTGAACATCAGCTTGGTCTACCTGCATCCACCTCTCTATTGTCTCTCAGCTGTTTGTCATCTCAGCCTTCTGGCAGCATGTCTTCCTCCCTGTAGCCTGTTTGTTGTTCAACAGACTTTATACTCATTTTAGACCCAGCGTGCACGTAGAGCTGCTAATAGAAACGTGTGTGAGTACATGTGTGTGTGTGTGTGTGTGTGTGTGTGGTAGATTAATTAGTTTCCAGAGAAATCTGCAGATTGTGCTTTTCTGTTCCCTCCTCAAAAAATTGAGTTCCTGCCTGTCACACACTCTATTTCTGCAAGTGTGTGTGAGGCTTCATTGTGTCCAGTAACACACATATTTGCACACATTTTATCTTATTTAGATGTTTGTTAATGTATTTACAGTATTTATAGAATGTGCAGTTAAGGGAGAAACCATGAGGAAGTCACGTTGAGGGTTGTTATATTCCGATTTTATTTGTGTCATTTTAGGGATATTTAGGTTAGGGGAGGACACTATGAGTGTAATCAGGTGAGTTTTTGGCACACAGAAAAATCAGGGTCTGGTTAAGAAACGTTGTGGTTTGGGTACTACTTTGTTGAGGTTAGCTGCTTAGATGATGAACGTGACTGTTAAAAGGTAAATTATTCTGTCGTTTCTACGATCCGATAGGGGTGAACCAAATTAAATCCAATGTCAATGAACATTTTGCAGGTGTATTCATACTTCATACAATTCAGGAAATAAATCGATTAAAAACATTTTCTCACTTAGTTGATAAAAAAAATGGAGACAGCGTTAGATTTCTTTGAAATTATAATTCAGTTCCAAGTTATTAGTATGCAAACATTCTTTCTGGGAGATGGGGGTGACCTTATTATATTATTTGTAGAATTTCTGTCAGTTCTGCCATATTTGTCACAGTCCCGTTCAGTATCTCACTCTTTGATTTGCACTGTGGCTTCTCAAATTTTAATGAATAAATATGGAAGAAAAAGAAAGAGAAAAAGGGGCTTTAGTGAGACACTGACAGAGACAGTTACAGTGAGAAAGAGGAAGTGAGAGACTAAAGAAGAAAGAGGCAAAGAAAAGAAAGAGGGACAAAGTGATGGAACAAGGTTCAGAAAAGGGGGCAGAGGTAATAGACAGGTATACGAATAGACAGATTTATGATGGTGTGACCGAGGATATCAGCACGTTATCATCAGTGCTGACGTCGAACACGAAGAACATTCCAGTCCATTTCACATTGGAGCTATTGCATTACTTTAGCACGGCTAATTAAACCTCACAGTTGTAGGTCAGACACACACACACACACACACACACACACACTCAAAGAACTTCACATTCTTTGCTGCCTTATACATACATTTATAGACTTCATGTCCAGCCTGTTCTCATCCAACTTTGCAGGTATACCTATGAAAAATAATACACAAATAATTAGGAGAAAACCCATGAAATTGTGAGTCAGGAAGTATTGCCAATTTGTTGTTAGACAGCGACCTCTAGTGGCCTTAGTAATGATGACAGGAACGACAGGAGTGAAGGGGGAAGTGAGGTGATGTAGAAGGTGAATTAGGTGGATGGTTCAAACAAACACAGAACTGTGACCCAGGAGACTGATGTTAGTGAAGCTAAAAGTCTCAGAGTCATTATTCTAATGCTGATCTTTCACCTAATCCTAACCAAGTAGCTTTGGTGGCTCAACATACTGATGACAGTAATCGTGTGGCCAGTTCACAGTGTTTAATAGAATGTTAAAAGTGATAGAAAAACACAAGATAACAGAAAATAGAATATAACATATTAGAATAGTTGCCATTAGACAAACTGAAACCCACAGCATGATGAGTGCTCCCATCTCACCAACAGTGTGTGTGCAGCCTCAATACTGGCTGTTCTATTCCTGATAGCACTCCTGCTCATGATAATAATAATAATGATAATAATGCTAATGATACAGGTTACAGGAATGACACTGCGGTAATTACCTCTACCATTTCTCACTTACGACGTAATATATTTATCACCCTAATGGCAGTTTCCCTCTAGGGAAATGGAACTGGTCTCTAATAAGAACCACAAAAAAAGACAATATTCTGCGTAATGACGGACACGACCGCCCTGACCTAAATGAGAGGATATATTTTCATCACCACAGACGGAGGATAATGATCATAATTCAGACGGCACCTAGAGCTGGGATAAATATAGTGGCTGGGTGTCAGCTCATCACTGCTCCATTGTCTCTGGCTTTTCTTCTGTTGTTTGAGTACCAACTGCTGTCCAACTCTTATGTAATGTTTCAGAACAAACTTATTTTTATATTAAGGGCCTTCGAGTACACTGATATTAAATACGGAAACACCGTTTTTTAGTGTTACCACACCACAATCTTTCCTCCTGAAAGTAATTAAATGAAAGCTTTACAGTGGTTTTATTTGGACAAGATTTTCTACAGAAATATGATTATCATATTATAAGTAACTAACTAAATGGCTCCTGAGAAAGTCCTAACTCAATAGCTCCGGGATAGCTCCCCCAGCTGAAACCGAGCCAAACGCATTACAGTTCCAAAAAGAGGTTGTCTGTTCCACTGCAAATTATTTTTGGAAAACTCTTTCACACAGTTTGAACCATCTGGAAGCTTCCTACCAATAACAGTAATCCTAATTGAGATGCAGAAACACTGGCTTAGGTGAAATCACACGGCAGACCTAAAAAGCAGTTGCAAATAACTTGTATTAGTCATTAGCGGGTTGTCGCTGCCAGTGAGAATTTAAAGCGATTGCCAGAATCCTGACATGCAATTAAGTTTCATTTAAAGTGGTGAAAGTAATCACTTTCAAACTTTGCTGAAATGTGGGTAAAGCATTTTCCAAGCACTGTTGGAAATATCCCCTCCTTTCTGAGCTAAATACACAGCACAGACTTTTTACTTTCTGCCAGTCATTCTTCCCTCATTCTTTGCATCTTAGGTCCATATTTCTTCCTTCCTCCTCCTTTACCTTTTATCCTCCTCCTCCTTTTTCTCGGCCTCTCATTTTCTCCATCTGCTCGTCTTCGGTTTGTCTCTCCCCTCTTTCCCTATCTCTTTCTCTGCGGTAGAGGAAGCAGTCTGTCATGCATGACTGTCCGTGAGTGAGCGGCGAATCAAAAGCTCCAGCGTCGGCATAAACCTCCGCCAAGCAGCAGAAATCCTATTTGAAAGCCTCCAGATGCACTGACAGCTCAGTGGAGATGCACACACACACTAATTCACACACATATGGAGGCACATACACAGAATACTTATGAACAAATCTAAAAACATGTGCATGCTGTATGTAAATTCCCATACGTAGGCACTGACGCACATTCCCACATGCATATTGTATTAGCACATGACAGGATGCATGTACAACGGACACTTTGTATGGACTTTCATTTGCTGTAAAGCAGGAGATTGTCCCCGAGGATTCTTCTTAACCACAACCGCAACCCGCGTGTCCATGTTCTGCAGTGACCGAGAACAACTCAATAAAACATTCATTTGGTTGGTCAGTTAAAAATGATAAATTAGGTTAAGTACCACCAAAAACAAGCAAGTTTGGCATCAACAGAGACTCGATCCCTTTTTATTTTTCCTTCTTGAAAAGGCCAAACCAGTTCAGTTCTTAACTGACATATTTCTTTAATATGTCAGTAAAGAGGCGACCTAGCTCGCACCTAGCCTACCCTATGGTATGCTAAGCATGTGCAGTCTTTATGTAAAGTCTGTATTTGATAGCATTTTTTAAAAAAGAGTCTTTGCAAAATATAAATGAAGAAGAAATCTCAAAGCTCTTCCCAACCATTTTCACTATGCTAACTACAATTTCTTATTTTAATCTTTTAAAGTTGATCAAAATTCACAAGGCAAATAAATTAATAATATGCATTCATATAAAGTTAGATTTTGTTAACACAGTTCACATATCTTCATAATCTTTAAATACTTATGTCACTGACAGTTTTGTTCAAGAGTTGACGGGCCAACAGGTCATTTCTTTAGGATATTCTGCATTGTCAGTTACTGACAGAATCAGCAGACGATGACCCAAATTTAGTCTTTACAAGATTTTGTAGGACACCTTCATCTTTACCAGACTCTTCCTGACTGTGAGTGGCCCCAGCAGGAATAACACCTCTAACCCTGCCCATGTTGCTGCTCTGTTCTTCCCAATTAGTCACACAGGAGCACATTTTCTTCTTTTTAAAATCTCCACTCCACTTGACATTCTTCTACTTCTCCTTTGTCCTCCCCAGCCTCACCCTGAGCTCTCACCTTTCTCTGTGTTTCCTCTTATTTTTTTCCCTGTCATTCCTTCCTGACACCCTTATACTGTTCCTCTACTTGTCTCGCTGTCTGCACTTAATAGTTTTCACACCTTGACCAGCAAACACGACTGTCACCACGGAAACTAGGTCACCCTCGGTGAAGGTCGCTTTTCTAATAATGTGTGTGAGGGTGTGTATTGCTGTATGTTTTCATGCAGGAAGCTCTGTGGGCATGTTGGGACATCAAGGCGGAGAAATCTGCTGGGAGTGATTGTGATAGCAACAGCATTAGGGGGTCACCAAGGGACGTGTACTGCACACGCAAACACAGACACAAACATGCTTGTACAGTAAACCAGGCGCAACATAGCACACGTAAACTACATGTCAGTGATCTCTTTTTTCTGTGCTCACATGGCTCACTCTCTGCATTGTTTACTCCTGCCGAGTGAAGGAGTGTTTTCTCTCTGTATTATGCATATACATGACAATTCCAAGAAATGATTACATTCTGTTCCTTCCAGGGAAAAAGCTGCATACATAAGCAAACGTGAATCTGAACAACAGCAGATTGTCATTGCTCATGTGTTTTTTAGACATTATCCACCAACTCTATTTCAGAAGTGGGTATAGCAACCATTGGCAATGATGACAAATTGCCTATAATTTGAAAACCATGCAAACAGATTTGACGGAAGTTGGATTCAAACACACTTGGTTTGCTTCCTACTGTTTCTTTGAGTTAAAACTGGCACCGTTAGAAGTGTTTTGGAGAGAAGCAGCTGCCAAATGGCATGGTTTTCTGCTTGTGGATATTTAGTGGCAGCAAGGGAAAACATTACAGCAAATGTACATGCCTACAGTCACTTTGACTGAAGTGGAATACATTTCCCACTAAATAGCAGATATGGGGTTTTGGGAAATGGTGTTGGTGTGTCAGTGGACGGCCAGTTCAGGATTATCTCCTAATATAGCCAAGCAGAAGTATCATAGTGATAGCTGCCCTGTGTGTGTGTGTGTGTGTGTGTGTGTGTGTGTGTAGCCTGTTCTGCCTCTCTATCCTGGCACTGGTTAAAGCCGAGCCGGCTGGCAAAGGAAGCTACAGGAGGGACAGAAATAGAGCAAAAAAACAAAACCTGACTGCAGAGTCCAAATAAGTGCAAGTAAAATCACGCAGAAATATGTCAGAGCGAGCTTTAAAAAACATGAGAAAGAACAGACTCTTAAAGGATGCTTAAATTGCAATATCATGAGATTTTGGACTATTCCTGAAGAATTCCATCAGAATGTATAAGAAAGGTGATTTAAGTGACTTTGATTGTGGCGTGGTTGTTGGTCTGAGTATTTCAGAAACACATAAATTAAAATAACCACTCGTACCACCAAGGTCTGCAGAGGAGCATCTCTGAACGCACAACACGTCCAACCTTGAACCGCTACTTTATCAGGTACACCTTGTTAGCTTATAAAGTGGACACAGACTGCACATAAACATGTTGACATCAAAATAATAGTGAGACAATCGTCGAGACTCATCATTCTCCCACCTCATATGGTCAGTTGTGTTTATTGGATTGACCTACAAACCTGGTCCTGAACCTGGCCACATCTGAGCCAAATGAACCTGCCTGGTGTGGCTGGATTTGAGACCCTAATACAACACCTCCTGTTTTCTGGTATGTTGAGTTGAAGAGAGAAAGAGGGAGAAATAATTATCCCATAAACAATCCAGACCCAAGCCCGAAGCTGGAGGCAAAAATACGGCCCAGGACACGCTAAACTCTCTCCCAGGTAGATGCAGTTATGGGTGGGAACTTTTATCCCTACAGAGACATTTTCTTTCTATTTTGTACTTTTTTCAATTTACATGTGAGAAAGAAGGTCTGTAGCACAGAACTGATAGTACTAACACAGTCATTCTAACTTCAGTATGTATCATTGTAATTGCTGATCAGATATCTGAGGGAGTTTCTGTGCCGTCTTTTTAAGAGAAGGCTTTTCTCCCCTCTGTTGTTACCTCCTTTTACTCCCTCTCCTCACCTTCCCTTTAATATATGCCCTCATGTCTCCTTATCACTCCTTCCTCTCTCTTTTTCTCACCTCTTATCTTCCTGCCCTTTCTCTCTCACCTTATCTCTCTCTCCCTCTCTCTGTGCTGCTCTGACTCGCCGTCTGAGGTGCCCAGCAGAAATGGGAGTTATCTTTTAGCATGTATGCTGAGGATCAGGTCTATTCAGGGGAAGCAGGGTGGTACGGGGGAGGAAGGAGAAGGGAAGAAAACTGGAGGGATGAGGATTCTCTCTCTGCATGCATTAACCATGAGAGCAGAGCAGCCAAGAGGCTCCAGGCAGGCTACACACACCTGGACACACACGCGCGCACATATTCTACACATCTGCATCAATGCATAAACACACACACACAGACACACACTCTAAAACACGCGCACTTAAACAAACATGCAAACAGCCAGACACATGCAT
Source organism: Serranus cabrilla (assembly GCA_903364295.1). Classification (NCBI taxonomy): domain Eukaryota; kingdom Metazoa; phylum Chordata; class Actinopteri; order Perciformes; family Serranidae; genus Serranus; species Serranus cabrilla. The sequence continues at coordinate 364,219 of CAFUXE010000330.1, forward strand.
GCTTTAGTCAGCTCAATTTGACACACATTCATGCATGTGTACATGCATATGCACACACATACACACACACACAGAGTGCAGCTGCAAGCCCAGGAGTTCAGAAGCAGGAATTTATAATGAGTTGCTTTAAATGATTAATGCCTTCTTCTGGCGCTCACAGATGCCTGCAGATGGAAAGACAGACAGGCAGCAGACAGACAGACAGACTGTGCTCATACTGAGAGAAACTAACTAAAACAAAAAGAAATGTAGAGGGACAGATGTGACCATGACACATAACCTGGAGACACTCGATTCAGTGGTAATACAACAAAAATTGCTCTATATTGTGTCTTCAATTATTCATTTTTTTTTATCATTTCAGTTTTTCCAGCAATGGGCCTTTGAAAGAAAAGTGAAGTATATTATTTAGTTCAAGTTAGACACATAGACAACATAGACTGTGGGTTCAGAAAAGATCAAGGTTTGAATTGAAATGACTACATTAATGTTAAAGGGATTTTCTCTGTCATTACATCAATCTCTGTTAAACAGATTTCTGCATATGAATGCAGTATCTATAAGCAACAGTGTTTAGTAGTTTGTTATCAGAAGCACTCTGGTTTCTTTTCGTAGTCTGAGAAATATTGACCAGCTTTGAGCTGGTTTTGGTTGTCAGCAGGTGAACAGACCATGTAGAGAGCAAAACCCTGGCCAAAATCCAATCCAAAAATAATTGTGAAACAATCTGGTCTTAGATGTCATCTCTAACTCCAGCTCCATTCTCACATCTCAAGTTGCTAAGTGGACTGAAAACAGTGGCACAGAAGAGGAAATCTTGGCCCATACCGCCAGAGTAAATCACTGGGGGTAGTGGCCAATAGATAGCTGGTGGGTGTCGAGATAGTAGTTATGATAATAATCATGTGTTCATGCTTATAAGAAAAACAAACATTGATTGTAAGTAGTAAATGAGAACCAAAAAATGGTTTCCTGTGTTAAAGTCCGTTGTTTTGAGCCATAATTTCTGCAGCTGCCAAAGGCTTTGTGGCTGGAACATAAACAGATGTTGTTTTGAGACGGTCGATGCTGCCGTTTTTCTTGGGAGGACAGTCTTGTCATATCAGTCAGTCAACCATCTGTCAGCTGACTGGAAGTTGTTTAAGGACACAGCCACTTCCCCTGGTCCCTCACACGCACATATTTGTGCACGTCTACACGCTTTTGATCATCCTCCCCCTCCCAAACAAACACACAGAGACGCGACTGATGTCCACCCCTATCACACATGCACACACCAAAGGGGAGGAATATGTCGGAGATAAAAGGACAAGAGGAGAAAAGGAAGGAGAGCGGTGGTTGATGGAGAGGGACTGACTGGCCGTAGGAGGTTTTTAAAAGGCTGACTGGGTGCTGTCCCTGTGTGATAAGGCTGTTTGAGGTGGAGGTGATACGACTCATTCGCACTCGTATCCTTCTGCAAACAGGTCTGCGCTGTCTGGCTTCCTGGGTGCATAGATGTCTTATCGGCCTCTTCCTCTTGAAGACTGCAGGCGCCCTTTGGTGCAATGTCCTCAATATCATGTCTGCCTCATGGGGTTGTTCAAGTCATCAAAGGAATCTAATCAAAGCAGAAAATTAAAATGTTAAATCAATTAATCAAACTCTGTTAGCAGGTCACTCTTCCCCTCTGAGAAAAGTCTGAAGAACTAAAGTGTGCCTAACTTTCCACTTTTCTTTTAATCTTTACCTACAACAAACCCGTAGTTTAGTCTGCCATTAGGGGAGATATGCGTGGTCACAATGAACCACCAGTGAGTGACAATGGATCTGGGATGCATTGGTGTTCCAAATACATGTTTTTTTGGTGTTACACTGTTTCTCTGGCTGCCTGCAGGGGTGCTGCTTCTTACATAGCAAGAGCTGGACATGCAGTGATACAATTTAAAATTAGTTTAAATTCTGATTTTTTACTGAGATGAAATTGCATATCTGCAATTACAGACATTTTTATGACATATGTTTTTGATTTTATGACGGCGCAAGTAACGACAGCAGCCTGTACAACAGAACACAAAAGGTTCCTTCTTATCCATAAACTGTCTAAAAGACGTAGACCTAGCCTTTAGATTTGAGTGAGTTAAGTGAAGCCAATGTGAAAGTGCCTTAAACTTGTGTTCTTTCTAATGAACAGCAGGGGGCGACACCCCCGGTTGTAAAAACTTGGTTAGTCGAGAGCATGTTTGTTAGACTTAGTAGAGTAAAATAGAAATAGCATGCTTTAGCATGTGTCTACCTTGTGACTTACAAGTCGCTACCAGTTCAGTCAGATCTTGTCCAAATACTATCAACTCTGGCTCCAAAAAAGCCGAAATGGCATTATCTAATCTACAAAATATATTCACTTGTCCTGCACCACATCTTGTTGAACAAAAATGTGCAGTACTGATGTCAGTTTGCAGGCTAGACAGCTAACGAGCTAACTGACGAGCCAAATCTACGTGTCATGTACACATAAAAAAACTCACATGAAGTGATGTGATCCTTTGTGTTTGTGCACTGTATACATACTGTGAACAACATTCTGTATCATCTCATTAAAAATGCATTGAAATCCCATAATCCACCTTCTGTATCTGTTTCTCTCCCTTTCTCACTTTCCCTGTGCATGTTCCTCCTCCCGTTCAATGGCTTCTTTTGCTCACTCTAACCATTTGCATGTCCATTTTCCAAATGCTTCCAAGCTCTGTATGACTTTTTTCATCCGTCCATCGCACAGCTCTCTATCTATCTACACTTCCTCACACAGAGTTCACATAGAGGCTGTGATCATATTGGACTGGTCTCAAAGTGCTGAGGCAGGTTTTAATTAAGAAACATGCATTATAGTGTGATCGTGGTCAATACGATCGACCAGTTGGTGTTATTCAGTGAAGAGAGGCAATGGATGAATGGCACAGGTGGTATGTGTGTCTCTCTCTCTCTCTCTGTGTGTGTGTGTGTGTGTGTGTAGATGACACTGAGGATGGGC
>CAFUXE010000330.1:373634-386190 GCA_903364295.1 Serranus cabrilla
AAAATATTCACTTCTAATTATTTTCAAAGTAATTTGCATTTTGCTGCTTTAACTTTTCAAGTATGGCATATTAAACAAAGGTACACATCATACGTAATAAGACACAAATAGTGTGTTTTAATTTAAATAAATCTCAACCATATAAGTATGTAGTTTTACTTTCCTTAAAGTCCAACTAAAACACACATTTGTGTGATCCCTTTTTGAAGTAAAAAATTGTTACAATAAAAGGTAAAAAGTAGTCTTCCAAAATACAAGGGCTGAGCTCCAGAAGGGGAACCAGAGACAAAGTGAACAAATTCTAGTTGTACTTTTGCAAATCATGCAGAGAGCTATGTCTGTAATTATCTAGCTGAGCCTGAAAACTGGCATTAGCACAGCACATTTTGTGTTTGGTAGCTCATTCAACGAGCTAAGCTAAGCTGACTTGTGTTCATGTTTGTAAGTTAGATAACAAGGCGATTTTAGCAGGAAAGCTTAAGTGGTTCCTGTGCTGATCGCTTGCTGTGTGACCATCTATATATGATAGAATGGTGACGTTAGTGCTTTATACAAATAAAGCTTAAAATTAAGCAATTTAATTTTCTGTATGGAATCAAGTTTACATTGACTGGAAAATAACAGTCTTCAAAGATTTATAACTGTCTCAAAGGAGAACACAAGCCATGTGATTTACAGAGCAGATATGCTTGCTGTAGCAGAAATAAAACATGCAAATTAAATTAAGTTGGACTTTAAATTAACCAGACCTTAACCATTAACATGGACGGATAAAGCTCATATGAATCACATTAATAACAGGGATATGGGTTGTTTTGGAAAGGCAATGACAAACAACCTGTGTTGTCCATCAGGTAATAGGATTTGATATATATACAATATACAACCATGCTTCATATTCTTCTGGCTTTTTTATGCAACATTGGACTCATATTGAATAGTATGATATTATATGGCTGTATATGTTACAGTACATGGAATTATATGCTTATTAACTTTATATCTTAATAGTCATGTTTGTTTATTTGTGCAAAGCAAAGTCACTAAATCAGCAACATTGTGACAGTTACATGGTCAGCACCATGGACAGCACCACAGCTTAGAAACAGATTTCTTTCTCGACTGTCACATATCTGTGACTCCTTATTGGTAAACATACCTGAAAAAGACACAAAGAATTTCTCCTCTTAAAATAGGAAGACAATAAAGGAAAACAGCATAAACAAAAATGATAGAAATGATATGGTTGTTGTCTACTTGCTTAGACTAACCTGGGGAATGCACTCCTGAAGGTAAAACAGTAGCTGGTTTTATACCAGTTTGTATACTGGTTCTTTGCTTGTGATGTTTCCAGGTTTTTAATTGAAAGGACTGATCTAAACATGTTGCCACTGTGCTCACAGGCCTACTTGGCTAATAACCCACTGTTGGTGTATTGCATTTTTTTATTAATTAGAAGGGCATTTCATTTACTATTTTTGCTGTCCTTGACTGGGGGTTCTGAATTAATGTTGCCGTGGCTTATTATAAAGGGAGGGAATGGCCTCCAAAACATCTGTAGCCCCGGGGCTTGAAGGCATTAAGGCGCCACTGACAATATATGCCTGCATTTGCAATTCCAGAAAAGAAAATATTGATTTGTTCGGGGGTGTGAGGTCTTGTAAACATTTCTGTCACCAGCTGACTGCCGACTGTTGACACTGTGTACATTGTTTACAAAGCACCCTTTGTGTTGATGGATATTATTAAATTCAACAACTCTGTCGGTGACATGTGATGGTCCCTCTTTATTTTAGGCCACTGACGATACTTCTGTGGTTCATGCATAAGCCATTACTAAACTTTAAATATAATTATGCAAAAATCGACAGAAATAGTCTCAAATTTGGCTTCAGCCGAAATGAGTTTTTCAGGAAAATTACCAACCTTTTTTCTACTTAGTGCAGAGTGTAGGGGAGTGCAGAGTCAGCATGATTTGAGATTGTCAGGGCTCATTTTCCTCCTTTCAGAAAAGACATTTGCAGCCACTTATTCGTGTAATAACTTCCACAGGCCTGAAAATTGCTTGAGCTGGCCGACGCACCATATGCAAACTGACTGGTTTGTGAACCGTACACAGAAAGTAATAAATGGTCTGTAACTTGAGGTGACACCTGTACTCCAGTGCTTAGAGGTACATCAGGCACCTGTCAAAGCTGTCTTTTGACAGGCTTATCAGTTTCCGTCAGCTGTGGTTTTCAACATGAGGTAGTTGTGGAGGGTCAGATGAGGGGAGTTGCTTATAACCAAGGTTGAATGTTATCGGTGTGCATTTTGTCTCACGCTGCTTTTTATTTTGTGATCTTTATTGACCTCCATCTGGACTACTACTACATCCCAATTCTGCACTACGTAATGTCTCCACGTGCATCTTTATGTTGTGGTTTTCCATGAAAGGAGAAGTTTAAATGTGTAATTCTAATACCTTAATACTTAATTCTAAAATTAATCAGTTTCAGGCTCCTCGAATTGCTCATGCTGGCTCACTGTCACAGTTTCATGGTTTACAAGGACACTTAAATAGAGCAGAGCCATCGTTAATGTTATTAGTAACACCTGTGCTTTTTCTACTATGACATGCAGTGGAAAAACATGTTGATATGATCAGTTAACATTAAAGATATGAGCAAGCCAATGATAGCAGAGACCTGGCAGATGTAATATTCCACCACTGAGCATAATATTGACTATATTTTGGGCTTCTTTTGCCTCTGCAGTTGAGATATCTTTAATCTCCACTCACTCACTTGAAGAAGTCCCCTCCTGGGTTAGTCATTGCATTAACCCACACATTTACACTCGCTACATGCTGCTTCATGGCCAACTTTCTCCTGAAAAAGATATTCTTCATCCCAGTAGGAATCTCTGGTTAAAGGTTAAGTGAGAAATAACTGAATCAGAACTCTCGATCTAAGTTGTGGGTTTGTGCTGTTGCTCTGTGTGAGCACACATATTATATCACCTGGTTGTATTATTACATTGCACTGACAACGCCTCCTTTTGCGCTCTGTTTAAAGGTTATTTTGCTGAAAATGTTGGCTGGACTTAATCCAAGTGTGATACTTGCTGCACACCAAGTTTGGTAATAACCAGCAAATACTTCAGACATTTATTACAAAATGAGCTTTGGCTACTCATATAACTACACGGTTGAAGGTAAAATGACCTAGTCTATAAATATAAATACAGTATGTAAAACATTTGTTATGCAAACACTATATACATATATACATACACCAATCTCCCTTCAATCCCAGCCATATTCAAATGCACAATACAAAAGATGAAACTGACTGATAGGGTTACATTTCCTGGAGATATTATTATAATATCGTTATTGTTCATTCTAAATGCTGCAATGAAGCACATTTTAGCATAGAATCTGTCGAAACGCTTGCAGCTAAATGGTCAGATCACCCAAATTACCAAAATAAAGGAGAAACAATAAAACTTGCACCAGTGACACCCAGCCATTTTGATTAGATATACGTTATACCCATATCTTTGTGCTGCCACCTCAATAAACCTCATACGAACTATTTTCAATGGAACTACTTTTTACCAAAGAAGTATCTCCAATGAAAACCATTCCCAGATCATCACAACCTAAGTAGTACACAGCAAAGGCAAAGTACGATGAATTTTGACGTAATATAATATTTCAATGCCTTACAACCCAAAACAATCCATATTCACGTTTGTAGTTTGCGGTGCCCTACAATGGTTGTAGTAAGTTAAGAAAGACGGCAAGACGGAAGTGACCTCATGCAGAGTAAAGTAGTATAAAGAATGAAAAGGTCCGCTTTGGGTCGGCAGGACAGGTGGTGGATAGGGTCAAACAAATATAGGACTAGGACACGGACACAGGACTGTCCGTGTCCTGTGTGAAATCAAAAGCTAACATTCTGATATGAAGTTATGGAACTTTATGTGTGTAACTATGTCACACTTAATGTCACCTATGTAACTACATAAAACCTTTTTAAATGTCGACCATTTCGTTTAGGTATGAGGACATGGTCCTGCCAGTGGCTGGAGTGCTAATTTTGCTGGTAGTGGGTAGTTAAATGAAGGAACAGTCAACCTATGTAGATGTATTGTTTTTGGAGACTTGTTGGTATCGGAGAATAAACATCAGAGACTGATACGTAAAGACCGGGGTGAATAGAACCAATGCTGTCTGTGCGGCTTTATGCCACTTGAGTTAATTTGGTGAACTGACCCTTTAAACAAACCTTTATCAATGTGATTCTCCCTCGCTTGTTAGCAACAGGATTCAGGTGTGTCAAGGATTCACTGGTTTTAACCACAGTGAAGCAGAAGTGGATATTCTGTGCTGCTGATTAAGCTTGACATGATGAGGGCTGAAGAGCTGCCTGGATTTGAAAACTGCTGACTCCTCTCGCTCTCCATCTCTTCCCTTGCTCTCTCCCATCCCTCCATCCCTCGCTTTATCCCTCATTCATTCAAGTGTCTCTTGTGATGTTGCTTATAAAGCAGAGGGATAGACAGGGACTCATTAAAATCAGCCCCCCCCTCCCTCCTTCTCTTTCTCGCTATCTCCCTCTCTTCATCTCCCTCTCGCCATCTTCATCAGATGTAATTATGGCAGCACAACGTGGGAGGAGCCTGCACAGCAAAATTATACTTTCAAATCTCCTTCCGCTACAGCTATTCAAGGAGCGAGACCTACATTTTCAAGCTGATCAGAGAGAGAAGAGAAAAATGGGGGTAAAGGCGGAAAACAAGAAAAATGGGAAAGTGTAGAGGGGATGTGAAGGAGAGAAAAAAACAGGGAGAGGAGAAGCAGAGAGGAGAGGAAAGATAGCTACAAAGAGAATATGTTAAGGAGGAAAGGAGGATGTCAGGCTGTAGCAGTGGCTGTAGCCGCTGAGTTAACAGAACATGGGATCAGTACTGCTGTCAAGCTAGAAAATGCCAGACTGCAAAGCAGGCTGGGACAGCACGGTGGGAGGAAGTGCTTAGTTAGGGTACGTGACTGATGCAGACATTTTTTTTCCTCATCTTCCCCTCAAATTCAAGGAGCCAACTTGTCCTTTAGCAACAAAAAAAATTGGGAGGGGGGGTTCAGTGGATAGCGGGCGGGGTGATACAGTACGTCTGCGCATTGCATTGTGGGAAGGAAAGGGGATGGGAGAAACGCTTGAAACGTGCACAGATTTACTAGCTTTGCTCTGGTTGCAGAGGAGCTAAAATAGCTCTATTTATGGCAGCTGGGTGGCTGTGGAGGATGCAAAGCTACAGTAGGACAGACAGGACGAGAGCAGGTTGACACAGTTCAGAGAGGAGCTGTGTGGTTTTTTGCAGTCGGGGGAAATTAGAGAGCCAAGCAAGGTCCGGACACGAGGGAGTATCAGCTCTCATCTGGAGGAAGAAGAGAAGGAAGAAGGAAAACATGGAGAAGAGGAGGAGGAGGGGTGATGCTTTTTTTATTTTTATCTTCTGAGGGGTGCTTCGATTCATGTCATTTGACTGCGTGTGTCTCTTATTGTGTCTGTTTGTGTCGCGCTTGTGTCACTTGATTTCTATATGTGTGCATACCTGTGTACCCGTGTGGATTCATGTGTGTCTGTGAGAGATGTAATGCTTTTTCACTCAGGTTGCGGTTTCGGCTCAGCAATCACTCAGCACTGCAGTCAATTTGTGGTTGATTTACCTCTCTCTCCCTCTATTTCTGGTTGATTACAACTATTCTCTCTGCACTTCTGTTTTCCACTGGAAGAAAGATGGACCATATTATACGTGTAGCCATCCAAACGCACTCTCTCTGTCATCTGCAGCTTTGAAGTTGGAAGAATGAATACAGTGTCCATGTGGTTTAGATGAGACCTGGTCTGAGTCAGCGCTGAAATTTAAAGTAATCAATAGCAATCAGCTTGGAAGGATAAAATCAACGAATTATAGTGTTTTTTGTTTGTAAGCTCTCCTCTATTTTCTTATTCTCCTTCTTTTTCTTTCATTTTTGTTTGCTTTCTTTTAACTGGTTTCAACCTCAAGACTTTTTTATACCGCTGAAGCAAACAGCGGTCATAACCTCTTCAACCCTACTGGCCCAGGCAATGAAAACACATGTTGTGCTGCCAAGCATAGTTCAACCTCATTGAACCTTAATTAAACTCAAGTGGAGGTTCAGAAGGTACCAAATGCATCATGTTAAATTAGGGAAAATATTTAGCTCTGTATAGATATTTAGCTTCAATGATGAGTTGGAACCAGCTGATACAGAGTATATGTGTGATATTGCCAAACAGACAAACTGAAATGATTTTTCTCCCTGGAGAGGGTTTTCAATAACATCCAACCTGTCTGTTTTCTGTCTGCAGGTCCAGGAGTGGCTGTGTCTCAATTGTCAGATGCAGAGAGCTCTTGGCATTGATATGACCACGCCTCGCTCTAAGAGCCAACAGCAGATTCACTCTCCGTCCCACCAAGCCAAACCCTTCGTCCAGCCTCAGCAGCCCACACCTCAGCCAATACAGCCGCCAGCAGCAGCAGCAGCACAGCCCAAACCTTTGGCACAGAGTCAGCCCACCCAGCGGCAGCAGCAGCAGCAGCAGCAGCAGCCTCAGTCTCAGTCTCAGACTCAACCCTACGGCCAGACTCAACCCTACTCCCAGGCCCAGCCATACTCTCAACCCCAGCAACAGTATCCCCAGTCTCATCCTGAGTCGTACCCTACGTCCAAGCCAGGGCCCCAGACCCAGCCACATACATCCCCAGGCTTGCAGAGACACCCAAGCCCTGGCGGACCCCAGTCTCAGACAGGGTCCTTTCAGCAGGGCATGAGGTCTGATCCCTACTCCCAGAGAGGCCCTGGAGCTCCAGGAGCTGTTGGAGCTCCCGCAGGAGGCCCAAACCAGCCTGGAGGTCCACGGATTCCCCACCCTGGTGCTGTGCCCCTCCCTGGCTTGACTAAGGCTCCATCCCAGCCCGATTTGGGTCGCGGTTCTCCGATGCACCAGTCCATGGCGCGGCACCACGACCAGACCAGAAGCGCTGGCTCCTCCCCAGCCCACAAACCTCAGAGTCATGCGCCTCCTCCTGCCCAGGACGGCTTGACCAAACTGTTTGGCTTCGGGGCATCGCTGCTAAATCAGGCGAGTACCCTGATCAATGTTGACCCTCTACCCACCGCCTCCACCCAGCCGAGCCCTGCGCGAGGCAAGGTGGTGTTCAGCAATGCAACGCCTGACAGCAGACAGCAACAACAAGGGGCCCCTGGCACCAAACCATTCAGTATGGGGGGGCCTCATGCGCCAACTCAAATGGGTGGTCCACATGCACCGAGCCAAATGGGGGGTCCACATGGGCCAGGCCAAATGGGGGGTCCTCATGTGCAGAGCCAAATGGGGGGTCCTCATGCGCAGAGCCAAATGGGAGGCCCTTATCCACCGACTCAAATGGGAGGTCCCCAAATGGGTGGACCGCATGCACCAGCCCAGAAGCAGCAGACCATGCCCCATCAACAAGGAATGCCACAACAGCAGTCGCCGGCACATCATCAAAAAGGGCTGCAGGGACAACAACATCAGCAAACACCTGCGCAGAAAGCGCAGCAGAAGCAGGAGCCAGTTGTGGCCCCTGTGCCTGCTCCAGAGCCTGCAAAGCCTAAAGTGAACTGTCCTCTTTGTAAAACGGAACTGAACATCGGCAGCTCCGACCCGCCCAACTACAACACCTGTACGCAGTGTCACAGCCAAGTGTGTAACCTGTGTGGCTTCAACCCCACGCCGCATCTGGTGGAGGTAAGAACAGACTTACATATGTATACTTTATGTACCTCAGCAGGTAAAATGTGTAAACCATAGCATTTTAGGTGGAAAAACGGTGGGGCAAAATCTACTGCACTACTGCACATTGTAAAAGCCTCTTTTAGCCGGAAATCAGCGTTCAAAGCATTTGATCCAAACAACCAAAGGCTTTGTGCTTGTGTACTTTTGTTTTACCACACTTCTACATGGGACATTGCAAGCTTGGGGCTATTTCCAAATAGCACCACCTTGAGCCAATAGATAAAACTTAAACCCATATATCAGCCACTGATCTTAAATTGTAGAATAATAATGAATAACAACAGAAACAACATGCTTTAATCCATAATTAAATACATTTTTATAGGTTACTCAGTATAACAACAAACTCTTCGCATTGTTGCCAGCAGGTCGGGCTTTGCCCCACTTGCCCACCTACCCCCTTTGGTCACACACTGCACACATCAAACCATACTCGCACACACACACACAGACACACACACACTCAGAATCTTCTCCTCCCAGACGATCGATACCATTCAGCTCAAATAGAAAATGCTATTCATTCCACTGTAGGACTTCTTCCTCTTCAGTGTGTGGATGCAGTTAGACCTGAACCTCTCATCTTTCCTCTGAGGAATTACTGTCTTTTTTTCCATTCTTTTGCTTTTATCATCATCAGTGTTTGTAGTCCCATATTTCATTTCAAGTTCCCTTTTTTGTTCTTTTACAAACTTTTATTGCTGTCCTTCTGTGATAGCTGCAAGTTGGCGGTTTGTTTTGCCACTTCCACATCTCCAAATCTACCGTCCATTAAATCCTGCTGTAACTCTCACTTTAATCCTTAACTTCCCATTTTCTTGTTTTTTATTGTCTATTGGTATTATGCTGTATACAGTGCATATATATATATATATATATATATATATATATATATATATATTCTATGTACATGCATCCATTAACTTGGTGCTTGGATCTACCAAAGCTTGATTTCCATTCATTAACCCTTGGTAATTTAATTAGTGATTCAAATTATTCTTAATTGCATTTGATGATTTATGTTTAACTAATTAAACATTACCTATTACCTATTACCTATAGCATCTTGACAATATGAACCCTTTAATCTGTTCTTTCCTGTTTTGTTCCTTTGACCTTATAATTCTATACAAATTGAATGTACTACATTAAAGGGTTTACTATAAATTTATGAATATCAATTTACTTATACAATAAACAGGAAAGCGTACATAAAAAAAATCAAATATGCACAACCAGGGGCACGAGTAACAGCATTTAGCAATTCATACAGCATGTTATCTCATTTCCTTTTAGTGAGGGAAATGCCAGACCATTGACTCCTCTCTCCTCCATTGCTTTGACCTATGAGCTACATTTGCATTGCCACAAAAGACATTTGTTATCCAACTAATTGGAGCATAGATTCAAAAGAAATACCTGGTACAAATTGGAACAATACATGAGTTTACGTTGCATTTCTCTGTGGCATTTAAAGTGAACATACTGAAGCTTAATTCAACTGCTGAGAAAACAATGTACTAACCCTCGGGTGATGTTAATAAATCTGTAGAACCATGATACAGGCAGCAAAAAAGCAACTTGCTTTGTCAAATAGATGCTACATGTTACAGTATATACCAACAAACCGACATTCCATTATAAATGTCATTAAGAAACAATCTTAGCTTTACCAAGTAAAGAATCAATCACAAACCTTTTTTGAAAAGGCTTTTTTCAATGCCAGTTTGAAACAATGTAACATGTTCTCCAACAGTCTAATAGTGGAGTCTTGTTTTTAACAAAATTCGAAGAAAAGCTAAACAAGTTTGTGCTTTCTTATGGATGCCTGATCCATAATAGGAGGGTGAAGAAGGAAAGATGAAGGGTGAATATTCTGAGCTGGACCTACAATGAGTAAGAGATGGAGATACATGAGGGGAAGAAAGCAGACAAGAGTGAAAGGTCAAGAAAAGGCAACAGATGAGGGGAAAAAGTAACTAAAGTTAGAGACCAAGTGGAGGGTAAAAGGCAAAGGAGAGGAGTTAAATCACAAAACATGTTCAGTTATGCTGTCTTTCTTTCCTCCAAAGTGATTCTGCTCATGGCACAAGGAAACAAGTGTAAAGGCCAACTGCTCTCTCACCTCCCCTTTATCGATCCAGACGCAGGCTTAGACGTGGAAACAAGAGAGGAAGCAACAGAAAAGGAAAGGAAGGAAGACTAATGTGTAGAGTAGGTTAGGAAGGGATGAAAACAACGAGGAACTCAGGTGACATGTATGAAAGGAATTATGGAAGAATTCGACTTTTCAGTCCCAAGTAGGATGGTCAAAGAAAAGAAGAGAGTCAAGCAAATAGAGAGATGTATAAAGATAAAGGGAAAGAAGAAGCGTAGGGGGAAGAAGGTTTGAGAGAAGAAACAGATGAAGGAAAAGACAGAAAGAAGCAAGGATGCGTGTAAATCAGTCAGTTAGTTAGTGAGGCAGATGGAGAGAGACTCGTGTTGTATTTACTTTGAGGCAGCATGACGCCTTCAGGGTCTCTGGGGAGTACGGTTGTTCATATTACTGTACTGTAATGTACTGTCACTGCCTTAGGAGAGACCTAGAGATAATTTACAGGGTTATACATAAGTACTACTACTGTGTACAGGACAGTGATGATATACACACAGAGAGCATAGAAAAAAGCATGGTTCAAAATGTTATTTGGACAGTGACAAATCAACGCCATTAACTGTCACACACATGCAGAAATAAAGAAGGCATATTGTGTGGAGCTGTGTGTGTGTGTGGGTTAAGGCCTGCAGCGCTTCAGAAGAAGTGAATGAAACTGAAAAAAGACACAAATAAGAGAGGAGGGAGGGAGAAATATCAGAGGGATAAAAAATGTATGTAATGACCGGCAGATAAAATTCTTTCTTTCAGTAAATTAGAGAAAAGAAGTACATTTGGTAACTACTACTAACATTTAAATTCAAGTTAGGTCAGACAAAAGTGGTGATTAGGACTGGAGAAGATGGAGACCACACAAATAGATGATGGAGGAGCGTGGATTAATAGAGATATATAGAAAAGGGAAAGGAAAGAGACGAGAGTTAAGAGAGAAAAAGTCTTAGAAAGAGATGAAGAGGAAGTTACAATGAAAGTAAGATGGCTGAAGAGACATTCAGAGAAACACAGATATGAATAAAAAGACATATTTCAGGTGTGGTGAAAAGCGTAGGAGTGGTCGAAACAGATGGAGGAGAAACAGATAGAGGGGAAACCAGACATGTAGAGCTGAATCACGTGCAGCCTTCGGTCCAGAGGGAAGACAGGCACTAACACACACACACAAACACACACACACACACACAGTTAGACAGTAAGTAGAACAGTAGGAACAGTAGGGAAAAAGACAGGGAAAAAAGGGGAAGATTAGATCACAAAAGCACCATTTTTTGCTGAGGAGGTTTTACTTATAGGGCCGTGAAGCTAAATTTGCTCAACTGAATTATGAAGGTCTTGATTTTGTAGTCATGCTAGTGTTGTTTCTCTAGGATCAGTTGGTATGTCTAAAAATATCTTAGCAGACATTGGATGCAAAGTATTGAAATGTTATTATGGTATTTATTGATACTACAAATATTAAATATACTGGAATAACAAAGTCAATAGCTTGTCCACTAGGTGGAGCTGAGTTGAGATGTTTCATTTATCCTCATTCTTTATTTATTCATTCATTCATTATCTGTAACCGATTATCTGAAACCATGTCGCGAGGGCTGGAGCCGATCCCAGCTGCATTGGGCGAGAGGCGGGGTACACCCTGGACAGGACGCCAGTCTATCACAGGGCTAACACACATACAGCCAGTCAGAGACAGACAGCCATTCACGCTCTTAATCACACCTACGGACAATTTAGAGTCACCAATTAAACCTAAACTGCATGTTTTTGGACTGTGGGAGGAAGCCTGAGTATCCGGATAGAACATGCAAACTCCACACAGCATTTGGAGCCGCATTTGGATTCAACTGTAATTTACTTTCAAATGTACTCACATACTTGTTTGCTACTGTTCTAAATCCTGTTGTCAGAAGACAGAGTTGTCTACTTTCAGTAAATTTTTTGAACAGGTCACTCCGGTCTTCACCATGCACAAGAATATACACTGTGACAGAATACAACCTTGTGCCTTTACTGAAAAATGAATGTGTTTGACAAGGCGGTACAGATGAGTGTTAGTGTTTGAGAAAGACAGGAACGCTGTGCCATAGAGAAACACAGAGAGCACCGCTCACTTGATTTATCAATAATTTAGCAAAAGGTTTTTTATATAAATAGCGGGAGGGATGAAATATGTAAGGGGGGTGACAGTGTCTCCTGGAACAGAAAAGTAAAAAGTCATTCGGGTTGTTCTGTCGCCTCAGTACTCTCTGCTTCTCTACCTTATTCCTGCATCCCACTGTTGTTTCCTTCTTTTCTTTAATTTTCTGAAAAATATTTATTCTTTTCTCCCTGTGTGTTCATCCCTCCTTTTATCTCTCCTATGTAATCTAATGGAGCTTGAAAGGGACAGGGAATGTCTCAGAAACTGTTTTGTATATTTATGTGACAGTCTTAGCTTCGAATTCAACATGCAAACATATGAAACTGAATAATACAAAGTCTGCTGAAACAGCCTCCTCATGAAGGCCTGTATGATGACATACTATGACACACACACACACACACACAC
>CAFUXE010000330.1:386769-397562 GCA_903364295.1 Serranus cabrilla
GCACATGTGGCGTGCGTTTGAGTGTATTGTTATATTTGTATGAGTTGGTGTGTGTGTGTGTGTGTTCACATTAGTAGAGTAAGATGCCAATTGAGAGGCTGGATCCTGCAAAGGACACTGCCCATGAAGATGTGTCATTTAAAGGACCAGAATGCTCCACCTCCCCCACATGAGATCACGCCAAAGTTGATTTGTTGTTCAGGTGATCCTCATCAACAGTCAACTTATAGTGGAAGAAATTAATTATTCTACACAGTTTTCCATGGTTATGGAATTGACGAAATAACAATATGGTTGGCTGAGGTGTTCTGTTGACAGACACCTGGTATTGTAGCTTAGACAATGCACTAGCCTAACCAAACAATAACTGACCACAATTTGTAAAATAGCTTCCTGTGGAAAAGGAAAGCACCAACAGTGTCTCTAGTGGTAAAAGAAAGTAGTCAGTGAATGTAAGTAAATCTTAGTTTCATTCATATTATTTTGACAACTGTACCGCTGGCAGCGCTGGAACCAGCAGATAACTGTCACTTTCTGCCACCAGTTAGGCTCCGCCCACAAGATATGTAATCAGGTGTTCGTGTGTGTGTGTGTGTGTGTGCGTGTGTGTGTGTGTCAGAACAATTTCCACAGTCAGTCCAGCTGTGCTGGTCAGCATCTCAAAATAGTACTGAAAGAAAGGAGCAGATGTCACATTGTGCAAGACCCCCCATCAACCCCACACACATACACACACACACACACACACACACACAGAGAGAGAGAGAGAGAGACCCCTTCATTTGCTTTTGTCTATATATATTGTGGTTTTACACAGTAGATAATGTTGTAATTGTGTGAAATTATTTTATGTCCCTAATAATAATAAGATTATATATATTTAATAAAGGCCATAATCGAGGAGAGGTGACGAGGAGAGAGGAGTCAAAGGAAGGAAATAAGGCTGGCATGAGTCATGTTCTCTATTTAGAAAGAAATCAGTACAAAAATAGCGTGGGAGAGCAGCAGCAGGAACGTCAGAGCTCCTAATGGACGGACGGTTCGCTCCTGCACTTCAGGACATCTCACTACAATTAATAATACAACGACTCACCATCCCCTCCTCTCCTCCTTCTCCTTCTCTTTCTCCTCTCCCTGCCTCTGTCCACCCGCCTCCTCTCCATCTGTTCCTTTCATCTTGTCCTCTCTGCTTCCGTTTTCATCCTCTCTCTTCCACCCAGATTTTCCCAGGTGGGATTCAAACTGGCAACTTTCTGATCACCGTCCTGCTTTGAGTGTAAATATAGCCTTCTCACTTTCTAAATCTCTTCATCCTCTCCCTTTTCTCCACTCTCTATGACACTTCTTTTATTTCTATTTTCTCTCGCCTCTCTGTTTCACAAATTGCTTTCCTTTGTCCTCTTTTGTTCTCACATCTTTGCAGGAAACTTGTTCATTTCAGCCTCTCCTCCATTTACTCTTTTCTGAGTTCTTTCACTGCTCCATCTCTCTCTCCCTCTGAGAGCTCTTGACTTATTCAGTACACCAAACTCCTTTCACTTTTTAAAGAATTCATACAATATTCATGGAGAAACCTGCAAGACAAGTCAGTTTTTCCTCAATGTGTTGTTGGCCTTTTTTTCTCAGCCAGTTGTTTATCAAATTAGTCATCAAAATCACCACACAGTCATGAAAACAATAACCATCTGGTAGTCTTCAGTCTACTTTGAGGTGGGTGTGTTGGCTTCTGAAGGGCAGTGAACTTGTTTAAGTTGTAATTAAATATATTCAGGATGAGAAATCATGTCTCCGTTTGCAAGTGATTCAGCTGTCTGGTTTTTGTTTCAGAGACATTTCATAATGTTTTTTTCTCGAATAGGAACATATTCTTTTTGTCTTAGAGAATATACAAACATCTATTGTAAATTGAACTCAAACAAACATTGGACTTTCACACAGCAGAACGAGGTTTGTGTCCCATGTGGAAACAAAAGCAAACAATTTGTGATTTAATCATCACGGAACTTTTGTGCCTCACATTTTGTGCATGATGTATCTACTTCACTTCCAGCATTTAAGTTCATTTATTTACTTTATTTATTGTCTTTTTATAACACCCAACCAGGAAGTTTTTCTGTGGTTTTGAAGCCTAAACTCAATGAAATTGCAGCCTTTTTACAACCCCGAACTGGACGTGTAGGTATAATAATGTTTGTGCTATTTTCGGCTCTGCTCTGTACTGCAAACCACAAAACGGTCATGGCTATGTTATGGGTGGTATTGACTAACGACCTATTCTGTCATTGAAGGGTGGACATCTTTTTGGACATTGCATTACATTGTGGAAAAACTGTCTAACTCTGAAGTTATTCAAGGGGATTTTAAAGCCTTTTAAATGGCTGAAAATTATTTTCAAACATGACATTACTGAAAATGATTGGGTTATGGAAATTAGTTGCGGGTCTTGTTGCTCAAACAAAGTGTCACTGGCCTACTCATAGCTTTGCTAAACTGCAGATTAAAAACATTTTCTATAGCACAAAACATCTTGGTTGAAAGGTTATGGATGCTTTTTAATTTTTAGTGTCTGCTGTGAAACACAATCTCAGCCCTTCTGGACTATTCTTATCTCATTCTTATCTCTAATTCTTTGGATATTTTCCTGGCTGTTTTAATAGCTGTGAAATGAAGACAGATACCAAAAGTCCTTTTGGGTAAAGCTTCAATAACTATTTGAACTGCTTGTTCCAGCAGGTCACTCAGATTGACGTTTCTCAAACTAGAAATCGTGACCCCAAATATCACCAACAGAACTCATCTATCCTCGACATACCACTAATGTATGAAGAAGAATGACGAAGATCAAACTAATTCAGTGTGCTGCTGAAATTAGGAACACCTTTAATATTTGAATGTATCTCGAACATTTGGGTCAACTTTTGAACGTCAGTTTCATAATCTAAAACGTCTGTGCTTACATATGTCTGTCCTGGATCTGTCAACTCCATTTAATATCTTAAACTGACAGCTTTACCTGAAGTTGACCCACCTAAAGCCATACATATGTGGCATATATCCTTTTTTAAACCTAAATCTCCCATGCAGACATCAAACTCTCAGAGTACTCTGTGCTCTGGTTTTATTTTTTCCTTTTAGACTGACGTATGCACCCAGCATTGCGTGCTAACTTGACATCTCACAGTCGGTTCTTTAAATACCTGCAGATGACGTATACCGAGACCGCGCGCTGGGTTTTGTCTCACTTAGTTTGGTCAGGCGGGAACTGCGAGTGTCATTTTGAGATGTTTCTGTTCTGTGTGATGAGACAGAACACTGACGAAGAGCGGCCGGTCTCATTCATTTGTTGTGACATTGACTCTAAAAACCTAAGCAGAAGTGATTATTTTTATTTTATTGTTCCTAAAATATGCATGTTCGGAAAACACTTTAGAATCATTCTTCAATCTTTGTTGTGACATAAATCAACCAATCTGATGTTGTCTGGAGAATCACACACACTATACGTATTATACCTCCGCCCGTCCTTTCTCTTCACCTCCATTCATTCCTCATTATCATCCCTCCACCTTTCATCTATTTAGTTCTTCTCTGCAGCTGAATCGCTCCACTCCTCATCCTTCCTTCTTCTCAGTCCAACCACCTCAGTCTTCGTGTCCTCCTCTCCTCTTTTTCTCCTCCACCTCCTCCTCCCTCGCTTGTCCAACTCCGACTGCATTTTCCCCTTTCTTCTTCTACCCGTGTTCATCCTCCTGTCCTCCCTCTTCAGCCTGCCTCCACCCCTCAATCTGTCTATCCTTTTTCACTTCTCCATTCCTTCTCCCTATGTTTGCCTTTCCTCTTCCTGTGAGCAGCTCTTGTTGTTTGGGTGAGCTACAGCTCCGTCTCTGCCACTTTTCTTCTTTTTCCACTTATGTGGTTAAACATAAAATTCCCTGTCTGAGTTAGTCCTTGCTAAAATCCAAGAATTTAAGATTACTAAAACACTTTTGTTCCTTTAATCTGCCACCAATGTGTAGATTGTAACATATTGTTATTCCTATTACCTTTCTGACAGTTAATTAAGTTGGAGAGCATTGCATTAAAAGACTGTTAATAATAAAATAAGATAAAGGTTTACTCTTTTCATCACAGTTAAATCCTTCAGACCGCAGTAAGTACACAGATCAAACAGTTTGTCTATACAGTAGAGTTTTTATTATTTTAAATGTAGCAAAACAGTGCATAGAAGTACAGAAAATGAAATGGGATTAGAGATGAAAGAATGAGATTTAGAGCGCAGAACTAAAAGCATTACACAATGCCATTAAACACAACTGCAAAGTGAGAGTTTGAACTTTCATTTGAAGGCATTGCAGCATTATCTGAGACTTGCTACATTAACTTACTTTGTCAAAGTTGCATTTTTATGCTGCTCTCCAGTTTAGATACACAGTTAGTGCATGTTTGGATTATGAGACAATGGGCCCCTGGACGCTGACATGCAAAAGTGCCTCCACACAGGAGTTTTCATAGTTGTTGTTAGTCACTTTCCAGCTGTTTTGCATCTCTCTGTAGTCTCATTCTGTCTTTTAGTAGTTTTCTTTTTGGGGCCCCTGACACTGTGGGTCTGGTCGGCCTATTCCGTAATCCATCCACGAACGAGTGATAAAGTCATATAGAAAGATACAGAGACAACTGTGGCAGTAGAAGAGGATGAGAAGGAGGACACTGAGTTTGTTCCTTCTGTATAACCACAGGGGAGTGTCTGGGGATGTTTACAAGAAAACATACTGTTCCAAAAATGTGTCCTGCTAAATTTTTCAGGAGTGCAGGTGAGCACATCCTCTATAAATAGCTGTGGACAGATAGTTATGTCTGAAAAAAATCCTTCATCACCAGCAATTTTTTTGTTCGCGTCAACTGTAAAAACTCTTTGTGAGGGAGTGCGTACCATAAGTCAGGGAAAACACAGAAGAAATCCCATGGGGGTATTTTCTTGTCTCTGTGCGTATTGCCGGGTGCATCTGTGTGAGATTTTTTCATGATCTGGTTCTGTAACTGCCCCCCCTGCAGTCACAGGTGGTGAATGTGGAGGCCATAAGACAGGCTGAATGCCCCCCTGGGACAATCACGTGGTGCCTCCTTTGGAGAACCTCAACATCAGGAACACTTTACTACGCCGTCCACAGTGGGGGGGTTTAGGAACAAAAATACCTTTTTACAACAGTAGTTAAGCCTGTTTATGATCTCTGGAGGGCACATTTAGACATAAAGGTATATTGTGTAGGGGGGAAAGACAAAGAAAGATGGATCAATATGCTCACCTTTGGTACAAAACTGCAGATCTCGAGGGAGTCGAGGAGATAGGTGTGTGCTGTCCGTGTGTTAGCCTGTGTGCAGTGCCATTTAAGTTTTGTATTTTTCCTGCCCTACTTTCTCTACTCTCTCCACCATGTTGCCTTTAAATGGGTCAGTGAGGAGAGCTGTTCCCTCCCCTGGGCTACACAGCTGATTAACAGCACCCCTCACACACACAAAAAGAGACTCCCACAGAAGCACAATGTGTGATTCTGAACAAGTTAAAACCCAAAGGTAAAGGGACGATACAGCAGAGGAGCAGAGGGGAATTCCCTCACTGGGCTGAAGAGCAAAAGAACATGAAGCTGCTGGGACCCAGTGGAGGACTGTCTTTTTTTTTCTCTAAATTTAGGTGTGAAGGATGAATACAAGGGGGAATATCTCTCCCCTATAGATTTTTAACTGAGGTTTTTGTAGATCCAAAACCCAAGATTTATTTGACCTAAACCTGTAAGCGTAGAGAAAAAATTTGAATTTTATAGCCTCTACTCCTGAAGTTAATATTTGCTTTACAG
This sequence comes from Serranus cabrilla, assembly GCA_903364295.1. Taxonomy (NCBI): domain Eukaryota; kingdom Metazoa; phylum Chordata; class Actinopteri; order Perciformes; family Serranidae; genus Serranus; species Serranus cabrilla. The sequence goes on from CAFUXE010000330.1 coordinate 392,622, forward strand.
AGCTCTTTAAATGTGCCATAAATGTCCTGATTTCATTGCAAACAGAACATTAATTTAACCAAAACTGAGGCTTAAATACATCAGCCACTAAAATCTACTCTCTAAAATACTACTGCTGGTCTGAAATGACTTCTGTCTTAAACATTCAGTAAAGGTGTAGAGATATATGGTGATAAATGTCTGAATGACTTAACTTTACACCCATATGTGATAATAATAAGTGCAGATCATTTCTCCCATTTAACCACAAGTATATTAATACTTGTGAGTAGAGTGCAACTGAATTTTGGGCCAAAAAGACACTGGCCTTCCCCCAAAAATGTATTATGTTATGTTTATTGTTAAGCAATGACCTCTAGTGGCTGAAGTAATTATGACGGAAATAAGGGAGAAAGTAAGCGATGTGGTATAAAGAGCGATAAAGTCCACATAGGGAGGGGATTGGGTGGATAGCAGAGTCCAACAAACACAACACTTAAGGAGACTGCTGTTTGTTTCCAGTGTGAAAACATTAGACAATGTTGGCTTATTTTAAATTACGTCATGTATGTAACATGTTGATGTCCTGCCACAGGTAGGGCCGCTAATTTAGGAAACTGAGTAGAAGAAGAAGAGTAGAGTAGAAGAGGTCTTCCCCAAGGTTATACACCTACATAACTTTACCACTGAGATGGAAAAATGACTTCCAGAAAAGCTCAGTGGAGAACTCTGCAATCTGCATCCTGCCGTCTGAGTGCTGTGATGTTACAGTGAGGTATATTTAAGTTAAAAAGAAGCAGCAGATCTCTGCAGAGATCAAAGTTGTTTGAGAGATATACTGTATGCAGCTGGTGAGCCAAAATGAGGCTTGGCTCACATCAAAACCACTGAGGAAGAGCTGTAATGGAGAACCAGAGTCGTGTTAGGATTCTGCGCCTCAGTAACAGCTTTGCCAATTGCCAGTGATGGAAAACAGGATGAGAGCTGTTTTACCAAGACGAAGCCTGAGGGCACAAATAAGATGAATAAAAATACTATTATTAAAACTGAGTCTTCTCCTGAGCAATAATGAAAGATTCTCTTTGAGCAATATGTAGAGTAGGCGCTTGATATTCTTGAGTTATTATGGCTGACTAGAGTAATAGTGTCTTAAAGTGACATGGAGCTTGTTGTCCCCAGAGGTTGCCGCAGTGCAATAGTGGAGTTTCAGTTTGAGCAATATGTCGACTTTAAACTAGATCTGTAGCAGCTGACGAGGGGATATGCAGTTTGATGCTGCATCTCTTCAAAGTTGGAAGTCAGAATTCACTGCTGGCAGGTGGTCATTACAACCACAAGCCTGAAAAATGGCTCCTTCAACATTTTGTTTGCCCTGAATAACGTGCTGCCCCATTTAGCAGCTCATGTTGTGTCAGAGATTTGTGACATTGTTATAGTCATCACAGCAGCTACAGCTAGAGTATACCGCTCCAGGAAGTGCAATTATATACACTGAATCTAGTAGTTTCCCACATTTATTTGAAATTACAAGGTAATTCGATTTGTGATGAAATATTCAATATTCACTCAAAATGCTTCTATACTGGTACCAATATCTTCATTTCGATATCAGGGAACAGCATTTTTTACACCAATTTATTATTTTATTTAAATTAAAATAAATGTACACATTATAGTACTAATCTTTATCAAATGAAGCCAAACTATCACATATGTGTTATAGTGACTGGGTGGTGGAGCCATGGTGTCAAGGTCCCACATGCACCCACCCATGGTAATCACCAGTCAATCATTGCTGTCATTCATGAGACCACACCTCCTATTTTATAACATTTTCATGATTTCAGTATCATTTTTATGACATATACTTTTATTTTTTTGTTTGGACCACGTCCCATCCACTAACATGGGAGGCAGGGGGCGGGACTAATATCCGATACTGCAGCCAGCCACCAGGGGGCGATTGAGATGTTTTGGCTTCATTTTTGGGCTCTTTATATACACTTGTTGTCCAAAAGCGCAGCATCTGTTAGCAGAACTGTAATATATGAGTCTTCGTTTGAAGAGTAACATTTTCTATTTTATGAAAATTTAGCGTGTGGCTAAAATACAAGTTAAACTACACCGGTTAAAACATGGTTCTTAAAAGTTTTTTGGTCTAACCTAAGGCAGGTATTGTATTAACAATGGCTCATCATGTTTTTCCTATCAGAGTGCCATTGTAATTTTGTTGGTGAATGAGTGGCTCAGGTGCAAAGGGCACTGGCAGGTCAAGGCACCTGGATGGCTGCAGGTGAAAACTGAACTTCCTGTATGTTACGCCAGGGACTTTTACTGCATCCACATACTAAGCTCTGACAGCGGGAAACTTGGCATCTGTAACATAGAGACTTATCGTACTGCGTGGGTCTATAGACTGAAGTAAAAGGCAATGTCTCTTTTGCGTCTCTCTGCCCCCGCAGCTCTTCCTGTTTCTCTGCGGGGTTTCTGTTGTTTTCATATCAAATACAAACACATTGAACTCCCTTTCTTTTATATGTTATCTCTCTCTGACACACCATTTTTAAAATGTTCATGTGTGTGTGTGTGTGTCTTTGTGTGTAAAAGAAGGATCATACTGCGACACACATAATACTTAACATCATGAAAGGAGAATCTGCTCTTAAAAGGAAACCAGCTACACATGCAGTCATGACTCACTTCGATTATTGAGTGAAAAGGGTGAATTACTCACACACACTCGTCTCATCTAACTGTCCTTTTTCTGCCTCCTTTTCTTTCTTTCTTTCATGGTACCACCAGTCTCATTTGTTCAGTCAATGCATGCTCCTTTTATACTCCCACACTTCCTGTACATGTGTGTGTGTAAATAGATGGTGGAGGTGTGTGTTTTTGGATGGTGACAGCCAGAGAGAACATTGATTCACACCTTTTTCCATTCACCTGCTGCCTGTATCTCAGGAGAGAAGCAGAGGACATGAATGATTCACACCTCTCTTTGCTCTCCACCAGGGTCCATTCAAAGTTTTAGCTCTATTTTTATATTTTTTTTGTATCCTAACTGCTGGAAGTGGAATAGCTGAATTGCTGAAGATGTTGATTGATACGAGAAACATATTCAATCAGGGGTAGGCAGTTTTGTTCAAAAGGAAAAGAAAGGCAGAAGCACCTGCAGCTCCCCCTGCCTTTCCTGAGCCCTAAACGCATGTTTTTTTTTGCATGTATTGTCTCTCTCATTGATAAGTACATCTTCTTTTTTTTTTTAGTTGCTTTGCAGTCTAGAAGTTGGTGCCAATGATGCATCCTTTTTGCAGAATCTTCTACTAGTCAGACTGTCACCCTCTAAAGGGACGTGCATGCACATTTGTTATTATAGAAAAGGCAACAGGAACACCTTCTCTCTGAAATGACTGATAAAGTCTTCCTGCACAGGCTTGTTTGTCCAAAAAGCAGCACTAAGAGAAGATACTGAAGACTAGTTTTCTCTCAGACCACATAAATTACAATATGCCGAAAGGTTATTATATAATTGAATGAAGGCAAAATAAAAAATGCATCCCCCAGCTTTAACTTGCAAGATAATGGTTAAAAATATAGCAATCGCCCATTGCTTTTCTATACATATATATCTGTTAATAAAAGAAATGGCTTCTGTGTTATATAGCTCCTAGACCTGCTTTATTATAGATACAAAATGGAAATCTAACTTTTTCAATGGACCTTTAAAACAGATGCCAAACAGCCTTTTTGTACAATTGTATCATATAATGAGTCAGCTCTATTGGAAAACTGTTTCACATCCGTGAGTACCCACTGAATGATCACAAAATGATCATTGAATGCTTTGTGACCACCAGCTAGGGACACAAATATCCTAGAATGGGTTGAAATGGAAAGGCTGGAGGTGCTGAATGATGAAAAGCGTCCTCCGCAGGTTGTTCTCATGCAGATGGTAACTAGCATTGTAGAAATTATTCATGTTTCCATCCTGCAGCAGTCCTGCAATGGGCCAGTCCTAATCATAATGTTGAACATCATGGCTAAATGTAAAGTAATGTAAAGTAAATGGATGTTTTTTGCAGGGCAATGGTTCACTAGCTTCTAGGGATCCATTGCTTAAAGAGTCTCAGAGACTAATATCTCCTGTTTGGTTACTTGCAGGCTGTGGTGCAAATGTGAGTCCACATGATAAAAAAAAATTCTTAATAAGTCCAGTATTGTGTATAAACTCCCCCTGACAGCCTGGAAATGTCCTCTGTGGTTCCCATGACGAATGTTGGTGGTCCGTCTGCCAATCAGCTGTCATATCCTGTATGTGTGGCTGCCTGTCGTTGACACTGACAGCCACCAAGATGTGACAGTCACACACACACACACACACAAGATTTGTGTGGATGCAAATACAAACAGGCCATCACTCATGATATGTGTACAGAATGTAGATACGGATAAGTGGGTGCATGGGACATGGATTATAACAAAGTGAAATCTTTTTTTCCCTCTGTGAGGCAACGTGCAGCCTTAATTTTGCTTTAATTTCTAAATTTGAGAGAAAAAGACAGAAAGCCAGAGAGGCTGACAGGAGAGTAAGAGGGTGTGTGGAAAAGGACGGACTGGGAAAGGAGGGGAAGGACAAGGAAGCCATGAAGGAAGACGAGAGGGGAGAGATTGAAAGTGAAAGACTGAGAGAAAAGAGAAATCAAGGGAATGACTTCGATGATGACTCAGCCGTGAAACGGAGAGCGAATCTGACAGAGTGAGCAAGAGAATTAAGCAGAGAAGTGGTCAGAGGTTGCGATACTGAGCGAGAGAGTGACGGCTCTCATGAGAGAGAGAGAGATTTGAGGGTATACCCAGCCAGATCCATTTACTGTGTTTTCCTCCAGCTCCCCTGTGCTGCTCACTGAATGGATGAGTCCCAGGCGGGCTGCGCCATTCAGTTGGTGTTTGTGGGGGGGTGTT
>CAFUXE010000330.1:411389-442813 GCA_903364295.1 Serranus cabrilla
CACACACACACACACACATAGGAACAACATTACACACACAAATGCATTCACAGACTATGGGGCGACAGAGATTGTGCTGTTGCCCCCTGTGCTTGATTGGATTTTATTGGTGGCTTTTTGTGTGTGTGTTTGTATGTGTATGCCTCAGTCATTCCCAATGGGACAGCAAGCCTGTTAAAATTAGCTCTCATGACAGATTTGTGGGTCAAACTCTGAACAAACCGTGGTGCGCCTTTGGTCTGTTTCTGTCTCTCAACCACAAAGGCTTCCTCCTCTAAGCCGGCTTCTACCAGCCAGGTCGCCGGTTCAAATCCCTGGTCTGTCTGAGAGAATCAGGACAGGAAAACTCCTTCAAAAGCCAAAGTCAAACAGTAGCAATACCACTGCAGTGGAGCTGCGTAAGGGCCAAAAGTAGGAAGACAGTCTCCAGTGAATAAATAAATCAGTGTGAAATTCAATTAGTTAAGTGTTTGTTCTTCTTCCAGTTACCTTAGTCTTGTTTATTTCTCCTTTATCTCTGTCCACCTCTCTCTAATAGAAGACAAATTATTCTGCACTCAAACAAATCCTATAAAAGTCCTACACATTTCTGACCCTATCAGGAACAAGATACGGTTTGTTAGTGCCTCCAAAATCTCCAAAATTATTCATATGAACCTCTTCTAAATGGCATCCTCCTTGTGGGTAAAGTTTGGTTTGGTTTCATGATAGAAGCTATGTGGTTAAAGGGAAAGATCATGCACCAGCATCACTTTTAATGCACTGGGTAGACACATCTTTAAACATCTAGAACATGTGGTTAATGTTGTGATTTCAAACAAAACTATTTCAACTGGGTGGTTTAGGGAAAACGTCACGTTTTGTGTTGAACTAGGTATGTTTGTTACGTGGATTAAGTTAAGGTGTTCATGTAAATAAGTCAACGTTGACTTCTCCTCTGCCCCACACGGACTGTGTCGCTCTTTATAGTATCACCTGATGCCTCTGGGCATCTATGCAGCACCTGAGTTTCCATTCATCTTACTTGAAAGTCTGCTGCATCTCAGATATCTGATTCTTACTTGCTGCTTATTTTTGATCAAGCTGTTGAAGGCATATAATGAACCTCACTGCAGACTATAAACCCCGATTTGAATGCTTAATCTTAAATCAGATTATAATGCACAGTCATAGTTTTGGCTAATGTCAGAATTCGTCATCATGGCAGCTATAAATTCCCATCGTATGCTAATGAGGTCCTCCTACACGTAGTATCAGCAGAAGAAAGAGGTGGGCAGATCAACCTCATCTGGGCTTTTTATTGGCTCAAGAAGGGCGAGCTGGCTGGCCCGAGACAGAAAATAGGTAGGAAGTAAAAGAGGTGACGGCGTAATGTGGGCAATAAAACATAATGTGTACGCATTAACACAAACACACACGTATACAGCCTTGTGCCCACTCTTCTCGCCTCTCACAACAAGGTTACGTAATTAAAGAGGCTCCATTGTGGTGATCAACTGAGAAGAGGAGATTTTTAAAATATCTGTGAAATGGAAATGAAACCTGTTTTGGTTATATAACCAGGGTTTTGTGTCAGTCCTCTTTTCTCTCCTCCTATACTCTCTCCGCTCTCTTCCTTTCCATCTTTTTGCTCCTATTTTCATCTCTTCCTCTAATTTATCCCCCCTGTACTCTGACACTTGTTTCTCTCCTCTACCTTTCTCCCTCTCCACCTCTAATTTATCTCTTGCTTATTCTTTCCTTCACTGGTTTTCCACTCCTATAATTCATCCCCTCCTATCTTTCCTCCCCTAGCGTCTCTCCTCCTTCTCTCTACTGCCTCCCTTTCTCTAATTTATTTCTCTATTCCCTTCCTCTCCTCCCTTTTCTCCTCCTCCACCTTTAATTCACCCCCTCCTCCCTCTCCTCCTCAAGCTTCATTTCACTCCTTTATCCCCTCCTCCACTTCCTCCCCGGCTCTTGTTGCTCTCCCCTAAATTCTTCTCCTTGTGTGTCTCTCCTGCTTTTACTGCCTCCTCTTATTCTCTCTATCCCTGCCTGTCTTCCTTCTTACAGTGCAGAATGTGTTTTGGATGATGTGTGTGTGTGTGTGTGTTTTGTGTCTCTGCATTTCACAAATTATTCTTATTCTTATTATTAGTAGGCTTGTCAAAAAAAATCTTAATTTGGTAAGTACGTGGTTTATATAGCTATTAGATAAGTAGTTGAGCAAAAAGTGCAATAATTCCCTATAAAATGTTGTGTAATAGACTTAATGAAACGCACAAAGTGTAGAGGAGACAGGGTTCAAGAGGCAGGAATTCAGATGGAGACAGTGAACAATAGCAGCAGAAAAAGAGTTAATGTGGGAGAGCTCCAAAAACTGCTCTTTGTTCCGATGTAAAAGTGAGTCTCCTCACGTACGATGACTGATGCAACCCGTGCACTGAGCAGTGAAACCTGCCCTCAAAACTCACACTGTGTCGGCTGAGTTCAAGGCTGTTGGTGTGAAAGTAATTAGGGAGCCAGGAAGCATGGGGAGATGGAATAAAAACACTCATTGGCAGGAATAGTATGTTTTGATCTTCTTTTTCTGTGCAGGATGATGTGATGTGTATGTTTCACTGTGTGCTCTGTTACACTATAGCAGTCTGCTGTATCTTCAGAGGAAGTGCACTGCCCAGCAGATAAAGTAACTACATGGTGACAGTCAGCCATCAATCATGACTTTGACTCTGCACCCTGATTGGCTCATCAGAGTCTTTGACCCGGGGGTTAAGAGGTATTGCTGGCAGGAAGTTTCATATTAAGTTGATTTACTGTGAGGTTGCCATGGATGATGATAAAGAAGATGATGCATGGCTGTCTGTCATTGGATGAATTAGTGGGTGGAGCCATGTAATAAAGTGGTGATATGTGAGAAACTCATTAAAGGATTTGCATGTTGCTTCAACAAACTATTACCACATTGATTTTGAGATATTAGCTTTTCATAGATTACATTTTCCAATAATGTAAGCACCCAAAAAAAAGCAACATTTTTATACATAATTTATCAGAAACATCATCAAATACAATTTTAAGGCAATAATTGTGATATAGACAGACAGACAGACAGACATAAGCACTTAGTTTTGTGTACCTAAAGATGGTCCACCCCAGCCCACTTTCTACTAGAACACTGTGGACGGGAAAAACCACTGCCAGTCAAAGTAATCAGTTATGTTTCCTCCAATACACATGGTTCATTAGACAAGAAATGTTTCAGAACATTTACAAAACAATCATCATCACCATCATCTGTGCACTCCAAGACCTCCTGCCCTGGTTCCTCCTCTCTCTATCGTCCCTCTCGTCTCTCCTCTGCCCCCACTGGAAGCCAGTTACATCAGACTCAGCAGGGCGCCACATTACTGGAGGCTGAGCTGAATTACTGTTTGTGCACGCACTCATGTGCACATGTGGTGTCACTCACTTCCCCATATCTCCTTTCCTCCGCCCAGTGGGCTCCTCGTCTCCCCTCCCCACCTCCTTTTCCTCTCTCCTTCTGCTTGTCATCTCTCTCTCCTTGTGCTAATTCAGCTACACAGACCCTCCTCCATTTTGCATTGATGTGAACCTTGTGACTACATGTGTGTGTGTGCGCTTGTGTAAGTATGAGTGCATGTGTGGTGCAGTAGAGTGCTGCCTAAAGCTGCAGCCAGTGCTAGGGAAGTGTGCGCTCGAGCAGAACAATGGCATTCTGGGTAAAAATAGCCCTCGCTCTGCTGGAGGGGGAGAAAAGGAGACGGAGGGTGACAGGGAGAGAGAAGAGAGGGAGGAGGGGAGGATAGAAGTTAAATGATGGTGTAGTGAAGAGAGAAAGGAGAGAGAGTGCAGGTGCAAATGTGTGAAAAGTGAAACACAAAGAAAAAAGGATGAGAATGAGTCAGACTAGAAGTGAAGTGAAACTGAGAGGCGCAGTGAAGCCTTGGCACAGGGAAAATGTTCTACTTTATGTTGTAAATGGAGGGAGGGTCATGGTTTGGTATGGTTACATTATGGGCTACTTGGGATATAACTAACTGGACTGAAAACAATGTATTCGTGTTAACATTTTTCCAATTTCAGTGTATATATAATGATGTGATAAATAAATGCAAAACACATATATACAACTAAAAGGGTCCAGAGAGGCCATGCCCTATCCTCAAATGTTAATGTTCCAGCTTGAAGGAGGGTTCACATGACTTCAATCCACCCAAAACATTAATGGGTTCTTATTTGGCACAAGCTACACTCCTGCACTAAGTTTAATAAAAATCAGGCTTTTCATTTTCCTGTTATCCTATCCACAGACAGACTAACAGACTGCTAACCGAGCCTAAAACACGTCCTTAGCAGAGGTGATAGCCAAAGTACTGTTTCGCATTAAACTGGAGTCTAGACTGAAATATTTCAGATACTGTTGCATGGATTGCCAAGAAATTCTGTACAGACATTCATGGATCCCAGTGGACGACACCTACTGACTTTTCCTCTTCCAGCGAGTTGAGCAAGCATTCGTGGTACTGAGTGAAATATATCTCAGCTACAAGTTTGGTACAGATGTTTTTGACCCCTCACATTTTTGGAAATATATATATATATATACAGTATAAGATGATAATCTGATACTGACATGACACCTTTTCCCCTGACAGCTCAGGTTTCTGATCATGTAGAGACTGAACTACTGAATGTCTGTTAGCAGTTTGAATGAACCCAGTTTAATTGTACTGTTTTTTTTCTCCCAGTATTGGAAGTGCCAAGGGGAAACAGTAGTAAATTGATCTTGGCATTGCTACTATTCCCACTTTATTTACTTTCATTTCAGTGTGTAGATCATCATTCCAATATTTCTCATCAAATGTTTGGTCTGAATAACTAAGTGGTTCAAGTTGAGGAAGCACCTTGTTTTGGAGTTACTCAAGTTTCTCCAAAGGGTTTAAAGTGAGTTTCTGAAAGTATTACATGATGTTTGCCAACACATTCACATGCCTGTGTATTCGGAAAAGTAGTAATAGTAGAAAATAAGGAGAGACAGAAAGGGAAAACAAGGCAATACCACAAACCTCCCCACTGATGATGCAGTTTTGCTCGGGGCCAAATATGACAAATATGCCTCCTTTGTTGATGAGTAATTGGAAGGCCTCCCTTTGGCAGAGGAGAATAATGGGGGTTGAACACAGTGGTCAGTTATTTACACAGATTAGTCATAAATCAGATCCAGTCGTGGATGAGACATGGTGTGCAATGGACATGTCGAAATAAAAGGGGGTCAAATAGCTTTTGTAAAAAGAGACGGAGGAGAGTGGAAGAAATTGCTAAAAAAAAAACAAAAAAAACATACTGTACAGAATATTACACTGGAGCGCTAAACATATTTTGAAAGGACAGACGTTCAGAAGGAAAGAGCAAAAGAGAGAGAGAGCCTGAATGCAGAATTAGGCCTGATGGAGCTTTTTAGTGACTGTTATTGACAGGAGAAGAAAAGGCCAGATTGTTTGTGCTATGTAGGTTAAGTGGTACAGCGATGGGCTTCTCTGTGGGACATCACACACACACTCATACACACGCTCACACAGACATACACACACACACGTGATGTGGTCTGTAGGACTGAATGTACTCGCTCTGGGAGAATGAGTTCACTTTAGAGTCTAAAAATGATTCGACTACTGTACAGTGTGCTGCTTTAGGGGACATACATACACACACACACACACACACACACACATACAAAGTATTTTATGATGAGGGGAGGCTGGGTGCTTTGTGGGCTAAGTGGTTGAGTGATGGTGTACTGAACAGACACAAAATCTAAAATTGTTTGATAATTTTGAAAAGGAAACATGTGAGACATTCACAACTTACAATTTATAAAAAATAGTTTTCTGTCATAACTTCCCTCATGCTCACAAAGTCCAGCACAATCAAATGTAATTTGTTATTTCCATTTTTTATACTGAAATCAGAAAGATGTCAAAATAAATGTGTGTTTTTTAACTTTAAAGAGAGAAGAAGCAAAAAGTAGTCCTGTGTGTTTAAATAAACCATAAACGTACTCCTGGTGTGAAGCTTTTAGCTTGACATCATTTGATTACAGTCAAAATAGCTGAAAAAGAACCACCATTATTGATCTCTACTACTTCCTTTACTTTCCTTCACCACTTCCTGTCCTTTCTCACTCGTGCTTCTTACTTCCCTGTGTTTTGAAGAGCAGCTTTAGTGTTAAATGATTACACTACAACAGACCTGCAGGAAAAAAAAGACATCATAAATCATCATAGATTAGTAAAACAGAGTTTTTGCTGTGATTTTTACATATACTGTGGAAATAAGTGGTATTTATAAGAGAAATTGTGTTGCAGCCACATTAAATCTCTCTGTTCATCTATGTTTGTATTATTTTTCCATTATTTTGATAAGTGGGTTGTGCCCGCCAGATTTGTGTTTCAACAGACAGAAAAGCTCAGAGAGACTGAAGTCTTTGGAGCTGCTGCAAGCTGTCTGTTTTGAAACAACAGACAGCAGCACGCTCAGACACACATTAAACTCTGCTGGCGATACAAAAGGCGTCAGAGGACATTTGTGGATCATAAAGCGGTTGGACAGTCGTGAAGTGAGGCCTCAGTGGTAAACAGCAGGGTTGATATGCTTTTATATGCATACAGATGTTTTACCGAGCAATTAATTTCTTGATGTATAACGGTGGCTTTAAGTACTGCAGTGTCCACCACTCGACCCAAAGAAGCATTAGTCACTGTGGAGTCTTTTATATGACACTTGAAACAGACAAAGTCTCAAAGGGATTCAGAGACAGAGAGAGAGATAAAGAGAGAAGGGATAGAGTGTGGAGAGGAGGGGAGTTGGAAAGAGGTTTGGTGAGTTTTATGTAGAGAGGATTTAATGAGTGGGTGGAAAAGAACAGAGATGGGAGATAAGTGTTCAGTAGGGAGGGCTGCATCTGTCAGTTATTCATTACATGAGTAATATGGCTGCTCTTCAGTCCAAAACAGCATCCTGGATAGAGAAAGAGAGGGTAAACAGGATGCGTATGCTGGAGAGATACTGAAACGTTTGTGAATATTGACTATTACATGAATAAGATAAACAAATCATCTAGTTTTTAAATGAAATTGGTTCATTTTAGAGATCACCTGTCGATCACGTACATTGGGCGGGACAGTGAAATTTTCCATGCAAAGTCACTTCTCTGTTCGTTTGTTTTCATTCCTTTGTGAGAAAGAAATGTTTGCATCAGCAAAGGAGGAAAAAGTTAGAGGTAGAATTTAGATTATATACAGGAGATGTTTGTGTGTGTATGTGTGTGCGCAACTTACTGCGTAATTTATCATCAGTCAGCCTCACAGTGAGAGAAGCGAGTGGAGCCGATGTGATGAAAATAGGGTGTAGCTGTCAGTGTGACTTGGCCTTTTGGAAATGCACGCCAGCTTAGCTTAGCCTGCTGCTGCTCTGACAGCTCTGTCTGGAAATAAGATTTCCAGAGTGCATACAGTGCGTGCACGTGTGTGAGAGAGCGCATCTGTGTGTGTGTGTGTGTGTGTGTGTATGTGTGTGTTTCTGCAGTCTGCTGTTTAAGTGGAATCGACATATTTGACGTTAATAATATTAATCAGTCCCGCCAATCTTCTTTGACTGGAGAAGCTGAATGTGAACTCGTTACATACAAGATTAAATGGTATTCAAGTCACACACACACACAAAAACACACTGATCTGGGAGCTGCCAAGTGCTAATGCCTTAGCTGTTGAACACTAACAATCTACCTGTTGGCTTTTGACAATCTCAGACATTTCATTCAAAATATCTCTTTATAAGATCTTCAATTTACCTGAAAAATAAACCTGCTTTTTTTGTTATAGTGCCCAGAAGTGTCTTTCCTCCCACATTAGTGTTATTGCTTTGAAACTTTCACTCAGCTTTTTCAAAGTATATCAATGAGCTAAAATGAAGTTGGGGAATTTGGGGAGCTATAATAAAATGGAGTGTGTTTTATTGACCATATTATAGTGATAATATAATATACGAGCTAGTTGTGTGACTAACTGTGTTTGTTTTTTTGTCCTCTCTGTGTTTCAGAAAAAGGAGTGGTTATGTCTCAACTGCCAGACCCAGCGGCTGATGTCCGGAGGTGGTCTTGACGAACCGCCACTTCCAGTTCCTCACCCGTCTCCGAAGCACCAGCCGATGGGCTCGCCCCGTCACCAGGCGCCAACCAGTCAGCAAAGCCCTCTCCATAAACCCGGCAGTCAGCAGGGGCCAAAGCCCGCCCAACCCCACGCGCAGAAAGCGCAGGCGGGGACTGGAGGTAGTGGACCATTTGCACCCACTGCTGCCAAACAGCCGACCGACACCAAGACCATGACACCAGCCACGGGTCCACTATCAACCACAGAGACCCAGAAACCTCCTAAACCCACTGAGGAGAAGTCCAAAACTGAGCCTGAGAACCAAACTGCCAAAGACACCAAACCCTCCCAGAAGAAAGGAGAGCAGATCACACCTATCAAGGAAATCAAGAAGTCCAGGCACTATGATGTAAGTCTGATTTCGCTTTTCTGACATTGCTTTCGTCCAGTGTACTTCTCTGTATGTTAGACTATGGGAAAAGTAAACCAAATGAACAAGACAGATATATACCAATACCAAAAAAGAAACTAACTTCCTGCGAATATTCTGTGAAAACCATAGTGTAACATACAGGCCTTGTACCAGAAGTGGCTATTGTTGTATGAGCGTTTTAACTTTGAGAGCATGTGTGCAGGCTATGACAGTATGCATGGCTGTTTCAGCTTGGCCCTGCTTCTCATTCATACAGTTTTTCCATCACACTTAATGAGCTTAATGGAAGCTCTGATCCAGCACCTCACAGTCCTCAAATATAACAAGTCAGTGATAACAGGTCCGCTATCCAAATGATACTTGCTACAACTACATGGCAGAGGTGAAGCTCACAGTAACCTAGAATGGTTATTGGACTGAGTGCAACAGTTGGTCATCGGGACTGCACTGCACATCTGAACCTGTTTAAATGTACTCAGTGTATGTATAGCTACAAGATATTTTACCATAACTCACTGTAAAACCAAACCAGCTGTTGTGCAGGTGGCTGGTGAAGGCAGGATCTATTGGGATTCTGCTGCGGCTTGAACAAGTGTGGTGTATACACAGACAGCTTTGCTGCTGCTGTGCTGCTCCTGCTAGCCATATCCTTGTACATTGAGTTTTGTCCATTCATAATAGAATAAATAAAAGCCGTGTGTTTACAAATTAAGGAATTCTTGCTGATGTAGAGTGCTATAGGGCTTTTCATTTGACATGGGAATAAGAATGTTTGAATTAAAATACATTATTCTACCTTTTTTCACATCTGTGACATTGAAACTGCTCGGTGTAATGTTGCTGGTAAAGTCAATGGGACTGTAAAATTGATGCATGTGATAAATGGACCATGTGACCAGTTGACTTGGGAAGTTTGTGGCTTCTGACACATGAGAAATGGAGGTTAACTTTTTACATCACCATGGATCCTGCCACCGACCTGCTGCCAGTTGCCACATTAGATTGCTGTCAATGTTTCCTTCAAGGTTTTGAATGCTGTGTTTAGACCCCAGATGTAAGAAAATGAATGACAGTGGCATCCTGAGGCTGTTCATGCTACTGTGAATATGGCCTATATTTCATTTTTGTGATGACTTGTGCTCACAGATAAGCACTTCTAAAGTTCCATCAAGGTAACTTTCAAAAGAATTTAAGAGACACATAGAATTGTCTTTGCCCTGTCTATATTTTTGACATGCTCTGCTTAAATTATGTTTTCTGATGAAAAATATGATGGAGCTGTCCAGGTCTTTGTTTTTCTCTGTAGCATCTCTGGCTTCCATAATCACTGAATCAAATCTTTAATTCCTTTTTAGTAAAATGTGTATTGTTTTTGGTTGAACTTCTTGTGAGAAATGTCTCTTATTACAGAAATGCCTCTAAAATTGAATGTGAATTGTATTCCTATTGACTTTAGGGATCACAGCCCGGCCCAGCTTTTTTGTTCTTATACGACAAAGTGAAAATGATAATTATATTGTATGCCAAACACTGTATTTCACATCACACGCTGTAGTTGTTGTATGTCATGACACTACCTAAGATTTCCTGTGGAGCCTGGTTATTTAAAACTGGAAGTTGAACCAATTATTTTTTCCTCCTGACGTCCATGGCTGTTTGGAAAGCATGTCATTGATTCCCTCGTCACAGAATGCTGAGGCTGCAAGTGGCAGCATTCATGGACTACCTTGGGGAGGGGGAGTGAGAGTGAGAGAGAAACACAGAGGGATTGAAATAATGCCTTTTCTTTTCTTACTTGGCGGCAGCCATCGCTCCTGCTGAAATATTTATAAAGACTGGCTGCTTTGGGCCTTTTCACAGGCAAAGCAGACCTTCCTCATCTAGGGAGCTGCTAGGAATTTAATGTGCAGAGGACTCAAAGTAAAGTCTCCTCTGAAGGACTGTAACCATCGTCAGAGGTTTTCTAGAAAACACTTCCATATTTTTTTAATCTATTTTGTAGTCTGTCCTCCATCCCCCCTCTCATTCACCAGGTTAGTCCTTCTGAGATTATGATTTGGCATGTTTTTATCTGAGATAGAGCCATTGATGAATGAGTTTTGAGTAGTTTTTATGTTTCAGTCATGTTTTCTCCACAATCACTCATCCAAAAAAAAAAAAATCACTCTAAAAAAAAACAAACAGTTTGACTTACCTCTTTGCATCAATGGCTCAAAAACTTGTTAACAAACCAAAGCCACTTCATGATAATGTATGTAATTCTGTCATTTACTTTATTACGAGAGATTTATTTCTTAATACGATCAGACTATACCCTGGATTTATTTAATTAAGTGTCATTGTTGTTGTATAATCTTTATTACATATGAAGTGTAACTACATTGTAATGAAAAAAAAAGCATTTAGAGTTTTGTTCAGAGGGTTGACATAGCTGTAGGTTGATCTGATATGAAATACAGTTTATTCAGTTTTGGAAATAGGAAGGGTAAATCTCTGTTTTTTGTCAATTAATTACATCAAACTGTTCAGTGTTTTCCTGTAGAATTCTACGTCCACTGTGAAATTGAATCACAACCTCAAGCTGATTGTCTTACATGTCTCTCTGAATTCAGTCCTGTCTCTTTATCTGTCTTTGTTCAATTTAGCAATTTAATAAGAAAATCTGAGCATCCAATTTTTCCCACATATAAGCTCATTAACAACTCAGATCGTATAAAGTGTAATTTCTGTAATGGGATTTTAGGGTTCATAGGAGCCAAATCCATAAGAACAAAAAGGTACTGAATACAGTTTGGTGCTGTATGTTCAGTATTTGCAAGCGTAGACATTGTTCCTCAGTGGAATTCCCCAGACTCATTTTTATGATAATATAGATGCAGTCATGTCTAAAATGAAGCATATATATATAGCACTTCATTGCTTGGTAGCTAATGTTCCAAAAATAATAGATAATTCACATTAATCATACGCCATTAAAAACCCATTAAATCACCAAATGTACGAAAACCCCTGGAAGGCTATTTGAATTAGCTTGGACAAATTGAACAGAAATTATATTTATGAAGATATTTTTAGGTGTAGAGTTTAAAAAGGACTTTCAGGGTCAATGCTTTATCTCTTCTTGAAAGACCAGAATGTAGGTCAAGAATATTTATGACTGGTATCTTTTTATTGATAGTTGAGGACTACAGGCTTAGCATGATGACAAAACATTTTTATAAATCAAGCACCTTTGAAATATCTTATTATCTGATCATTTTTAATTGATAAATATGGGACCATTATTGTGCAGTCAGTGGAAAAATATAGCATTTCAATCTGTGATTAAAAACATTTTTTTCATAGATAAATATTAAATTAGGCAGAGACCAATAATTGTATACCTAAAAATTGGAATCCAGATATATGTGGGCTTAAGTTGTTTGCTTAATGATTTGCTGATCCAGCATCACCACCTTCTCACATTTGGCGTAAATTATGACTTAGGTTAAAAACCCTAGCTTCCACAAAATAATACATTCTTCTTTCTTTCTTCTTCTCTCTTTAGGATACAAAGAACAACAGCACCCATGACTTGTCGCGCAGCCCTCAGAGCCTCAGTGACACGGGCTACTCCTCTGACGGCATCTCCAGCTCCCACAGTGAAATCACAGGTCTAATCCAAGAAGAGGAGATGAAGCTGAGTGAGAGGGGAATAATTGGTCGGGGCTCCCCACCAAGCCCCTCTGAAATCACCAAGCTAGAAAGCTCCATGAGGCCTTTGCTGGAGAAGAGCCTGTCTGAAGAGAAGGTGGACAGAAGGGGGAGGAAGCACAGAGACAGAGACTTGGATGACAGAGGAAAACAGCGCCCACGCTCCCTGTCGATCCCACCAGATGCATACGACTCTGACGAGGAATTAGAAGATATACTGGAAGAAGAAGAAGACAGAGGAGACTGGGAGGGTAAACGGAAGGAAGTGAAGGAGGAGAAGAAGGAGAAGAAAAAGAAGGACAAAGAGGCTGAGCCCACAGAGATGACAGATGAGGAGTTCATGAGGAGACAAATAATGGAGATGAGTGCTGATGAAGAAAATGAAGAGGAGGAGGAAGAGATGGAGGAGGAGGAAGATGAGGAAGATGAAGGATATGGCTACCAGAAACCCAAGAAAAGTCACCATAAACACATCACGTCTGACTCAGGGAAAGAGAAAAGGCGTCTTCAGCACCACTCAAGCAGTTTCGAGGAGGAAACTAAGAGTTCTACTGATGTTTATAAAGGCTCGGTGGAGGAGGGTGAGGAAGATGTGATGGCATCACAAGGAGGCTTGAGGCGCTTCAAAACCATTGAACTCAATAACACCAACAGCTACAGCCGAGACATGGAGCTGGGCAATGAAAATGACTTGAGCCTTGATCGGGAACCAGAGCTAGAGATGGAGAGCCTGACAGGATCTCCTGAGGAGCGGTCTCGGGGTGACTACTCTTCCACTCTGCCAGCCACATCCTCTTCATATGGCTCAGGCCAGTCTCCTACTTCCATCTCATCAATGGAGGAAGACAGTGACAGTAGCCCCAGCAGGAGGCAAAGGCTGGAAGAGGCCAAGCAGCAGAGGAAAGCACGCCACCGCTCCCATGGCCCTCTGCTTCCAACCATTGAAGACTCTTCAGAAGAGGACGAGTTGCGAGAGGAAGAAGAACTTCTGAGAGAGCAGGAGAAGATGAGGGAAGTGGAACAACAGAGAATAAGGAGCACAGCACGAAAGACCAAGAGGGACAAGGAGGAGTTGAGGGCTCAGAGGCGCAGAGAGAGGTCCAAGACACCACCTAGCAACCTCTCACCCATTGAAGATGCTTCTCCAACAGAAGAGTTGAGACAAGCTGCAGAAATGGAAGAGCTCCATCGTTCTTCTGCTTCTGAATATTCCCCTCAGAGTCTCGACTCTGAGGCTGAGGGATATGAGTCCAAACTTTACAAGTCAGGCAGCGAGTACAACCTGCCTACCTTTATGTCTCTCTACTCACCGGTAGAGAAATCATCAACTGCAACAACCACCACAGCACCATCTTCAACCTCTAAACCGCTAAAGAGTGCAGAGGAGGTTTATGAGGAGATGATGAGGAAGGCAGAGATGCTTCAGAAACAACAGCAGCAACAGCAGCAACATGGAAGACATGGGCAGTACTATGAGGAGGACATTAATGGAGAAGGGTATGATGAGGAATATGAATATGAACAAGAACAAGCAGGATATGACAATGAAGCAGCAGAGACGGAAACAGATATTTATGAGGAGATCCGACAAACATCTCAGAACATCACCAAGATGCAGATGGCTACTGATGAGCAAGTAGAGATTGAGATTGAGAGCTCCTATGCAGACAAACAGCTCTTAGACACAGGTTCAGCCTTTGCTAAGCTACTGGAACAAAGCAATGCTCTGTTAACTCCAGGGACCAGCCCCACCCAGATCTCAGCTCCTGTTTCCTTTGCTGAGACTGGAGGACGTATTCCTGATGTTCGAGTAACACAGCACTTCTCTGCAAAGGATGGACACAAAGACAGGATCAAAAGCCAAGCAGGAAAGAATGGAATAACTCCAGCTGTGGCTGCCACCACTATCGCAGCTTATGGAGTTTACGCAAGAGATGCAGTAACTATTTCTCAGACTAGTTCAAGCCACACTATGACGTCTACTCAGTCTGGTATATATGTCCGGCACACAACAAGTCCTGCGACATCTTCAGCTACAGTCTCAAGTGTATGCAGCAAGATTGCAGAGATTACTCAGGCTTACAGTCAAAGGGAAGTAATCACCAGAAGGGTAGGGGAGACCAGGGATGTCCAAGTGAGAGACAGCTCAACATCTTCCACTGAGAGAGTCATTGAGCCACGTTCTTCCAAGTATACTACATATTACAGGAGCACCAGTCCTCCTCTTTCTCCATCACCGCCACCACAGAGTCCCACCCGCTCACCTTCCAGAAGAAATACAGCTGAATTCTCTACACAGACTTTCAGCTCAGCAATACGAATGTCAGAATCAGCTGGCACTGGGCCTACATCTCCAGTGATGGCCCAGGGAACCCAAACATCACATCGATCTGTTTCTCCACGGCTTTATCGTCAGCAATCTTCCCAGGATGCCCCATACTCCCCACCTCCAAGCCCAGCTAGGCCAATGACAGTCAACACTGCTACTTCTCCACTGTCTTCACCTACCCGATTTAGTCGCCAATCAACATTTGACAATTACTCTCCATGTGGCAGCCCTCCAGACACGCCACCTTACCAACACTCCCCTACACATAGCTTCTACCGAACACAAAGAGTGGAGAAAGTAAATGTGGGAACAAGTATGGTCACCACAGCCAGCATTTACACAAGAGGGTCCATGTCAATGGACAACATCTCCCTCTGTCGAATATCTACAGTCCCAGGCACTTCTCGGGTAGAGCCGGGCCATATGATCCAAGGTGGAAGTGTTGTGGACCTCAGAACAGTGACCAAACCAGCTCCTATTATCATCACTGACCAGGGAATGGATCTCACCTCCTTGGCCACTGAAAGCAGGAAATACCATGGTGGACCAGATGGTAGCAGGCACTCAACAATTGTACAACCACTGATTATGAATCTGAATACCCAGGAGATCACCACGCCAACCACTGTTAGTGTCACTGTGGCTGCTTCCATGTTCATGACCCAGCCCAAACAGCCAACAGTCTATGGTGATCCCCATCAAAACAGAGTGGATCTGGGTCAGGGCATGGGTTCAGCTGTGTGTCTTTCCCAGAACAAACCAATTTCACCTCCAAGTGACCCATCAATACCAAAAATTGATGCCAAACTGGAAGACCTTAGTATCCAACAGAGAGAGCTACAACTACAGCAAGAGAAGCTGCAGAAGCAACAACAGCTCCTTGAACATCAATTGCAACAGCACCATCAGATGCAACATCATCAGCAACAGGCATCTGCTTTAGCCAGGTACAACCTTACTGGCCAGATTTCACCTTTGTTGAAAAAAGACATGCTAGTCAGTCAGACTAGTGCTGCCTCGGCTGTGGTCAGCGCTGTATCACCAGTCATTAACCCTGAGTTGTATGGCACTGGTCCTGTTGAGCTGAAAGGGAAGCCCAGTCCTCCTGGTTTGATATCAGGAGGTAAATCCCCACATAGCATGGTAGTACAGATGGATGGAGGGCCAGAGCAGGCCAGGGCAGTGACTCAGCTAGTCAAGGTAGAAGAAGGACAGGATGCTATGGATCTGACAGGAGGCCAAATTAAACCTGACAACCAACCAGCTTGCTGTGATGTTGTTTACCGACTTCCATTTGGTGGAAGCTGTGTTGGTGGGGAGAAAGAGGGCATTAGGCCTCCATCTGCGCCACCCCTCACCTATGAGTCTGACCAAGAAAGACAACCTGGAGGTTACCATGAATATCCAATGGATGAACGTAAGGCCTACACATTGCCTTTCCCTGGTAGGCTCCAGCCTTCAATGTCTGATACAAACCTAGCTGACGCTGGGCTTCAGTCTTACCATTCTAAACTAGAACCACATCTCCAAGCATCAAGAGAACTTGCCATGGATCTAACTGCTATGAAACAGGGTTATGGAGGGTTTATGGGAATGCAGTACGGCTCCTATACAGATTTACGACATGGTGGAGATATCGCAGCCCAAACACTGCCTATAAGGAGATATAATTCCCTGTCTAACATCAGTTCAGACTATGGATATTCTGCTCGTGACATTGCTAACTTCCAAGAAGCTAACTTGGCTCAGTATAGTGCTACAACTGCTAGGGAGATCAGCCGGATGTGTGCAGCACTCAATTCCATGGATCGATATGGAAGCAACCCAGATTTAATGCAGTTTGGTAGTCTAGGGAGAGGAACTGGGCCCGGGGCCTCCAGACTTGCAGCAGGTCTCGGCATGAGACAAAACCTCCTCTTTGGATTAGATGGGAAGCCAATCTCTCATAGTCAAGCGCTGACCAACCTTATCAACGCCAGGCAGGCAAGTCTCAGAGCCATGTACCCTGCTGCTATTAGGTCCTCTGATGGGATGATCTACTCCACCATTCAGACCCCTATTGCGTCTACACTTCCAATCACAACTCAGCCAGCCTCTGTTCTTCGCCCACTACTGAGGGGCGTCTACAGGCCATACCCCTCTGCCAACATGACACCTGTTCCCCTAGCCAGTCTTAGCAGACTACCAATGAGCCCCAGAGTACCCTTAACTGGACAAGGACCAGTCCGTTACCCAGCACCAGGTCTTCTTCAGACAACCTCAGCCACTGCCACCACTGCTGGTGCTCCAACAATTTCAGCACCACTAGGTGCCCCAGTGTCTGTTTCCATGACAGCTGCTAGTTCTATAGCCCAGGATGAACCAGTTTACCTCGGTAAAGGTGCAGCAGAGGTCACCTCAGTACAAGGAACAGTTGTCATCCCAACAGAGCCACAGCAGCAGCCAATAAACCTGTCCCAGGCCCACCTACACAGTCAACAACAACAACAACAGCAACAAGTGACAAGTGCTCAGCAGCCACAACAGCCTCCTCCAGCAGCCCATGCCTACCCACCCTCAGCTCCTTCACACACTCACGGCTACGCCCAGCCTCCAGTCGGCCCCTCTGCCCCCACTAGTGGCTTACCCATTCCTGGGGGTCTTCCTCCCTTCCCTCCACCAGGTGCCATACATAAGGAGGGTGAAACTGAGGCAGAGAGGCTGCATCGGCAGCAGGAGCAGCTTCTGCAGATGGAGAGGGAGCGCGTGGAGCTGGAGAAACTCCGGCAACTGCGGCTGCAGGAAGAGCTGGAGCGAGAAAGGATGGAACTGAAGCTGCACAGGGAGAAGGAGCAGATTCTGGTGCAGAGAGAGTTACATGAGCTGCAGAACATCAAGGAACAGGTAGAGGGACAAACAGGAGGCAGATAGATGGTGTCTTGTTTGATGTTTTGTGATTGTTGGTTTTGCTATGGATATGTTTGTGGTTTGTTGTTTTTTTGTGGTGGTGTTATTTGTGGTGTCTTGTTGAGTTACTAACCTTTTATATTATTTAGGTTGTTTTACTCTTTCAGTGTCACATATTTGATGTGCAACCAGTAAATTGAATAGTAAGACACAGTACATGATCCCCTGAAATCATTTTTTTAAACTAACTAATTATATAAACAGTATATGCATGCATTTCAATGCATGTCTCATATCAACTCCTCCAAAAAGTACATGTAACAAACTGTGACAGTTTTATTGAAACCTTCTTTGCCCGTGAGACCATTAAATATATTTTCATTTGAAGATGGTGTTAAATTTCTGTCATTGTGAGAAAAAAGGTTATTTAATGTGATGACTGATTGCTTTTTTTGTTCAAAGAAATGTTTGCATCCAGTCAGCCTAACAAAAATCTCCAGTCTGCATGCTGTGTAGTATGTAGTTCACTTTACTGGACATGTCTTGTCTATGAAGTATGCATGAACATGCCTGTATGTACGTGTGACAGAAATTGATGATTTTGGATTCATGTTTCATTTGTTTGTTTGATTTACATTTAGAAGAAAAACAGAAAGTGGTTTAGTATTCCATTTGTTGGTTTAATTTATGTGCAAAAGAAAAATGGATCCTGTTATGTTGTATTCTTCTGTTAATCAATAGCAAGTACAACCACTTTTCCCCAGCTCCTGCAGCCTTGTACAGATGTTTAACAGTTAACAGAAAGGCTAACATGACAATTTTCTTCTTTTTTGATAGAACAAGCAGTTGAAACTCTTTCAAGTTAACTCAGTTAAACAGGTGTGGAAGCCTTCCTTAATGAGAATGAACTAGAGATGGAATGTCTAATATGCATCTCATAACCTACAGTATAAGCAAAAAGCCCTAACTCCTTATTTGCACTGGCCTGTCATTTATGCAGCAAAGAAAATGCATTAAATGTTTTCTTATGAGCATTGTATGACTGGCAACAGCAATAACCTATACACGCTGCACTTCATTTATGTTGCGCTTCCATTCTTGGTTTTGCAGTAAATAGTGGTTTGACTAACTTGGAACCATTTTTAAAACTAATCCCATCAGCACAAGAATAACTCCATGTCACATTCAGTGTCAGGAGTTTTCAATCATCTTTTATACAATCAGATGTGCCTAAAGTCAACGACCTTGTCCTCTTCTGTCTTTACTGTCTCTCTCTCTCTGTCTCATTTTTTCATCTTGTCTTTTTTCCATCTTCTCTTCTTTTATGTATTTTCCATTTCTTCTTCTCTCAACTCGTGCACTTCCATCTCTACCTTGTGCTCCACTTCATACTTTTCTTGTCTCGTCCTCCCTCTGTGTTCTTGCCGACGTGTGCTTCTTTCTGTTCCCCTTCCCACCAACATTTCCTTTTAGGTTCTACAGCAACAGCAACACGAACGGGAGAAACAACTTGTTCTCCAGAGGGAGCAGTTGGCACAGCAGAAGTCCCAGCTAGACCAGATCCAGTCTTTACAGCAGCAGCTCCAGCAGCAGCTCGAAGAACAGAAGAGACAGAAAACAGCTGCCGCTCAGGGCATACAGGTGAGGGGAGTGAGGAACACTGGCAGATGGGTTGTGGGTTCTGTGACGGACATATAGGGTGGAACTGAGGATTGATGTTGTAGTATTCAGCTGTTGGGCAGCAGTTGCAGAACATTTAAGGGTATAGAGAGTGCCAATGTAAAGATAACTCATGCTTCCAGATGCTCTTACTAACACATTTCTGGCCTGCCTACACAGGCCTGACCCCTGGCCTGAACTTCCTGACACTTTCCTTTTGTCTACAGTATGTTTTCCAAAGCGTAATTGATCTCAAAAGGTTAATTAGGCCACCAGAGCACAACTTGTGAATTAAATGTGCTGGCAAAGAAAAATTCAATCTGTAAAATCAATTGTGCATAACCCATGAAATCCAGTGTGCAAATACTTATGACGTGCTTTCTAAAAATGACCACAGTAACTGTTAACTGAATTGATATCTCCAGCTACAACCCATAATGGTGTCTGCACCGATTCCTTGGTGGACCTTTATGATTGTAATATGAGGTGCAGTTAGACTTTTTAACTGAACCAATGATAAGTGACAACCAACCACCTTTTTTCTTCAGCTGGATGCACATGGACAGCCCCTGCCCTATGACTCCCAGATGAGCTCCCGTTCTCTCCCCAACTCCTCGTCTGAGATGTGTCTGAGGAGCCAGCAGGAGCACATAGAGACCAGGACCAACATGAGGAAACACAGCTCCATGACCAGGCTGAGCAGGGACAGCTTGGACGGAGACGGTGTGGTGTTTTACGGCTCCCCCCGCCGGATCGTGGACAGCTGTGTGCAGACAGACGATGAAGATGGAGAGGAGAGGTAGAGATGTTTGTTTGAATGTGTATTAGGCAAGGATTACCGTGATAGTCTCCTATTTACTTCACATCTTTCTGTAATTAAAAAAACAAGACCCACGCTGAGATGTAGATGTAGGCTTTATGAATAATTTATAAACAATTTCACACAGAATAAAGATGTCACTTTTATGACAGTTTCAAAGGCATAACACATTGAGCAGCACAAAAAGGTCAGACGGCATCAAGCATTGGTAGACGTTCAGACTCAGACTTCTATGTAAGCACTTTGTAACACCGCCTGCAAATTGCATTTTAATGTGACTGTACAACGGTGGTTGTTGTATGTAGCATTATCGGGTCTTTCTCTATTGTTTTCTTCTTCTCCCCACTCTACCACCAGGTATATGATGCGTCACCGCACCAGAAGGCGTGGTCGTAGTGTTGACTGCTCCGTCCAGACAGATGACGACGAGGACAAGGCAGAGACGGGGCAGCCGGTACGCAGAAGACGATCCCGTTTCTCCCGTCATGCTGAGTCAAGTGCTGCTGGTAGTACCAGTGCCCCCACATCCACAACAGCCACTGACATCAAGACAGACACTTCCAAGATGGTATCCTCCAGTATCGCCATCCAGACCATCAGAGAAATGTCTTGCCAAACAGAAGTGGAGCATCTAGGAAGAGTCTCCCCAGCAATCCACGTGACAGTGCCAGACCCGAATAAAGTAGAGATTGTGCACTATATCTCCGGACCTGAGCGCACCCAAAAAGGACAGTCTCTAGCATGCCAGACTGACCCGGAGGCCCAGTCACAGGGTGTTGTAGCTCCCCAGCTCAGTGTACCAACCACGGTGAGTCCGTATTCTTCCTCTGCCAGTGCCGGAACACACCAATCCAGTTCTGTCGACCTCCTGACCCAGCAGCGCCAGCAGCAGCACATTGCAGCAGCAAATGCAGCCAAGTTTGAGCGCCGCCGCCCCGACCCACTCGACATCAACTACCAGCCTCACAACCACCTCCACAACGAGTCCATCTCCAGCATCATCCGCCAGCAGCAGACTCCCAAATCGCCACAAGTCCTCTACTCTCCCGTCTCCCCGGTGTCCCCTCACCGCCTGCTGGAGACTTCTCTGTCCAGTGAGAGGCTGAACAAAGCCCATGTGACACCTCAGCAGAAGTCCTACACAGCAGAGTCTCCCCAGAGACACCCCTCAGTGCCCCGACCAATCAAGAGCACCCAGAGGTCCATGTCAGACCCCAAGCCCCTCAGCCCCACCACAGATGAGCACACCAAGGCCAGGCTGTCCCTCTACCAACAGCAAGCTCTCCAGAGCCAGGTAAAGTCAATCAAACCATGCTGACACAAGCGTTAGCACACAATGGAAGATAAATGTACAGTTATAGCGAATTAAGCAATTAAAAACAAATCAGAGCACAGCCTAGATAACATCATTAAACAATGGAGATGTTATGTTATCAGCTTAGAGAGAGTAAATGTCTTTTTCTGTTGTGTTGGCCATTTGCAAATAAGTGGTCAAACTTTATGCTAACATAATTTGAGTAAATCTGACTCTATGTTCAGTTAAAAAGCACCTCTTGAGACCTGAACTCCAGTAACGTTTAGTACAAAAACATCTTATGGACTACACATAACACTCGCAACCTAGACAGGCACAGTATTTCAGCTGTAAGCCATCCTCAGTGTAGCAAAAACAAGGAGTAGATGGTATCTCACTGTATGTAGCCAACAACAATTATTTTTCCAGATATAGCCATGGTGGTTGTGATCTACAGGACGGATACTGTGATGAACTATAGCTCCAACAATTGCCAAAACAGCTTCCCGAGTACTTCAGTGGTACAAAACATTATGTCAGAAAGAAAGTGTTCAGGTTAACAGTAACAGTCTTCATCACAACTAGCACAGATATCGAACACATGTGGGCAGTGTGGCTTCAGCTGCATTCACACTACAAGCGACAATGTAAAAAAACAGCCAATCATGGCCTGCTACATTGTCGCCTCATCTGCATTTAAGTGTTGCTCAGGTACTTGGGCTTGTGTGTGTATGTGAACATGGATCATCATTTAGGAGCGCCACATTTCACTGCTCCATTGCATCATTGTGTGCACCTCAACACAAAGGACTTCAGCATAGCAACATTTATCTTATCTAATCATGTTGTTGCTTTTTTGCCATTGGCTCCATTTAGAAATGACTCCTCGCAACTGGTGCATCTCCCCATCTACCAAAGCACCAAAAC
Organism: Serranus cabrilla; assembly: GCA_903364295.1. Classification (NCBI taxonomy): domain Eukaryota; kingdom Metazoa; phylum Chordata; class Actinopteri; order Perciformes; family Serranidae; genus Serranus; species Serranus cabrilla. The sequence continues at coordinate 433,584 of CAFUXE010000330.1, forward strand.
ACATTGAATGTTTTACTTACTTTCCATGTTTTCATGTGAATGCTCAGGGATTCCTGCTGCAAACCATGATAAAATATTCAACAATGTTTATTCGATAAAACATAATAGCAATATCATCAACGCAGTTTAATGGATAATATTTGAAGCTTTGTACAGGGCCCCAGCATAAGTTCACACAGTCATTATGTTTGATCTCGTCAATGGTTTGTCTCACTTTTATGTTGTTCAGTGGAGTTAAAGCTTGCCATGGGCATCAATACTGAATAGCCTCCATGTTACGTTGATTGAAATCATTCCCTTCATTCCACTTTGCCCCTGTTTTTATTTTGTGAGTGCGCTGAATGTTTTATGTGAATGCTATGATGACTGTTTCTCTTTGTTGTGGATCGTTCAGTTGTTACTATTGTTTTGTTTTCTACATTCTTTAGGGTATACAGACTTTATTACCTCCAACCCATCCTCAGTTTAAAACAAGCAACTTTTATGAAACAATAGCTGCCATGAAAGCTACAAAGTGCATTTCATTGTTAAACTTTCTCGGACCATTGTGGGCTTTTATTATTAAAAAGCAAATTAAGGAGTTCAACAGTTCGCCCCTAAACGGACTTATCTTGATACTAAAACAAGTACTGTGGCCAATGAAGTTTCTGCCTGTTAATTTACTTCATGACGGCCCAGTCTAAAGTTCTCTCTGGTATTCATTTGCATATTTAATAGCTTTGTTTAACTGTGATTTAGGCATCTACCAAATACTTAACCTTGCATTATGGCACACTGACAAAACAGTCAGTTTTCATTACAAAAATTGGCTCAGTGGCATCATACTTAGACACTAGGAGCAAAAAATCTTCAAAATAAAACCGGTATGCTTGCACAATTGCTTAAACATTTATTTCAGAATGCAGGCTGCTCTTGCAATAAACATGTTTTGGAGTCAAAGGCTCAATTTCTAAAGACCACTTTAATACATAATAATAATTATCCTGATTGAAAGCACACATTTCAAAGCAGAAGTACGTTTCTCACACAAGGCAACAAATTAAAATGAAGAAAGTTCGGAATAAAATATGAGGGCTAGCCAATGTTGAACTTTTACAGTAGATAAGAAAAGTCCTCTAAATAAGAAGTCTACTTGGTATTTAAACGGAGAAACAAGGAAGCAATTCATGGCCAGTCAAGAAAAATAAGTATCACCCCTGTCATAAAAGTATTTTTTAAGACATGATTTGTGATTCTGACTCAGAAAGTCTTACTCGGGGAGGTCGTTCCAGTAAGAGCTGCAAAAAAATAAAACACAATGTTGAGTGACAGAGAGGTTAAATACCAGTTTATGTCCAAAGATACTTTTAAGATGCATTGGATTTGAGTCACTCGATTAAATAGCATCTTCCAATTATTCAGGAGTCCACCTGCTGTGTTGTGTGTGCAGCATATTGCAAGATAAATGAAACAAAGCAGACTGCTTTGAGTCGTGCCTGTGAAATGACTAAAATTAATTTTTAATTTGTTTTCTTAAGAATGGTCCACATTCCCTCATCAATATTGAGTCATGGCATTTATTATGTGAATGTTGTGATTAACAACCTCTTTGTTATGTATTGATGTTTCACACTGCACACTATTTTCTCTCCTAATCCTCTGAGGTGTTAGGAGTATGTTTCCACTGCCCACATGCTAAGATTATATGATTCATAAGTCCCCACAGGGATTTTTTTTTATGTTGCCACCTCCACACAGATTGACATGATAAACAACACATGACATACTGTGTGCTCTATTTACAGATTCAGTGAAATGCAATTAACATATTTGATAGAGAGGGGAAGATACAGTATTTATACACATTTAAACAATTATATTGATTAGCCCCTGGAATACATTAACTGCTTGATGGGTTTCTACTAGAGTCTATACTTTATAAGCTCCAAATTGTGCAGTTACAAGATAAAGCTAACATACTTATCAAATACACTGACATTCTTATCTTTTGTTCTTTGTGTTTTTGGGGGGTATGGTCTGAAGATTTGAAGTTTGAAGCATGCAGCTATCAGAAGCAATCCTTAAGTAATTTGCAACAGCGAGAATTCAGCATATGAGATATGCAGAAAACAACCTCTGTGGCTGCCTTATTGTTTATAGCTGCCTCAGCGGAAGAACCCAATTTTGTCTTTACACAGGCTGTTCTAATAACGGTTTCTTGGTATTCCCACAAAATTCTGTCTGTTTGGTTGCAGATCAATTTAACTTGGGTTAGAGGGATGACACAAACTGAGGGCTCTGAGACAGGAGACGGGTTTGTGTCCCCTCATGTCCCTTTGGAAACTTCTTCTCGTATTCTAGGTCGCTGACAGCAGTGTCTAGTAGTTCAGTGATTCAAAGCCCCACATGGTTATTTTTTCCTGACCTTAACCAGTGATTCTGTTGCCTTACCAATGCTATCAATTTGTTTAAACCAGTAACTGTCAACTGATTTAACCAGCAACCAGTATTTCTTATGACCTGTGTTGCAACAGTTTTTGGAAGAAATCCAACAAACCCATTCATTAGAACAAGTTGCATCAGAACTGCATGAATCCAACAAGACATTAATTGAAAAAGGTGATACTGACGCAATAGTACTTACAATAAATTTATGCTGCCAACCTTCCACTCCATAAGTAAAATGAGATTTATTCATGACAGTTGCAAGGTGATTCACTTCCAAAATTTGTTTAGCGAAGCTTTTATATTCATACAAATGTCACACGGTTACACTTCCGTTTGAAGCAGACCAAGACCATCTCAGTGAACACAGCCTCTAAAAGATAATCGGTTTGGTCATTCTCTCCCATTCTTTCAATTATAAACAATATTTGGAATCAAAGAAAAATGTAATCAGTATTACATAATATGGAGGAGATAGTTTTGTTTGGCACGTTAATTTAGTTGATTAACAAAATTCTTAATTCTTAATTCTTAAAAATGACCCAACAAAACATTTCCAAATGAGTTAAGTTGTTTGCATTAGATTTGGTTGATTGATTAGTGGAATACTGCACCAAAATTGGCACTAATTACATTGTTTGTGTATGTCCTCTAATACAAACTCCATTCTTGTTTCCTGTTGTCCGTGTCTCTGTGTCTACATGTGTCTCCTTTGTCTCCCTTGTATATCCCTGTCGTTGCGTCCTTTCCTTGTTTCTTCTGTTCCTTGACCTTTTTCTCTTTTTGAGTTTTCCTCCCTCCTCTTCCTCCTGTCTTTTTCATCTCTACATTTTCCTACTCATCCCACCTCCTTCAACATTCTCCTCCTATTATAATACCGCTCCATGGATCTCCTTCTACCATTTCTCCTCTACCTTCTCTTTTTCTCACTTTCTCTTTCATCTAACTTGTTCCCTCCATCCCTTTATCCCCCACCTCTCTGTTCTACTTTCCTCTTTTCCCACTATGTCTTCTGTGTTTTCTCCACTTTTTTCTTTTTTTCTCTTCATCCTTTACTCTCCTTATTTGTGTATCCTTCCTTGTTCATCTACCACCTTTGTCTCTTACATTCCCATGTCTCTGTCCATCTAACATTGACATTTGGCTTCTACAAATGTCCCACCTACCATCCCTCTCCATTTAACTTGCTCACCATCTTGATCGTTCTCCACACTCCCCTGGTCTTTTGTTTTACCTCTCCAATCCCCTTCTTTCCATGATTCTTTGTCTCCCCATATTCTTCTTCTTTTCCATCCCTCCCTCCCTCCCTCCCTTCCTCCCTCTCTCTCTCTCTCTCTCCAGCTGGCAGCCCTACAGCAGAGCTCACTGCTCCGTAAGGTCAAGCGAACCCTGCCCAGCCCTCCTCCAGACGAGACTACCGCATCAGCTCACCTGCCCATGATGGCACCTGCCCTCCAACAGGTCTACCTGCCCTCCGTGCCCAGCCTCAAGCCCAGCTCCAGGTCTGGCCTGGCTGCCAAAGCTAGCCTCCTCAAGGACCTCACCCACGAGCTGAAGGCCGTGGAGCAAGAGTCAACCAAGCTTAGAAAGCAGCAAGCTGAACTGGAGGAGGAAGAGAAGGAAATTGATGCTAAATTAAGATACCTAGAGCTGGGGATCCACCAAAGGAAAGAGACATTGGTCAAGGAGAGGGAGAGGAGGGATATTGCCTACCTGAGGTGTATGGGGGACACTAGGGACTATATGTCTGACAGTGAGTTGAATAACTTACGTTTAGCAGCTGCAGCTGCATCACATGAGACCAATGGGCTACTGTCTTCAAGGCCAAGCACTGCTCCTTTGAGTCAGTTTACCAGTGACCTAAACACAGCAGCCCAGTACCCGCCCACCTCATCCTTCATTTCCTGTCAGTACCCCCAGAGCCAACCGGCAGCACCAATTCAGCCATCAAGTGTGCCGTACCAGTCTACGACCTTCAACCAGCCTCCCTATCCAACAGTGTCTCAATCCCAGGCATTGCCGCAGCCCACGCCCCTTCAGAGCCATGTCCCCCCTCCAGGACCTTCTTACCAGTCTCAAACCTCCTACCCTTCCCATACCTATCCCCAAGCTCAGCCCCCATACCCCCAGACAGACATGGGGTTACCAGCTGCACCTCAGCCTCAGCCCCAGCCAGGGCATACAGGTTTTGGGCCTGCGCCGCCTGGTCAGCCCCCATACCCCACCCACAGCTCACCCTATCCCAGCGCTGTGTCCTCCTACCCCAGCCAGACCACTCCATACCCTGGGCAGCCCCAAGCTGATATCTTGACTGTCCACCCAGGAAGACCAAGGCAGACTTCATTGGCCGATCTGGAGCACAAGATGCCCACCAACTATGAGACGATCAGCAACCCCACAGTCGTGGTCACCACCACGGCCCAGGATGCTACCTATTCCAGTGCAGCCCCTTCTTATGGTCAGTATACTGGATCTACAACCATGGCCAGCTCCTATGGGCCGTATGGCTCGGCACCGGTGTCAAGCAGCTATGGTGGGTACTCTACCATGCCACCGAGCACTTATGGCCAGTATACTTCAACCTCAGCTAATTCATATGGCCAGTACACCACAACCACTGCTAATGCTTATGGCTACACTACCACCACAGCCAGCACCTACGGACAGTACACTTCTACAGTATCCAATGCCTATGGGCACTCTGTAGACAGTCCCTCCACGTACAGCACTGCAGATGGGATGTATGGGGCTCCTGGCTTAGAGCAGAACATCCCAAGGAACTACATGATGATTGACGATGTAAGCGAGCTGACGGCAAAAGACGGGCTGGGCACGACGACAGGGGACATGATGCATCATGGCAGCAGTGGGCGTTACCCGGGCGACATCCACGGCCACAGCAGCACCATTGGCAGCACGACGCGTGGGGGAACTGGCAGCTCCTCGTACGGCAGGGCACCTGAAGAGGAAGCAGCGATGCAGGAAGAGCTGTACGACCACCACGGCAGGGGTAAGAGCAGCTACAGGCACGGACCTCTAGGGGGCAGCAGCAGCAGCGTGAGCGCTAGCATGGGTGGGGGATCCTCCTATTACTATGACTACGACTACAAACACGGCAGCATCCGCTCCGGGGTACAGAAACCTTCGGCGTCTTCCAGAAGCCTTCTGGCTCCTGCTGTCATGTCTTCCAAGCGCAGCAAGCACAGGAAACTGGGGAGCATGGAGCAAAAAATATCCAAGTTCTCCCCGATTGAAGAGGCTCGGGATGTGGAGGCAGACCTGGCCTCCTATTCCTCAGCAGCAGGTGGGGCTTACACTTCCGCTAACATTCGGGGGCGCCAGCTGATCGAGGATTACGGCTTCAAGAAAAATACTTACGAGGGCATGAGTGGCACCGGTCATGGTAGTCGATACTATGGTTCAATGACGGAGGAGGACGATCGGATTTACTACACCTCCACCGGCCGCTCCCGTTCCACTGGCTATGGCATGGACAAGATCTCATCCAGAGACTACTCTGGGTATCGCAGCCGCTCCTATGAAAGGGACGACCGCAACTACCGGTCTGGCTACACCCGGGGGCGCCACCCAACCCGGCAGTACTCTGAAGAGGAGAGCCCACTCAGTCCCCTGAGGAGGTTCATGGGTTCTGGGCGATCATCGAGCTTAGGTCCCGACCCGTATGACAGTCGCAGCAGTAGATATCAGTACTATTACGGCCTCTATGGTTCCAGCCACTCGCTGCCAGACGTACAAGACCACATACGGGACCTTCCTCGGACGCATGTCTACAAATCGGATGATACATACATTATAGACGATTATCATTGTGCTGTGTCAGACAGCGAAGGTAATTGTGGGAGCTGAATGCCCACACAGTCTCACTACCTACTACTGCCCCCACCGTTTATCTAAACGTCCCCCACCCACCCGAGGCTAGGCTTAGCAAAGAGAAAGAGAAAGAAAAAGAGAGACAGAGATAGCCGTTGCATGCTGATGTTTTCTTCTTCCTGAGAGTCGCTTGGAGCTCTCTTATCAGTGGACTGCTGTCTGTCTGTCTGCCTGCCTGTCCGTCCTTCCGCCTGTTCGTCCAGTCGTCTTTATGTCCAATACTCGCATGGTTCTTCGGCGTGGTCGTTTTCTTCGTTCGCTACACTCTGATTCACTTGAAAGGTCTTCTTTGCACGACACAGATGCATTGTTCTTTTCTTTACAGGGTTTTATTTCTAATTATGTCATTGGCATTGATGTTTTGTTTAAATGTGTTTTGATTTTTAAATTCTTTGTCTACACTGCAAAACCGTCCCTCACAATCAGTTCTTTATTTGATCCTTTCTCTCGAAGAGGGCCTCACCAAAAGAATTTACCCATACTCATGCAATCAGGAATTTGCAAGGCAGTTGTGTTGTTTGTGCAGCATAATTTTATTTTCCATGTCATTGGCTTTGAATTTGAAGCTGAAACATTTGAGCACAAAACAACTGCCCAAGCAGACAGTTTTGCAGTGTTAATCCTGTTCATATTGTCTTGTAATGTGTGAAGGCGATGTGAAGTGTATACTGCATGGATGTAAAAGTTTTATTTTTTTTCTGCCTTTCTTTCTGTGTCTTCTCCTTCCTATTCTTTTCTTTTGCATGCGGTTGGTCTTCTTCTTCCTGCCTCCTTCCTTCTCTCAGCCTGCATGCCGCTGTCTCCAAACGACATGGAGATTGACTGTGATCTGCTCTCGGTTTCCAAAGCCTACCATCTGGGCCAAGAAGAGACCGACTGGTTTGAGAAGCCACGCTCCAGTTCTCGACACTACGGCAGCAGCCATTCATCTGGGAGGAGCCGGCACGGTGTCAAACACACCTACCATGATTACGATGAGCCTCCTGAGGAGGACCTGTGGCCTCAGGATGAGTACGGTCACGGAGGAAGACACTCTTCATCCCGTGACCACCGGCACCATGGCAGCACTAGCCGACACTCATCCGGGTCACGTCATTCAGATGAACCGAGGTCTTCAAGGTCATCTAAGGGGCATCCCAAAGACCCGTCTATGCGCCAAGATCCTACACGATCCTCATCTACAGGAAGGCGTGGCGAGTCAAGGTCCGGGTACCACTCTGCGGACTACTCCCGAGATCCATCTGGGCACCATCATGGTCAGCGCTCCTCCAGACAGGGGGACCCGCACCGTTCCTCACGCAGCAAGTCTCAGCCGCCAGGGGACATGCAGGGCCAACCAGGTGAATATGGGGCACATTCATGCCTCTCTCACTGAACAATGGATACAATAGCAAAGAAATGCTGTCTAGATAATTGTTTGTTTGATTATTCAGCTAACCGATCGATTCGCCTTTACTTAACTATTATGCAATAATCGTATAATGTTTTACATACTAAACATTATAAGGTCATGTGAGCCTTTGGAATACATTCAAGAAGTAGTTGAGAGGTCAAAAGTACTTCCTCATTCAGTTTTATGACTGGAACAATATTAGACCTCATTCAGAGTCTGGCCAGTGTAGGCAGTCTGGCCACTGTCCAGAAACAGCAGTGCTGCCAAAATGTCTCAATTTTAAACTAATTATATGTCTGTGACTTGATAAGTAACAGGCATAGTTTTAATTCACATTAAAGAGAAGTCCATTTTATTTATACAGCCCAATATCACAAATCAAAAATTTGCCTCAAGGGGCTTTACAGTCCGTACAGCATACGACATTCTATGTCCTGAGAAACTTTAAACAAGGGGAAAAAAAGGAAGAAACCTCAGGAGAAGCAGCAAAGGAGGGATCCCCTGCCAGACATGCAATAAATGTTGTGTGTACACAATAGACAAATGTTTTTTTTTTAATTACAGAATGGACAATCAGGATGACAAAATTAAAGATAGATTATAAACATATATGATGTATTCTACGTACATTGTTTTCACCTTGGAGACCTGGAAAGACTCCAGGGGAGGAGAAAGAGACTTAAGGTGCTAACATTACATTAAAACATGTAAACATGTTCTAGAAGAAACTCAAAATACAAAAATGAACCTAAAAAATTGAATAATATGTCCCCTTTGAGCCAAAGGCTTCAACATTTACTATCTGTCTATCGACTTTCCGTCTGTTTTTCAGGAATTGGGCACAATAAAAAAAAAAAAGGCCCTGCAGCCTCCTGACCTCTTTTTAACTCTGGACAAACTGGAGCTCTGTATTCTGAGAGCGGAGAGCAGCAGAAGTTAATTCCATGGGTGTGCATAATTTGGCCAAGAGGTGAAATATAAAGAGAGAAATGCAAAGGGCTCAGAACAGTGTCCCGAGGGACTCGACATTTTGATGTAGTGAGGTGTTTCCTGTTCTTTCAGATACGTACGATTTTCAGAACATAAGAGCCAAAGTCTGTTTATTCTTCTTGTTTACTTTGTTTATGACTTAATGTTGCTGATCAGTGAGCTAATCTTACTAACTGCTACACACACTGTTGAGTCACAGCAGATAAATAAGACCATGAATGAATGAATCTAATCTATGGCAGGCCCTCACATTATTACTGGAGCAATAATAAGCCGTGATCCTTGGATAAGATCCCTGGGAATTTATTATTTAGGTCTTAGGCTGAAATATTTAAAACCCCATGTTGTTCAGACTGAGTTTTATGCTCTTTTATAATCAACTGTCCCCTCAGGGATCAACAGTTTTTAATTAACTATATCAAGCGTAACTTTCAGAAAGAAGTGTTTTCTCCCAGGGCAGCACTGTGGCTGTGTTCTTAGCAGTGTACTCATTAAATCGCTGGTTTGATCTTTGCTCACAACATTTGTTGCA
>CAFUXE010000330.1:447453-461010 GCA_903364295.1 Serranus cabrilla
TTTTTTTTTTTTTTTTTTTTTTTTTACATTTTTAAACATACTGGAGCATAACCAGTTTCTTTATTAAATGTTGGACATCCTATAATAGTGTTTTCTACCATGTTTGGACATATTATGCTGTATTATGTTTTCACAGAGTATAACAGGGCCACTTTTAGCATTTCTAAGCATTTTACAGAATAATCATCTTTTGACAAAAATCAACATTTGGACATCCTATAATAAGGTGTTTTTCTTTTGACATTTTTAAATATAATATAGTATGCCATTTTTTCTTTTCAGTTTTGGACACACTATAATATAATGTTTCTTGTTTAATATTTTTGGATATACTATACTATTACCCAGGTCCAACAGCATTTTTAGGCATTTCTGAACTACACTATGACCAATTTTGGACATACTATAATTTGTTTTTTTGTCATCTAGAACAGGGGTTTCAAACTGATCCAGGAAAGGGCAGAGTGGCAGAAGCACACCTGAATCCAATCATTCAATCAGCTGAACTGTCTTCACTCAGTTGATTAATTATCAGTATCACCTGTGCTCCTGCTTGGTTGGAACAAAAACCTGCAGCTACAGCAGCCCTTTACTGGATCAGTTTGACACCCCTGCTTTAAATTATACTGTGGTTGCTGGTCTTAAACCCTTATTTGGCGTGTTATTAAAGATTTACCAACATGGGCCATAAATGTGGCTCTGTCACTAATACAAAACAATTGATAGTAACTTAGATGGACAGCAAACAGGCAGGAGGTCTCAACTGATGACTGAAGCCTGCAGCAGCACATCTATAAAAACAATCTGATCTTAGGAAGCCCGTGTGAGTCTGTACAGAGGAGGCCTAATGAGTGAGGAGGGGAACAGGCTGCAGACAAGAGGTTTACACAGCAGACTGACAGGCCAAGAAAAATTCAGCAAGGGCAACTAGTGGGACTGAAGGATGAGACATCTTTTCTACTGCCCACACTGTTTAATTTACAAGTGATTTGTTGAAAAGTGCAATGAAGAGACGCGGCGCACTTGACACCACAGATGTCATCAGCGGAAAAGGAAAAATATGCACACTGACAGACGCCACCTAATATTAGACGTGCACAGATACTGACATCTCCTGTCCTCTGGATACGTCTCTGTGTGTTCCTTTCCTTTCCATCTCCTCCGTCCTGTCATCCTCTCTTCATCGCTCTGTGTTTTCTGTCCAGGCTCCAAAGCAGCTCCGAGGCCAGGAGGGATTGGCAGTGCAGCAGCGGGTCAGCCCGGCATGGAGGGAGAAGGCATGTTGTCCAAGATCCTCCCTGGATCTGCTGCTGAGCAGGCCGGAAAACTGGGAGAAGGTGAAACAAACACATCACTTTATAAGAAGAGACTCTTATAAGAAAATACATCAGTTATGTTGAAAACAAATCAATTCTTGTTATTTATCATCACCATGGCGACAGTGTAATAATTGTTGGAGAAAGATAATTTTTTCTTTACTTCACGACTCGCTCTAAATAATAAGCAATGAGTGGTTCAAGGGGCTCCTGGTGACATTTAACATGTCTCATTGGAAAATCAATCAACAACTACAGTATAAAAAGTGACTGCAGAGGCGCAAAACATTTACAAAGACACACCAAATGGCTGCCAAGAGAGACAAAACAATTACAGAGAGACAGAAAGCAACCAAACAAGACAAAAATAATCACAAAGAGACAAAAAGTGACTAAAAAGACGGACAAAACTACTACAGGGAGACACAAAGCAACTACAAAGAGACACTGACAGACTAGAGAAAGACAAAAAGCAACTACATAGAGACACAAAATAACAACTGAGAGAGAAAAAAGCAACTAAAGGTGAGACAGAAGAACACCATTGAGACTAAAAGCGACTCCAAGGACAAATAAATGACAATAGAGGGACAAAAGCAACTACAAAGACACGCAAGCAGACGACAGAAAGACGAAAACAACTACAAGAGACACTAAATGAGTGAGAGAAAAAGTTAAATCCTAGTTTTTTAGAATGCATACAAATCATTTTATCTTCATGATGTGTTTGAGTGTCGTCCATTCTCACCCCTCAGATAACATCTGTTTAACCTCTGTGTCTTGTCCTTTTTCCAGCTATCACCGGTTTTGGCAAGAAGTTCACCTCTTTCTTCTGAGGTGCTTAGATTAAGGTACGTATTCTCTGTATGTATCCCAGTAAGTCGTGTGCACAGTCAGACCTGCAGGAGACAGATCATTCATAAAAGAAGCAGCACTGAAAGCAGACTAGGAAACTGGAGGGTGATTTATGATCTACCAGGATTTTAATTTTATGGGAAAGGTTGGAGCCAAGGTTCTGACATTCAAAACAGCTTCCCCTCAAGCAGGAGCTGTTTGGGATGCAACTCAATTTTAATTTATTGTCTTGTTTTTACCTGAGCTGAAGATTGTGTTCATTATTTATGAACTCCTCACAGGTCTTTGATGTAGAACTCTATGGTAGGCTGACTGTTCACCTGAAAAGGCAAGAAAAAGCCTCATTCCTGCTGCTCAGGAGATACATCAACACACAGCCGGACTATTTTTACTCAATGATTCGCATTCAAAGACCTGAAAACATTCATTTTTTTCTTCAGTGAACAAGTAGATCTCAACATTAGGTCTAAAAATAAATCCCTGAGTTGCTGCTTGTTCGAAGTCTGCTGGGATGTTGACAGATAGCTACAGCCTGTTGTGTTTTGACTCTTGTAGGCAGCAGAGAGTGGGCGCCTTAAAGTGGTTTACTCAGAACAGGCAGTGTGTTCCTCAAGCAGCGTGTGTCCAAGTGTTTGTCTGTCTGCGCTCTGCATGTGCAGGGTGAAAAATTAACATTGACGATGACAACTTATTCCTACTATGACGCACCGTCTGCACCGAGCGGGCTGTGTGTTTACACAGCTGAATACACGGTGTGAGACGTGTCGGGGTTACTGTACACACTGCCAGACATCTTCAAAGTGTTGACCTGGACTTGACCAGCTTCAGATTTGATTTACTTGAGACTAGGTCTTCCCAGACATGAAACTAAAAGTCTTGAGTATTTCCACTCACACATGTTTTTCCTCATGTTTGCACACTCATCAGCTGAAAGTGGAACGTTTCTCTGGGCCTATTAAAAGACCGATTTTAAATGATTTGTGGCATCACAAATATTTTGTAAGTCAAATCATGGATGAATTTGCATCTTCGTGACACTCTGACAAACATTTATAATAGTGTCATAATAAAACTGGCATAGAAACAAACATGTCCCAGCTTTGATACAGGAGGTGTTTTATGGAAACTTTGCTCCAGCATTTGTTTTCCCAAATGGTACGCAATATATGGCATATACTTCCCCATCTGTGTGTTTACAAAGGCTGAATATAACCTCAATGCAGCTTTGTTTATTCACTTTAAACCAGTTGATTCAAACGTCCCTAATACACATTTTCTTTAAAGCGACATTTCAAATTTTTGCTTCAAAATTTGATTTGACTTTAATGGAAACATGGCGAGTGACAGACAAGCCTTGTACATGTTGATTTTTTTATGATTGCTCCTGTGCATTGAAGAGGTTCCACGTTGCATCTTGGTATTTAAATGAATGCCTGATTTGCAGCTTAACTTGCATTTTGCTTATTAAGACGTTTTGAAAGACTTAATGGGGAACTCCACCGTGGGTGTGAAAATAACCTCTCTGCTGTGGTTTTAAGGTCCTTTATTTAATGATGTTTTGCCATGCTGTCTCTCTGAACATCAAATTGAACAGACGATTAAATAAACTGACTGAATGTATTTGCAGGACTATGTAAATGTAAAATGACGAAGTCACGAGGCCCTGTACCAGAAAAACCTGTGAAGTTCCCCCTCCTTTTGTTTTACTAAAGGAGAGAGAGGAAGGAGAGAGGGGAGCAGAGAGGAGAGCTGAGCATACTGGTGAGTACTTCAGTTGTCTTTGAACCTGCAAACACTGCGAGTCTTAGGAGCTAATTGTGTGTTCTGCCACAGTTTGTGGCTATGACCAGCAGACAGTCTGCAGGTTTTCATCCACCAGCTGTTTTCACTAATCACCTCAACATGAGCCAGAGGAGCCTTCGCCCACAACCTCGTTTAATATCTCCGTCATGTCATATGAGAGCTGGAGGCTTAAGGTTAAAAACATGACACTATATTGATTAAATCTGGGTTTAATTACCTTTAACAGCAGGCTTTGGTGGACATGAAGCGTCCATGTTTGTTTGCTTTTCAGGAAATTTTTCCTCTTCAAGTGAGATGTATATTTAAAAAAAGTTAATTTTCCAGTTTCCATGTTGTAATTCCAACTTGGACCTTGACGCTAATGCTATTGACAAATCAGATACTGTAATTACCATAATTGTGATATAAAATGAGCACAGAATGACCATAAAGAGACAAAAACTAATAGTACATTCTGGTGCCCAGGCTCAGTTTACACAACAACAACTAGCAATGCACTTTATTTGTTTAATTTGACCCCACTTCCTAGAACCACTGCTGCCCTCAATAAAATCTTAAGGAAAGCACCTTCAATTCAATAATTTTTTTACCAAGAAGTTACCCACAAATAATTGTTTTAATATGTACAATAAATAAAAAGGGAAACTGCTGCATGATGGGAAAGTATCCTACAAGTTTTGACATTTAACTTCATCATATGTTGGAGAAATTATTCTACCGGAAATAATAATAAACTTATCAATATAACTTTATGCAGCACTCAACATTATATATTCTGTGGGCACACTGAGACACAGTGGACTTTATGTCTGCTTCAATATTGTCCGACTTTGTATCAGAGATAAACATCTCTGCTTCCTCTTGCAGCCAACCAGGACTGGAATCCTCTGGATACTTCATGTCTCAGGCCTGAGCACACACTGCCAGAGAGAACAAGCTGCTCTCTCTGGCAGGACAGACAGTAAGTTACATTATTTTATTCATTTTTATTTTATCTAACTTGTGCTATTTTTTGAAAGCACACTGTGAAAAAAAAGTTCCAGTTTGTGTTTAGTTGGTGACTAAGAATGTTTTTGTTTCCCATGTATTGCTGTATGCAACAGTCCTTCTTATTACTGCCACAAAGTGGCACCAAAGTCAGAAATGTTCAAAACGTAGCGTAGCGTAACGTAGCGCTTGAGAAGAACCAGAAAAAGCACTCAGAGAGCGCAGACCTCCACCAAGGCAATAGGGTCAGTTACGCAAAACCAAATTGCACCCTTGAAGGATTATATTGAAAGCATGTATTTTGGGAGCATGCTGGCATTAAAATGTTTCAAACACTAGATGGCGACAGTTAGTGAAGGCAATATGGTCACTGATGCAATCATATCAATTTGGAGGAAATTACATTTTGATACTGAGTAAATGAGATTTGATGCATAATCTTGTCTGTTAGCACTGATTCTGTCACAGTTTAATAAATTAATCATTGTCAAGCAGGATGTATAAGATATTTAAACATCCTTTAGCATCATAGGGCACTAAAGCTCTCCACTAAAGCCCACAGTCTGTCTTTACGTAGGTTTTTATGCATCATACAGATCATGTGGTCCGGCAGAAAGCCTGGAAAAGATTGCTCCTCTGAATTCCTGTATGACTTGCGACCTTTTCTGTAGCTCGGACCAAAAAGGTCAGAAAAATCAAAGGTTCTCTGGCGAGTTTTTGACCTGTAGGCGCAGTACACAGTCCTGGCAGTGGTGTCACTATTTCCCAGATCAACAGGTGGCGTTAGCATACTAATATAAACTGCAATGCACCAACAAAGGGAAAAAAAGATGAATGTAAGCTAGTAAAGATGGATGGTAGTTTAAAAGAAAATGAAAAAAAAACTCTGCTTTTAAAAAGGAATGCATTTTAGGGAAAATATATATAACTTTTGTTTATTACTCCTCAGAACACTTTTGAGCGACATTAAACTAACCCCCAAGAGACAAATCTTGTACTCTGAGCACAAAAGCACAGTTTTAATTGACTCTCTTTGTCTTCGGGACATTGGTACATCTGTAATTCTTCATCTTCATATCTCGATCTATGTCACACAGAGACGAGCCGCCTGTGCTGCCTGTTCCTGCAGCTCAGCCCGGAGCCAGTTTTGTTGCTGCTTCTGTGTTTTTGCAGCTGTTGTATTGTGGCCTGCTCCTGAAAATCACTGGCATCTGGGTTGCGTGAGTTTAAAAGCCTGCAGTCAGCTCGGCCAAAAATAAATCAGCAAAAGTCATTCTCGTTCCAGGAGCATGCCAGTGATGAATGAACCGCTGTCTGATTTGAAACTATTAGGGTAAATTGACAATGAAACATCAAACAAAGAGGATCAGGATCAGGCTTGTAGCTCGCTTTGTCTCTTGATGAAGCAAAGAATCAAAGTAAAACGCTGCTCACAAGTAAAACTAAACTGGCATCAGTGTCTTAATCACCATTCAGTGTGAGACAATGAGCCCAACAAACTGAGATGTCTCTCAGAGCGCATGATTTGTTTCCTTTTGTTCTGACTGTGATTATCGTTGCAAATTGGTGTCATTTAAAATCTAAAAATGTTCAAAGTGTATTTTGGGGGTTTATTTTTCTTCACTTAGATAAGCAGTCAGTGACGCACACCTAAAGACTTCACAACCTAAATATAAACCAGCAAGACACCAGTGTGTAATACAGAAGTGAAAATACAGGCAGGAAGTGTGTTTATAATCATTCCTAAAAGGTTTGTCCAACTCAGGCTGGCTGTTGTTACAGTGGCACTGAGGGCTCAACACACTGCACATCGGGAAACACCAGTAAATTTGTAGCGCCTTTTACCTCCCCCAAGGAGGTCAAGTTTTCACCAGCGTGTGTCTATCTGTCTGTCTGTTTGTTTGTCGATATGTTTGTTTGTGTATAAAATAACTCAAATAGTACGGCACGGACTTGGATGAAATTTTTGGACAACGTGTGTATTGGGACAAGGAACTGGTGATTCAATTGCTAATCCGCCATCTAGTGGATGAAATATTTAAATGTCAGTGTGCTCCCAAAATACATGTTTTCAATATAACCGCGCAAATGTTGTCAAAATGACTTGGGTTAGGGTTAGGGTTAGGGTTAGGTATTGTGTAGATTATCTCGATGACTCCCCCTACTATGTCCGACGACTCAGCAGTTAGGGTTAGGGTTAGGGTTAGTGGGTCTTCAAGTCTGCACATGTTGCAGAATTGGTGAAGATGATTTTTACTAAACGCAGAATTATGGAAGGTCGATGAAGATATTTTATAAATCGTGGCCATGTGTCGTAAAGTTGGCGAAGATGTTTTCTAAATGCTGCACGTGTTGCCAAATGGCTGTGTTGTGTCCATTTGCGTAATGTCACAAAAAATGTCTTGGGATGTCTTTGTGATTGCAGTGAACAATTGAAGGCTTGTTGCTAGCATAGTTTTGTTGGTAGGATCAGTAAGCCTACTAGGTTTTGCAATTTACATTTTGCATTATATTCCAAGAGCAGATTTTTAGGCAAGTAAATATAATAAATTGACACTGACAACAGAAGTCTGCAGACATTTTGCAGAGTTAGTACGATTGTAGACAGGTGAGAGCAGCACTGTCAGCTTATTTCACAGCATGTGGCTCTGATACAGCGTGTAGATGTCTGTTACGTGGCAGTAAAAAATAAAAGCAGCGATAGGAAAATCTGTTCCATGCTTTTCCTTTTCATTGGAAGTACAGTCTTTTGCCTGGCTGCAGAGGGTTTCGAAGCTTTGATGCACCATGGGGGGATGAGCAGGCATTGATGTTACTGCTGTATTTCAGAGAGAGCACAGTGTTGCATATGTGCCATAAAAGATAATGTACTGAGCCCGGACTCTGCGTGTTTCTGTGTGCGGTGCAGTCATGCGCTGACTAACTGCCTCATGTGACTCTCTCTCCTCCCACACTCTACCTCTGCTGTCAAACATCACTGCTTCTTTTTCTCTTCTTTTGCTCTCGAGTTCTCACTTTCTGCTGTCGTTCCTCACCCTCCTCTCTCCGTCAGGAGTCATACTTTCTCATTAGCTTTCTCTCACTACATGTCTTGTTTTTTCGATCACTGTAAGGATCTCCCACTTTTTTTTTCATTCCTCCGTCTCTGCCATTTCTACTTTTATCCCTCCTGCCCAGGAAGAAATATGTCTTGCTTTCCCAACTCCATTCTGCCTCTGTCCGTCTCACTCTTCTATAGAGACTTTCCCCAAGATTTCGGAATATGACGGCAGGGATTTCCTCGTGTTTAACACGAAAGTACACTCACACTTTGTGCACAGAAAAAGCAAAAGAAAAGGGGCTTTCCCAAACTGTTGTCACAACATTGGAAGCACTCCTGTCTAATTATTATATGCTGTAGCATTTTTTTAAAAATCCCTTAACTGGAATTTTGCAGCCTAGCTCAAATCACGAGAAGCAACCTCAACCCAAAAGTGCTGTATGTGTCCATATTGCGTGTCCTTTTAGCCATATCGTGTTTTCCCCCTCCCTCCACCTCTCTGCGCAGTGAGTCAGCTAGCTGTTTGTTGTGTACCAGCCCTTTGGGGGCCTGTGCTCACTGGAACAGATTAAGTCTGGTGCTGGCCACATGCAAATATACAGCATGTTTGGAGCAGTTAATCTGAGTCAGGCGCAGCGGGAGAGAAAACCAGAAGGCAGTGATTCTAAAAAGATGCATACAGTGTATATTCATTTGGGAAAACACTGGACCTACAAACAGGAGTTCATGGAGGGTTCAGAAATAACCTGTAAATGTGATCAAAGGCTCCCGATACACTGATACCTTATTTGACAAGGGATACATAAATTAAAGCTTCAAGCAGCAATGAACAAGCCACCACAGCGCAGCGATCGCTGGCGGTACAGGTGGGATGCCAGTTGATGCAGCCATACCTTTTCACAACCGTCTGCTGTAAATGACCTGTTTCAGATTTTGTACCAAATCTGGTCACTTACACAGTAACAAAAGGCCTCCCGGGCATTAGGGGGCACTATAGAGCCCTCTAAACAGGTATTAACCAATCGCTGTATATTCTCACAATGTTGACAGGCATTTCGAGTTTTCTAAGGGCATCAAAAGTTCAAAAAGTTCAAAAGTTCAAAAGTTCTAACCAAGCAGGAGCACAGGTGATACTGATAATTAATCAACTGAGTGAAGACAGTTCAGGTGATTGAATGATTGGATTCAGGTGTGTTTCTTCTTGGTTGGAACAAAATCCTGCAGCCACTCGGCCCTTTCCTGGATCAGTTTGACACCCCTGATCTAAAGTTTAAAAGTAATTAGGGGAACCATATAGCCAACTTGTCACACCCAAGCCTGATTACGACACCAAGTCAAAATGATTACTTTTTAGAAAGCTTTGTGAGGTTCTGTACATTCGTGAACATCACATCGGAACTTTATCCCAGCCATGGCATGCCACTCTAACTGCAGAACTTATATTTTTCATATTTTTATTTTCCAGTCCTCACATTGTCCTGCTCAGAACCTAATATTGTGTCTTTTGTAATTAGTTAGTCACATATATTCATAAATATCAAGAGTTCATCACAAAAAAAGAATATAAATGTGTTTACCAGCAAGTTGTACATGTTTACTGCAACAAAAAGCTGCTTAAGTTAATTCTCAATACTTCCTGCATTACATAAATGCTGAACCAAAATCAGCTTATATATTATATATTTGCATTTAAATGTAATTTGCAGGACACAGGGTTGAGATTCATGATAAAGACACTGGAGGCCACAGGTGATACTAATGTCTGGGTACACAGGTGATACTAATGTCTGGGTACACAGGTGATACTAATGTCTGGTGTGCACAGGTGCTTTGCATTGGGGCTAATTACTGCAACCTCTATGTAAAGACTGAGGTGCGCTCTCATTCTGTTTGCCCTGTTAGCCTGAAAGCAAGGAGAAGGTTTATGGCCAAATGCAAGAATGAAAAAGAAAGAGCATGCAGGTCCCAGTTAGTGGGATAAATAATTCTCAAACAAATACAAGAACACTGAGCATAGTTAGCACAGTGAAAGGCCTTTACCTCAGCGCAGTGAAGCAAATCTGAAGTGCCACATTATACAAGTGACTTCACTTGTGTGTTATTTCAGGCAGCAAAGTAACATGTGCCCTTCATATTGTAAGGACAGGCGCTGAGTCAGCACAGGCTGACATGGTGTCTAGGGATGTTAGGAATATCTTCTGCTGCCTGGTGCAGCTGGTTCATGTTGCAAATACTCTCTAAATATGTGGATCATGTAAAAAGCAACAGCTTTCTGCTTTTGCTAAAGCATTGGCCATTTTTAATTTGGATTTCCACACAATTTTCATGAATTTAAAAACTTTTCACTCTTATCAGCATTTACCCTGTAGTGGTAAATGATGGTGTGGAGTGTAGGGGGATCTGATGGGGAAATGATCCCCTTATGGGAATACTCAGACTGGATGGTCATGCACAAAGATGCATGACATGCAGCATTTTGTTGGTTTCCAAAATACAAATCAATGACATATTATTAACAGAAAGCATCTTGAATTAACAAGGTTACATGCTTCTTTCTAAGAGTGACAACAAACCTTTCCTGCACCCTGTGCTGTGAATGCACCAGTGAATAAAACTTTTTTTTGCCAGGACTTGATTTAGATATGGCAGAAGTAAAGTTGCCTTTAAATTAAAAAATGATAAATATTTCACAATGACTGAGAGCCTTGATGTACAGTCTATTGTATATCAGCAGTACATTTCCTAGGCTTATCCACCATCTAGTGGCCATCTTTATTTTTACAGCAATCACTTTTATTTGAGTAGAGAGGCTCCCAGTGTGTCTTTGCCATTAAAGAAGGACCCCAGAATAAATTCTTTAAATACGTACGGCTTACAGGCAGCTTTAAAAACAAGACAGCTGGTCTAAATTAGACCCACAGCACTGAATCACTGAGCTTGACTAATATGTAATCTTTACTTCTGTTGACTGAAGTCTAGACCCAACACAATATCAGCTTTTAATGGATAGTGCATTCATGAATTGTTAATTTATCACGCAACTGTGTGACAATAGAGATTTCTATTCTTGAAATTGTTGTTGTTGCTTTGTGCTTTACCAGCCTTTTATCAACAACTGGCCTATCAATAACATTTCTCACGTCATTTCACATCATATCACTACACATTTGTGTGTCATTTGGTTAAAAATCCGAGCAAGTGCTTCGGAAGTCAGATGATGTAGTTTAAAGTCTGTGGGGAGGAGGATGGGGTCGAACAAACACATGACTGAAAACTTATCTTAGAAAAATTATTATTATTAATATAATCTGTACAATATTAAACATACAGATGGGTTCTCTTCAATAGTTTTCACTAAATTACCTTTTTTCCCCACAGATCATGCCAAGCCAACATCGATCTTTAGAAGGACTATGCTCCATCCAGCATCCCCAGCCAAAGAATCAGTCTCCACCTAACTCCTGTGGAGCCCTATAACCAACCTGTAGCAGTTAGACACATCTCCACCCCTTGATTACAAAAGAGCAACTGGCAGCCAAAAATGACAGCCAAGTGTAATGTTTTTGCTGCTCTTCCTCCATGCCAGTAGAGGGCGCTCTGCTTTCATCACTGGAGCTCTACACAGCCATTGAAGACGAGTAGAACCTCTGGAAGCCATTTACCGCCTCAGCCCTCCACGGCGATTCAACACGACAGCTTCAATGGAAGGAAATAAAATTCTACTCCTATATGCTGATGACTACACCATCTATATGAGAGCTGCTTTTTCCCGCCGACAGGAAATGGTAGCTTTTCCACAGGCATGGTGGCATGCTACGATCCTTGGATTCATAGTCCTGTGCTCAAACTAGGAATAACAAACCATCCTCTCTCCTCTTTTCTATTTCTCCTTAAAGTAAAAAAAAAAACGAGTGGAATAAAACTGCTGAGATATTGCAGGTTTTTCTGGTACTAAAGACCTCTTGTTACATCACCGACTGGGAAGGAAATTAATGGAAATGTCACTTTGAATGAATAAGACAATGCTAACGACGTAGCGGCACACAGATAACCAGTGTGTTGGCTTGCGTTTCTTTCCACGGTTTGTTTCTATCTACATTCCAGATTGGAACTGATATAAAACCTTTTGCCCCCTCTTCCTCACCTCTCTGCGTTTCTTGAATGCTGATACTTCTTTATTTCGAATCCCTGCCCAACGATCCTCAACTTGCCATGTCTTTGAAGAAGTGTATAGTGGATTAAAAAAAACGTAGGAATTTGGAATGCATGGAACTTTATATCCAAGACCTTACACTGTTCATCATTACTTAACAGAGGCCATAAAGACACTGGGAAACACATCTTAGCTGGACGACGTAAACAATAACAAAGAAGAGAGATTTCCGGAGCAACACACAGGAATTGGGCCACGGGAATAAGAGGAACCTTTTGTTTTGTTTTTTTAAGGAAAAAAAAAATTGGATTGGTATTTGGAGGGAAGACGTTGGTGGTCGGTTGTTTTTCAGCCATTACAAAGCCATTAAGACAACATTTACCTGCAGTGCTTGTGGTGATGGGGTTTCTCCAACTGCTCCACAACATTTGGCTCTCAGATATTTCTCATGTTGTTGTCGGTGGTTATGATTTCTTTTTCATTTTTGTCTGATTTAGTTTTGTTATTTGCCTGGTTTTTATGTTGCAGGTTACCAATATCGCCTTAATCATTCTTAAATATTTTATTTTAAAGTAAAACTGGCATTTTTTTATGACACCCTGTGAACACATATTTTCATCACGCCCTTTTTTATGTAGTGATATTAGCTGGAACACTGGCCACAGTGAGATTAATTTATATTTTTTAAATTAACTTTGTTTTTGATAATTGTTTGTGATATTATTTTTCTTTTATTTATGTTTTGTAATGTTTCGTTACCTCCATCATACCCCCTGTCAGTTTTCTGACTTTGATTTATTATCAATACTTATAAAAGCAATAGAGTAAGAGGTAAGAAAGTAAAGAGCACAATCTTGTGTCATTTTAAACGTTGGTGGAATAGAAACGTGTTGCCTCCATCTGTCTTACTTACCACTGATGTACCGCTCAAGTCTGACTCAAACGTACCACAAAACGTACTCTAAAACAGTACTACTGCTGTACTAATACATCAGAGAGCAGGAGCTCACCTGGAAACACGAGTTTGGTACCACCCAGATCTTCTCCTCCAACAAACAGAGAGACATCATGTCTTCAGTCAGCCGGTCAGTTGATTGGAGTGATACGCTGCTTGTATTAGCCAGCTGGAGTCTGATCTGAGCGCACTGCAGGGCAGCAGAGAGGCACTGAAAAGCAGACCAGTCACACACCGCGGCAGAACTGGACTTGACTTCGTCACCTGCGGGGGTTTGGGTTTCAATGTGATTCTTCTGACCCTCCAAGATGGATGTTTATTGGGAGCCGAGCTGAGCTCCTTACATGCATGTGTCTTCACTCTGTCAAATGTGCACAGCACACGTGAAAGCACACTCGAAAAACGGTGTCGAAAAGAAAAGGGGGCAAAAAAAAATCAGCACTCAAGT
>CAFUXE010000330.1:461181-472240 GCA_903364295.1 Serranus cabrilla
ACCTGTAACCCAGCCCCCGAAAACCTCTCTCTCAGACTGTCAGTTGTCATGGAAACTTCTCAGGTCAGTGTTCTCCCTGCTGTTGCTCCTGCAGTGCATTGTGGGATCTGCGGTTCGGTACTCAAAACGTTCTCTGTCGGGCCAAACATTGCGAGGCCTTCAGCAAAACCAACGAACCAACCAACTTCTGCTGTATATTGTCTGTGTGAACGCTCGCTGGGAACCTTCGCATGCCGCCCGGCGCAGAAAACCTCAAAGTCACCTCTATATTGTTCTGTTCCTAATGTTTGTATGTATGTGTGTGGGGGTCTGTATGCGTGTATTTAACGACCATCAATCCAATGAGGAAAAGAAAAGAAAACTAACACGAGTTCAACCACAACAAATATGGTGGGCAGAAGAGGCGACCTCTCATCTCCAGTCCTTCTATGCAATGAATCATATTTGGAAAAAAACAAACACGAGGAAGAAAAGGGAAGTGGAAATACACGAACGGGAAAAGTCACACAATCATTCTTTACCACACCTGAGTCATTTTAATATCATGACTGATTTGTTTTGACATCCCACATAAATCAAAATGAGATTCTGTGAATTAGTTTGTGTATAATGCAGGTCACCAGTACGTTAGGAAATAATAAGAAAGTGTTAGCCTGGCATGTGGACCAGGATCCTCAGTCCTCCCCGACTCAGAGTCTCTGCCAAAGAGACTCTCTCTAAAGATGCGTTCATGACAGCTGGGAAATGGCACTGAACTGTTTTCAATTATAATGTTTCATGGGGTAAACCAGCTAAAAAAATACTTTTCTGCATACTGAGAATAAAAATGCCATGTGAAAAGAGTTTATTTTAAATGAATACTGCATAGAAATGAACAAATATCATGAGCAAGAAAAGATTAAACACAATAAACCGCAGAAGTATTTCCTAAAAAAGGCGGAGAGGGTAGTAAGCATTTTGAATGGGCAGTCAGAAAAAGTACTGAATATTCCCATTTGTCATGAAAGCATCAGAACATTTTGTTTTGCTTCAAGCAGGGGAAAGATGTCCAGAGATTTACGTACAGTATATAGACAAAAATAAAGATTTATATGAATATAGACTATAAATATATATGTAAAAATATTTCAATATATTCCCTAATATGGTTTGTGTCTGCTCAGGGTGAAGAAGAAAAGCTCCTCTTTATTATAATTATTTATTTATTTATATTTATTCATTTATTCAGATGACAAAAGCCCAAAACTCCGACTGATCGGCGACCTTAATGTGCACTTGTTGTTTTTCAGAGAGAGAAGTATTTCAAGAGTATAGAAAACCAGTTCAAATACAAATATATATACATATTATAATAATATACAATTTATACATTATATTTAACTAAAACTTCTGCTGTAGGCTACTATTGATGAACTATTCAAGGCATTCCTAAATCAAATTAACTGCTGTGAGAGTGAGTTTGTGTGCGTATGTGTGTGTGTGTGTTTAAAGGTGCACTGCCACGACACACTTAAGATTTATAAGCTAAATACACTGTGGAGAGTTAATCTTAAGAAAAGAAAATAAGTGTGCAAATTTACCACCTGTATTGTTTGAGTTGCAGCATGCTGTGAAAGGCAGATGTAGACTGTAGAAGGTATTTAAGAAAATACAGATAATAAGAAGTGATTTATGCCATCTAAAAACATCCCTCAACTCCTTTACTACTCCTACACTTTATTTCAAGTCACTGAAACTGTGTAAAAGAAGTCAGTATATATATTTTTTGTGAAACATTTATGAGATGATTTATCTATGTAAGAATTTATTTTATCATACCGAGAGGGGAGGGGAAGCTGGCTGGGAGCAAAGAAAGACGTTTGAGATCTATAGACCCCGGGAGAAGTTATGTTTATGCAGATGTTATATCGCTAGTTTTATGCACAACCACAATAATCCGATTGTTAAAAAACTGAATCTGAAAAACCTTTTTCATTGACGTCATGTTTGTGAGCCTGCCAATACAGAAAGATATTATTTTATTGTAGAAAATCTGATTAGTGGATGTTAAAATGTCATTTTCTAGTAGAGTGCTGTCAGTTGATTGGCTGTTTTTTTTAAAAACATTTTAAAATGTACTTCCTTGGGTTTCCCTCGGCCCACTTTATGTACAACATTACCGCTTTTTGGCCTCTGTGGAGTTAAATTCAGCTGCATGATTAGGATGCGGATGATTCTGTTTGGATCTGTTCGTGGCCCCGATAAAACAGCATCGAGCCTGGAAAACCGCTTCCCAGGAACACTGCCACCAGATCAGTGACTTCACCATGGAAGCTTCAAATTAGTGTCAAAGTAGAACAAATAATATGAGAGAGAGTTTAAAAAAATGACCCAAATTAATACCGACTTCCTCTATTGTGTGTCGTATGTTTTTGGAAGTTTGTAAAAAAATAAAATGTTCAATAAAATGTTCCTCAATCACTTTTGCCTCAGGAAAGCACACACTAAATGCAGCATCGCAACCGAGATGTTCAATAGACAATAGAAAATAATGGGTGCATTTACGCAGGCGTGACAAATTACATTTTTAGCACTTTACGACACAGATGTGATCTTCCCGTGGCTGCTGTTACATAAAGAGATTCAGTCATATTTAAAAGATTCAGCAGTGAAGACAATAACTACATCTGTGTCAAGATGTGTCAAAATTTGTTGCTCCTGTGTGAACACAGCCACTGAAGGTGACTTAAATATGCATAGCAGCAAGGGCTTTTATACTCCAATACTGGTCACTGAAGAAAGCCATCCTGTTACTGCCCTCCAGCCAGTCGTGGTCTCTGTCTATACTCTGCATGGTGTCTGTCTAAATCCAGGAGCGCAAGGTCAGACCACAGCAATCACCAGTGGGCAAAATCACCAAGCCGCAGCCTGGTTTTTCAGAGGTGTTTGAAGCACAAATGTAGACAATAATAAAAGATTAAACTTCGAGTTGTGTTCCAAATCAAGAAATTAAAATTGAGATCTGCTTGGGAAAAGCTTCTTTGAGCCCCAAAAAACAGGAAAAATGTACCTATAAGGAGCTAAAATTCACACAAATGTTCTGTTAAATTATGTTTGGAGCAAAACTCTTGTGTTTATAAGTTTGCAATAGAATACAAACGGTCAAATTTCCAGACTTGTAGCCAAGAGAGGTTGCTTCCATCAGATCTGTGTTTAACTCAAACTAGAGTCTCAGCAATAAGGTTGCATTGACACAGTCACATGTTTGACCCTTTGCAGCACTGATCTGGAATCAGAATTTGGTGTTTTTCTGACTTTACAGCCATGAAAAGGAGAAATGATGAGCGCCACAAAGAGTTAAAAATGCAGCTTGGAATGCTTTTGGGAAACCCGGACTGTGTGTGTTTGTGTGTTCTTAACCAAAAAGGTAGCATCCAGCGCTTGTACAGTACGTAGTGTAGTAACTGTCACTGCTCTCGCTGTCGGTCGTGCGGACGGTGTAGAGCAGGACCGGAGAAAGATTTTAAAACACACAAAAATATAAATATAAATATAGAAAAAAGTTGATGTTTCATAGGTGAGAGGTTGTAAAAAGAGCGACAATGCTGAAACAGACAGAAAAGTTCATCCTTCACTGTAAAACCATCAGGGAGCGTTTATTCATCTTTCACCTGTAATGAATCATCAAAGTAAAATTACAAGTGCATGACCTGGACACCTCCCCCACCCGACCCGACACCCCCATCCATCCCTTGACCTTTTGAGCCTCTTTGACCTTTGACCTCCCACCTCACGGGCTGCCATGTTTTTCCAGTGTAAATACCAGATGAGAACCAGAGTCTGCTTTGAACAAACAACATCAATGTAAATGCCATGAAGGACATGTTCTGTACAACATGCGAACATACAACAACAACACACACATGCACACAGGCATGAGAGAGGCCTTTGCACACTACACAGCGACACAAGCTGGAGCGTATGCAAGCCTGAACCTCCCTGCCCAAACTTGTGCAGCAACCGACATAACAAACAATCGCACTTGTTGATTTGAATAATAAATGACAAAAATTGCATTGTGTACGTATGTGGCTGGCTCGTGCGGACTGTTTAAAACTCATTAAAAAGTTGTATTCGGATATAAAAAAAATAAATAAAAACATATTGGTCTGTGTAGAGTTTCTATACATGTTGTGTTTGTAAAATGAGATGACATCAAAAACAAAAAAAGGGAAAAATATTCTGGCTTCCATGTCATTTTTGGGGCGGACAGATAATTTTTTGGGAGATGGAGATGAAGAGGGTGAGATGGTGAATTGGACAATGGAGAGATGTAAAAAATAATAAAAAATAAAATAACCCAACTGAGTGAAGAAAAGATGGTGAAAATAAAATACAGAAAAAGGTCGAGAGCCTAAAAATGATTACAAAGTGTTCCATTCACTGTTGTAAGTGCAATGAGCTAAACTTCCTGTTTCCCCATTGTAAAACCTTGTGTATGTTTCCGTGTATTCCTCCTGTAAATGGGTGTAGTAGACCTGGTGCATCATGCCATGTAATGTGATGAATGACAAATTATGACCTTACAATACATTTCAATCAGGAAAAATAAATAAAAGACAAATACATAAAAACAAAACTTTGTGTTGTCAGTTTCATGATTTTATGTTTTATTCATTCGAATGAGTTACTGTGGATACGTTTTCTTACTCACTTTTTCTTTAGTAGAAAGTTCATATGAAATATCTCATTATTACCCCAGGGACCACGAGCAGATTAACTCTGCCATGACCTGGCCCACTCATTTCACTCAGTCATCCACATTTAACCTGCAGCAGTGGGAAATAATAATACTCTGTAGAGAGAAAGTTTCCTTCCTCTGACCTCTGAAAGTGAAGAAGTCGCTCCTCTTATGACACATTGTCTTTCAGACGTTATTGACAGACCCTCCATGGTCTGTTCTGACCCTTGAAGAAACTCAATATTTGGACACAGCCGTCAAGAAACAGACAGAAAAGGTGACAGCCACTGTTTGTGCAGCAGCACTGTGTTCAGTGAGGCCTCTGCTGGTCTAGTACATACTTGGAGATGTTCACTTTGGCCACAAGATGTGAGTCTATTCTAATGAGAGGGAATCTTTGTTAAGAAATTATTTTCTGTGCTGACTGACACCCTGAAGACGTAAACTCACTGACCTCTTTATTAGCTGGCAATAAAGTGGTGGTGCTGTAGCTCATCTGCTTCAAGTTGTGTACTCAGAGATGTTCTTCTGCAGACTTTGGTTTTAACGATTGTTATGGGTTACTGGTTGAACCAGTCTGACCTCTGGCATCAACCAGGCATTTTGTCTTATCGGATGTTTTGTCTGTAAACCCTAAAGATGGATGTTAGATCAGACGTTTGTGAAATACTCAGACCAGCCCGTCTGGCACCAACAGCCATGCCACGTTCAGATCAGATACTTGCATTAACGAGCAGTTGCACAGGTGTACCTAATCAAGTGGCTGGTGAGTATAGATCACCATGCTGCAGCAGTGACAGTTGATCTTGAAATGCTTTTTTTATCCAGGTAATCTCAGATTTGACCATCATAAAAGAAAATGCATGTAAATACTCTGAAGCTGATGCATGCAGATAAGACCGACCCCAAACTGTTCTCTGCTGTCCATCTTTAACAATCCACTCGTGGTTTTGTTTCCTTTCATTCTAACAGCAGTCAATCAACAACGCAGACTGATATTCAGTGTGTTGTGACTCGTACAGAGTTGTACCTACGTGCTCCTTAATTTTAATTATTTTAAAAAGAACGAGACACGGTCATAAACTGAAATTAGGATTTTATTAGTAGACATTTCCCCCCTGTTCATTAATCTACCAAGCTGTCCACAGATTGGATATGACCCCTTACAGTCCCCCACCTCAAGATAAAACATCTGGTACAATGTTCTCACCAAAAACTGTTTAAATACTATAAAAATAAATCAATTGCACAAAATAATATGCCATTTCGCTTGTGATTACCTCTGTGCAGCACTTGTACACTTATATAACATCGACAACCCCATGATACAGTCCAAGAGACAGACTCGACAGAAGACGTTTTTACACAAAGAACCGACACTCAAAGCAACACAGATCTAGTTTAATGACAAAGCATTAGTCTGCTGACTGGTAGAGTCTGAATCAGCACTGGTGAACGGGACCATTCCAAATATATGTTCAGAAACTATTTATCAGTTTCTTCCCGTTTGGCGTCCTTTACTGCTGCAGCATTGGACCAGTGTAAAGTTCAACTCAAGTAGTGTTTGTGTGATTAATCTCTAATAACATGTCTACCTACACACTGTGCTGGCTAGTAAATCTAACAGATGTAACGGGTCAAATGTACAAGCTGGTGAATGATGCTCACTCCAAGCCCCGAATAGATGCTCCGCTCCTCCGTAAAACACTTCAGATCCATGTTTATAAGTGACAGAGAGAAAGTAAGAGCATTTGGATTAGCTACATAAGCAAAAGAAGAAGATTCATAAAACCTCAAACATCATAAATAATAAACATAAATAAAAAACACAAAAACAAGGGAATGAAAAAAGAGGCACTAAGCATGACAGAAATGAATCATAAAAAACACAAATGAAAAGTTAGGTTGGTCCTGGATGTGTAGTCCCCAAAATTTAGAATAATTATAATTTAATGAGATAGACGGTGAAGTCATTACTGGGAATACGAAGCAGAGAGGCTGACCGTGTGTGAAGTGTGTGTTGTTTGAATGTAAAGCGACTGTACAATAACAGATCAGACATGTTCTGTACTAATGAGGTGCAAAAAGTTGCATAGAGTTGGTGTAAAATACGTCACAGCACCTGAATGCACTGATGGAAACATGAACTTTAAACAGCTGGTAACACAAATGCTCAGCAACCCAGTTAATCAATTTCATTTTTTTTCTCCAAAAACTAGTCAAAAAGTCCCATTCCCACCAGTGCAAACAGGTCATGAAAAGGTGTATAATATCATGTAAGGTGGAGAGTTCAGGGTTGAAACTGGTTCATTGTACATTTCTCTAATTTGAAATCCTGAAACTGTTTGTTTCTGCTTCATAAGAGCAAAGCCACAGATGCAGAGAAGGAAAACTGTGCACAGGATGTCGATGACTCATCAAGTTAAGAATTTCTGTACAAACACGAGATATCCAGTCTGCCCAGCTGTTCCCACTCCACCAACTGGAGCGCTGTCTCAGGAGTACCATCTCTTTTCTGTGCTAACATTCAATGGAGTACTGTTCACTTTCTCTTTTTTTTTTGACTTGCTGTTATGTTGCAAGTCTCCTTTTTCCTACAATCAGTATCAGAAGAAAAACATCCAATCCAGCCGGACAGCAGAATATCTAATGTTACATCATATTACACTGACATGAATAATGTTTTCTGCTTTAATCATGCTATAATGAGTGAGATTAATAATAATAATAATGTCAATCTTGAGGGTTCACATTGTCAAATTCCCATCATTCACACAGCAAATCCACTCTCTCTCTCTCTCTTGTAGTTAATATGGCTTTAGGTGTCTGTACATATTTATACACTCATTCACACGTGTTGTTACTGTTACATTTACTCAGTGTCATGTTGGAGTTCATCAACACAGGTGGTGTCTAATCTGGGAATTAAATAGTCTCTAATAAATGTTAAACTTGTTTCATAGTGTGAGATCTACCTCTGTGGGAGTGAGCTAAGTCTTCCAGGTTTACATGTGCATGCAGGCATCAGGTTTTACTTTACAGGGGACACAGACAGCAGGCTGGTTCTGTAAGAAAGCTGATCATTCACATCAAAGTTCACACACCCCACTGAAGTGTCCCTGACCGGCCCGTAGGAAGAGAGCAGAGGAAGTGCTTTGAAAATGAGAGATTTTCTCCATTTTCTCAGCCTTCTTTCTCAGCTGCATATAAACATTCACGTCAGTGTCGGGCTGCACAATTAGGAAAAAATATGAATTATATTGACTAATATATTGTGATTTTAATCACAATATGGGAGAGAATGCATCATTATTCTCATTTTCTATGACAAATGAATTTAAAATGATCACTGTGTATTTTTTACACGGATCTCGAAAAACAAAGATTGTTTTTTCTTGTTTCTGTAGAATAATAAGATGTATGCTGCAGCGCTATAATACTTCATTGAGATTTTTATAGAGCTATAACAAATATTGAGATATTGCACCAGTCGATATTGCAATTTTGATCAACTGTGCAGCCCTACTTCAGTGTTTCTTACATTACATCAGGAAGTAAAACCCACAGCTCCTCTTACAGACTTACAGAAGCTCCAGGTCAACCTGTGCTCTATTCATTCATCGGTTGCCGTGTAGGAGAACATCAGATCACATGTGGTTTCTTTCTGATCCCAGATCTGTTTCCGCTCACGCTGCACATCCCACTCTGCTGTCGACTTATTTCAACACATAAACTTTAAGTAGAAGGTTAATGGGGGGTAACAGTGGGTGCTAAATGTTTTAGGGAAGGACAGTAATGAGCTCATGCTTGCATTTATCTCGACTGATTAAACCAACAGTATATGTTTATAATTTGAACTTAAAGAGTACTATATTTATTTTGAGTGTTTAAGAAAAAAAAAGAAGCTTCCTCAAGATTCCTCTTCAGTCAAAGGAGCATTCACATCCCTGATTTCTCTGTTGACTGGGTGTCCGTCCATGTCCATAAATCCATCAGTGTGATCATGTTTTACTTCATGTTGTTTTACTCATTAATGACACATGTGACTGTTTAAAATGTGGGCGTCCAGAGGCTCGGCCGGTGGTTTCTCGGAGGAGGAGTTTGATTGAAAAGTGGTGAAACATTCAGATCTGTGAGTTTGTGGGCTGTTAACCGTCGTGTTACACGTACCAGCTCTCTGCCGCTGCGATTGGTCAGGAATAAAATGGTTCTTGTGCTCTAAACGATGCCGGGGCAGAGAGATGGGAAACGTTTGCTGGTCGTTATGTGATGAAATCACACGTGATGAGAAAAAGACAAAAGTGGAGACGACAAAAGAAGTCCTGAAGCAAGCTGCTGTTTGTGAGAAGTGACGGCTCTTTCCAATCAGCGCCGGGCGTGTCGGTCTGTCGGTGGTGATGATGAAGGCAGCGAGATGAAGATGGGTACATGGATTCTTTTCTCTTCACTTAGTGACAGGCAGGTCATTGCAGGTTATAGGAGGGGAAGAGGAGGATGTGAAGGCTAGCGGGCTATCAGTAGATATCGGGCATGTCCTGGTAGTTCCTATTGAAGTAGCCGCCGGTGTAAAGCCAGCCCGGGGTGTTGGTGTACGGGTTGGTGCCCATCTGGAACCACCTGAGAGACACAAACACTGATTAACAGCTGCTAATGTGCAGTGCAAACCAAAACAACAGCAAACAGGGGGAACATTTTTAGGTAGTGTTTTTCAGGTTTTTAAAGTTTACTCTTCTTTCTTTTTTTAAAGGTTTCACTTTGATTTGTTCAGTATTTTTACCTCCAGCAAAGAGGTTATGACTTCGCTTAGATCCGTCTGTTTGCCAACATGATTATGGAAAAAACTACAGGCCAGATTGACAGACTTTGTTTGTAGCATCTGTATGGTTCAACTGAATTGAAGCACTGAAAGTTGTGCGTTTCCCACCTAGTAGTCCACTCCTCCTCACTCTTGGCTCTCTCCTTTCTAGCAGTTCTCTGTTTCTCTTCAAGTCTCTCCTTCTCCCTGCTGGCCTCATCTGCAACAGAAGAACACACACAAGGTCTATCATTTGTACTATTGTACTACAGTAACAGAGACGCCCAGCAGGTGGCAGCAGTGCCCATTCTTTGTATCCCATGAGGTTTCATTAAGACATCATACTTTAAGATGTATTATAAAGCAGCTTAAATGCAGAATCACAGGGAAGAGTTTTATTTCCAGTTACTGAGAGAATAATCTGCACCATCAGTCAGCTGGAACTTCTGCTTAGACTTTTATCGTTTGGGTTTTTCTGCAGGGCATCGCTGCCAAGCTGCATGTGCAGGCAAACAGAACTCAGTTAACAGATAAGGGAAGTTTCAAATCAAATTACCCATGCTGCCGTTCTCCATGGCTCTGATGTCAGGCCTGAAGCGACAGTCTGTGGGGGCCAAGAGGGCCTCCATGCCAGGCTCCAGCTCATTGAGAGACATTGCAAAGTGGGTGAAGTTGTACATCTGAGAAAGGAAGAGAGGGAATGAGTTACAGTGTGTGTTTGTACATAAATGTAGGCAAAATAAGGCACATTCATCTCTTAAATGTGCTCAACCACTGTCTGAAATCACAAACTGAATAATATAAGGGTGCTGCCATTGGCCAACATTCATTCTGAACAGTTTGATCGCTGATCTGTGATGACACAGTGTGAGCGAGATTCTCTATGAGCTGCCTGAAAGGTTCTCAAAAATCCTGATCAGGGACTTTTAATCATCCTTGTTTTGCAAAAACTCCACCTGCATGTGTCCAGAGTGAATCGGAGCGTATTGTTTGTGGTGTTTTTTCATACCGTAGGAGAGTATGTCGGCCTGGACTCTATCCTCCACAGCAGAGTGCTTCCTGGTACGACAGAAACCGTCTCCTGCACTTCGGGCATGTCGTCTGCGTCATCGTTCTCTGCTCCGTCCTGCTCCTCCTGGAAATAACACACTTCACTGTAACTGCAGCCGCAACACAACTAGCAGGGCTAAATACATCATCTCACAGGCGACTTTGTTTAAATTGCATCTACAGGAGGTTTATTCTGAACAAGTGTATCCTGATTTTTGTCCTGTATTGTCAGTATACATTGTTCAGTAACTTAGAGCAAAGGGAAAGGGGGAGGGCACCTAACACCCCCACCCTGTCTGTCATTTAAAAAACGCCTACTCGGTTGTCAGTAGTATGTCAAAGGTACAGAATAACTCTTTGGGATAAAGTTTTAACATTTTAAATTAAATCCTAGTTAACACCTATCATTGAAAATTAGAAGTTCAACAAAGACAAAAAAAAAACTAGACAATAAGGCCAAGCTGGAAGCCACCTGGTGCTGAACACAGCTAACC
>CAFUXE010000330.1:472351-507951 GCA_903364295.1 Serranus cabrilla
CCAGACCTTTTGTTTCTTAGTAGTTATGTTTTGGGTTGTTTGAACATTTTGTTAATAAATCATTATTTCTGACTGCACCTGACTTTGTGGCAATTATGTTACCTGCCCTTTATTGGGAGCCTTTTGGTGGGGCTCCTAACAGCTTCACACATGCTGCAACTATTATGCTTCACTACAAATAACCAAGCAGACTAAAACTGATGAGCTAAAGACCTCAGCGCCAGCTGACACAGTTTACCTGGATGAGACCCCACAGAAAGCTGTGGACACCAACAGGAAGAAGAATACAATGTTGAAAAGAAATACACGCATTCAGTTTTCGATGAGAGAAACAACAGGTTTTCTAACTTGCTCTCACATTTTTGTGCTTCTTGTTGTCTCCTTTCCTCTCGGACTTCTTGTGGGCCTCGTAAGTCTGCGGGTCCACACTCCACATGCACTCAGTCCACTTCCCATAGATTACACAGTGCTTCTTTTTACTGGACAGAGAGAACATAGAGGGTTACAGAGGAATAATGTGAGCTGATAAGAAAGAAGATGCAGTTTATGGAAAAGGACAAAATGACACACAAGAAAAAGAGAATAAATGTGAGCAAAGAGCAAAGACAACAACTGAAAGAAAGGATAGTCATGGATTGCAGGAAGTAACAAGTAAAGAAGAAGCTAAAGGAAGAAATATCTTAGTATTTATCTGCTAAAGACTAACAGAGTAAGCAGACTCTAGGTGACATGTACCTCTTATCCTGGATGTATCCCTCCACTTTGTGCAGCTCTTTGCCAAACATCCCACAGGGCTTGAAATTCAACACACACTTGTCTCCAGTGCTGCAGGAAAAAAGAGGAGAGAAGAAGAGACATTAAACATCTCTTCCCCCACAAAAAAACATTTCCTGTTTTCCACTTATCCAATTAGTTTAACTGTAAAACTTAACAGCAAAAAAATGTGCAAGCCTCTGATTTGACTGCTTCACAGCTCCTGGTTGTGAATCTGTGCAACTGCTTGAACATGGCACAAAGAGGGACATCAGTAATGATAATATGAGTCTTGCAGAGCTTCCCTGGATAAATACCGGTTTAAAAAGTGGTCAATGGATTGTTAGCCTGAGAGGACACGCAGAGAGTAAACAAGCTGCAGTATTAAGTATCAGAGTAAACACTGTGACAGAGCAAATGAAGGCACTGGGCAGGAAGCTGAACTGCTCTGTGAACAACAGATATCACAGTGTCAGTTTTTAATGTGCTTTATTTGAATTTGACAGCGGCTCAGTTTCCTCTACAGGGACTGAGGAGTCTGGACTCCGGATAATCTGGGGTGTAGATCGGGGAGAGTGTATGTGAGACTCAATGATACTTTAGCTGCTCTTAAGATCAACGAACTTTATAGATTACTTAACTACCCTTCAAAACAATCTGAATTGTATTTTAGAGTCACAGAAATTAAAAAGAATCCCAACAAATGTCATAATTATTCATTAATTGTCCTTTAGTTTACCTGTGGTTGACTATTTCCACTGTGCCATACTGCTCTATCCACAGTTTGCCCAGGATGATGTTGTGTACACAGCAGAAGGGGTTACTCCATGTGTACGCCTCATTGTGCCTGGAGGAGAGACGAGGACAGGAAGGGATGAATGGCAGGGACAAATAGAGATCAGACGGGATATAAGAGAGGAGAGTGTCTTTCAGACTCACTTGAGTAGCTCTAGTGTGATGGTCCCTTTAGGCTCAGCCTCGACGCTCTTGCCCCAGTACTTGAGTTTGGGGTAGATGGAGCCGTGGAAGACAAAGTCCCCAACCAGACTCTCTGCATGGAAGGCACTGACTGGGGGATGATGGGATACCTGCTCCGATACCAGCCGGAAACCCTGATCCTCTCTGTAGAAGGCAGCAGAAACAAGGGGGGATAAATAAACTGTGAAAAGAGTATGTGTGTGTGTTTGTGTGTTTGTGTGTGTGTATACCTGGTGAGTTCATAGGTCTCTCCCAGCAGAGGGTTGAAGGGTTTTCCAGTTCTGTCCCACTGAGACGCAACTGAGGACACAGCAAAAGCAGCTACTGCCTGAAGACAGAAATACAGATCATGTTAGTTGTTTTTTTCATATTAACTTTTGAAGCTGGACGTAGTCAATAAGTGTGTGTTTGTGTGTTTTTCCAATCAGAGTTGATTGATTGATCCACTCAGGGGATTTAGTGCAAACCTCCATACAACATTAAATTACCTTGATCTTTGGTCATTTCTAATTCATTCTATATAGCTCATGTATTTCTTTAATTAAACCACTAGTGCAGCTGTTTGTGCTCTGATTGTAA
Source organism: Serranus cabrilla (assembly GCA_903364295.1). Taxonomy (NCBI): domain Eukaryota; kingdom Metazoa; phylum Chordata; class Actinopteri; order Perciformes; family Serranidae; genus Serranus; species Serranus cabrilla. The sequence continues at coordinate 474,662 of CAFUXE010000330.1, forward strand.
TTGATTGAACATGTCAGAGTCAACACTGCAATTAAAATAAACTACTACTGCAGTACTGATTGCCAAACCGTTCTCATTTTTTCAGTAGTTTGTTGTAACGTGTTGGGGTTACATGACAAAATGTGCAAATAGGTGCAGTAAAAACAAAATAAAACATTTGAAGGAGGTACACTTTTGCCATCACTGGTGTGTATGTGTCCTTCAGTGTCCGTCATGTGTTGTAAGGAGCATGTAGATGTGGAGGTGTGTGTTAGTGTGTGTCTGACCTGCATGCGTTCTATGGAGTCGGACATTGCACAGGCTTTGTTGATGAGGTACGTGTGTTCCATGTATTCTGTGATTCTCTGCAGGAAGCTCAGAGGCTCGTTGAAGGCGATGGGCATCGTGATCTTAGAGAGTTCCTGTAAAGAAAAAAAAACAAATTTAAGTTTGTTTTTTAGTTTTGACTGTGACTGACTGAATATGTTCCAAATCATCTGAAGCTCTGAGAGCTCTTCTCGTGTTCTCTTGTATTTGCTTCACTGCGACCAGGATGAAGAGCTTCTGAGAGCGCAGACCAAAGCCATGCCTTGTCTCGCAATGTTAACATGAGTGAAAAATATATTCTGTGTCAAATCAATCTCAACCTCAACCAATCATGCTGTTTCAGGGTATCATCTTTGATATACTGAGGCAGTCATTCACTGCATATGTAGAAAAGTACATTGATTTTCATCTGGAAATCTGTGCGTCCTCACCAGTCCGATGCATTTCTTCAGGATGCTCCAGACACTGATAGTGTTTCTGGAAAACATGGCTGCAGGTAATGACGTCCTGAAATGAGAGAAAATCATCCATTTGTGCCCAAACACACGTGCACAGCTTCCCAAATATTTGGCACATATATTAATAAGGATCAGCTTTGGCCTCTCAGAACCAACTATTATTCTTAAAGTTGTTTTTCACACAAAAAACAACGACAAAGTTCAAAGACATAGTATTGGTTTGATCAGCCACTCAGATACTGTCAGCAGGCATCAGAGAATGAAATGGCCTTCTTTTGTCTGTGTGTATCAGTACCCACAGTATCTGATCTAACAAACGGGTCAGAATGAAAAACCAAGGTGGTAGATAAGCTGAGCATGTGGTCTGTCAGGTCTGTGAGCAGGCCTGAGGACACACAGTAATACTACATGTTGACTGGGAAAGAAATGGCCATTAAAACTACAACAACTCACTTAAAATCCAACATCATATTCAGATGGCTGCTGGCAAACCTGAACAGATTTGTTCACATGAAAACACTGAGGCACTCTTTCCCACAACGACTTTAATGGGAGTGAAAAGAAAAAGGTGGTACTTTTCCACTGTGTATTTCATCAGTGCAATGAAATAAAAGTAATCTGGCAACAGAAGCAAATGCTTTTCTGTATGAATCAACACAGTGAGTCCTACACCAAAAGCAACAAGCTCACATCTTTTTCTCCTGTGTATTTTTTACACGTACTTTTCTAAAGACACGATTAGATGCGTCATGATGAATTGCTCAAGAAGAAGTCACACCCCACTTACCTGATGAAAGCCTAGATATTATTTAATACCTACTGATGAAAGGCGTAATGCTGCTACTATAAGTTAAAAAAACACACCGCTGATGGAATGTGGTGCAGGAATGCAGCAGTACCTGTGTTTCTTGATGCCATTTTCCTGCGGCACTGATCCGTTGTTCTTCTGACTGTTGCTGTCAAACACCAGCGCATCTTTGAAACTGGCCTCCGACACTCCTTCATACGACTCGTCCGAATCCAGGCCTGTGGGAGGGACATTAGTGACTTAAGGTTACATGAGGTGTCAAATCTTGCAGCAGTTGCAGCGACACTTGCTTATGCACCAAACAGACACAGGTAAAGACAGAGAAAGTCAAATACATAGAAGCACAGTGGGCTCATTAAACACTAACCAGTCACCAGACGATCCAATACATTTGCAAACTGTTTTGCATCAGGAACTTCTTGCCTCTGTTTGAATGGCAAATTTTATTGATTGCCTGTAACTGTTTATACCTCTTCACTGATGCATTTTTTTGCTCTTGATACAAAAGTTTCCAGATGCAATTTTTGCAGACTAAAATATTGTACAATGCATAGCGTTATGTAGCAGCTATATAAAACCATGGCACCTTGTTTGAATATTTGCAATATTATGATATCTAGAACAAAGTTTCCAGCATGCATTATATTTAATTGGATTTCTAATTAAATTCAAAACAATGAGCGTATTGACAAGAGTTAAAATACAAAACAAAAAGCTACATAACAAATTAGAGCAAGATTATGTTGCCACTGAAACCACAAAAGTTATTATATAATAAGAACTGGCAGGTTTCCAGACAGTGTGATGTTTCTGTTGAGGTTCGTCTGCTTTTTAACTATCTGTCTAATAAAGCTCCATCAGTTGGCCTTACAACAACAGAAAAACCTGACTGAATAGAATTCAGCAGTCATAGTTCATGGGAATATGTGCAGGTGTTGACCTACACCTGGGTGGAAGCCAGAACGTCACTATGACGTTTGAGTGAATAGTGCTTCTGGGTGGAGTTGTGGTGAACTCCAGGTGGGGCCATAAAAACAGCTTAAAATAGACTGAATTGTTTATCATTTAAAAAACGCCTACTCGGTTGTCAGTATTATGTCAAAGGTACAGAATATCTCTTTGGGATAAAGTATTAACATTTTAAATTAAATCCTAGTTAACACCTATCATTGAAAATTAGAAAAAAACTAGACAATAAGGCCAAGCTGGAAGCCACCTGGTGCTGAGCACAGCTAACCCTGTGCACTTGTACTAATGAATAATACATTGTCCCCGGCCTGCATCTGTCTCAGATTAGTAAGATGATCATAATAATGACACAAAGACAGAGACACACACGCACGCACACAGTTGAATGTTTTATATCTGCCTGAAAACAACAACCTGTGTAACACATGATAATAGCGATATAACAATGACTGTGCGTCAACATGGACGCCTAGCAATATCACACAACAAGGACACAACTGGCAGTAAAAGGTACAAAAACAATGAAAAAGAACACCACCCTGATGTGCCCTGCCCTTCAACCCAGCATGAACACCCAAGCTATGAAACGGATACAAGAGGCTGGTAGCTAAATCATTTATACTACGGTAAAATGTTCACCATTTTATTTCACATAATCATATCCCAGGATACATTGTTGTGTAACCCTTGTACACCTTTTACTAATAGGCCAAGTAATTACTTCTCATAATGAGTGAAATCCCTCCAACGTCAGGGTTCGAGTTCCAAAACCAAGATAAGAATGAAAGAGTCGCCACAGTCTGCGAGTCAGACCCCTGGACTACTTGTCAGGCTACACGTCTTATAGTAAAGATCAGTTTAACACCGGCGGGCCACAAAACTTCTGCACAACATCCTCATGAGTAAAAACAGCTCGATTAAGATTTGTTTTCAGCAAATGTATTTGGTAATTAGCTAACGCATGGATATAAGACCCTTCATGGCAGCTGAAACATTAGCGTGCACAGCATCCCCTGGGTGTTGACTTCAATGGCTACTTTTCTCATCTCTCCACAGTAGCAGAAACCTGAAACCAGTTCATCTTAAATACAAGTCAGGATTCATTTATCAGCCTTCCTCAAGATGGGACATAAGATGTTGGGTGCAGATTTTGGGCTGATTTTTCCAACAAATACCCCCACTCCACCCCTTCTCTCTCTCTGCTGGGTTAAAATGAAATAAAACAAAATTCTAATCTAACAGGGCAGTTCTATTTTTTTCTTAAAAGCACACAAATTGAACCAATGTCTTCTCTTTCTATTTCCTAATGTTTGCATATAGAGTACAAAAACACACAAACAGCAACACAACCACAAAGTCTCACAGGATCCAGGGTGTTGCTGACGTTACTAATCATGACCGCAAGACAGCAGACCTCTGAATTATTGAACTAATCATCAGACTAAGGCAGGTTAGGTTCCATTGGATGGTATTATGCTTCTATGATGGAGACAAAAACAGACCATCTAATTAGGACTGAAAGCCTCCTGCAGCAATGCCACAATCCCTGATGACATAATAAGATCCCAATAAACATAATAAACACATGTAGATTTAGTTTGTGAAATTAAAACTGTGTTTCGGCTCCTGTCAATGGACAGAAGACATCATATCAAGAACTGTGTAAAAATCCAGAGAGCTTTATGGCATCACTTGGGAATTTGGTCTACTAACAGCTTGAGTGATTTGTCTCTCTGGGGAAGAGCTTTCTATTTTTGAAGCAGAACAGAAAAATCAGAACAAACTGCTGCAGCGTTTGGTCTTTTTGTTGATAAAATAAATAACTTCATGTGATAGAAACCAGCACACCAGACTGACGCACAAACACACACAAGCGCACACACACTCCTACCTGTGACGGCGTCGTAGAACTCATCCTCATTGTTCATTTTCTAGAGTCAAAGCCGACTAGTCGTTTAGGACAGATGTACAACTTCTAGCACATGTTCCTTTCAGTGGCGACCCCGCAGAGTTCCTCTGGAGGGAAACCTGGCAATCAAGGTCCCTCCTGAGTGTCCCCACGGCAACAGCACAATGTCTGTTAAATATCCAGGGAATGTTTGTCCCACTCTCAGTAAGATGCCAATGTTTGGCAAATGCTTTGACCTCAGAACAATAACACCGAGAGATGAATCAGAGCAAATCTACTGTTTGATTCACAGACAGCTGCTGTAACTTCTGACTCCAGGTTGTGATTCTTTGGCTTTGTTGAGAAGAGCAGATCAGTTACCTGTGGAGGAGAGAGAAAAAAACATAAGTCATGAGTTTCTGTAAACCAAGAGATGTTTTTTTTGTACCACAAAACATGCGTTACTAACAGCCGATGTCTTTTCAATTCACTATTTTAATTTGTTATTTGTTGGTTTGTTTTATATTCATGAAACTTGGTGGAAGGGTGTAGCATGGGCCAAGGAAGAACCCATCCACTTTGGAGGTGGATCAATTCATGGGGCGGCTACACAGACTATTTTTCACTTTCATTACCATTGTGAGGGCATTTGGCTTTGGCAAAGATCTGCGCTCTCTGAGTGCCCTTCTGGTTCTACTGTAAGTTTTCAGATGGCACAAAGGGGTCATTCCCAGCTATCTAGGCTAGCAGCTAAAAATCTGCTGAGTCTGGCTGAGTGACAGTCTTGTCTATCATGGCCCACTGAGTACAAACAGAGAGTTTTCTAGTCCAGTAGTTACATAATCAGGACACTACTGTCACAGACTATCTGGGTCTTTGTTACCTTCTGTTTGGTACATTGGCTCTTTATTATTTTAAACTCAACACCACAAATGGTCTTTCATTCCATAATAAATAAAAATGTCAATATAGTTACAGAAGGTTCTATACAAGACCAAACAGTACAAATCAGGGCAGAAACAGCAGGTTCACAATAACCTTTGAGCAACACATGCTAGATTATCCAGAGAACAAAGTGATCACGCTTACATTACTTGAATGCCTACATTTCCGTCTGCCTTTGACATTTTTTTTTTCAGACATCCTTGTTTGACACTCCTCTCTCTGAATGCAGATTCAGCACTTAAAGCAGAACAATGACAATGTATAAAACAGGTTTCTGGTTTACTGCTTGTTTTACCTGTTATGAATATAAATCTATTCTAGCCAGGCGAGGCGTTTCTTTGTAGTTATCTAAGTATCAAGTATTAAGTGTTATACAGTGTTCCCCTTTAGCACAAAGCTTAATCATCCATATAAACACACATTTAGCCTTTGATTGAACTGGCCTTCACAATGTATGTCATGGTGCTATAGATAGAAGATACTTTCACACTTTCTCACCCTGTTAAATGTCAATGAGTGAAGGTGAGGGTGAAACTAAAATCATTATACAAGGTGAAGTGATGCTTCAGTAGTCAGTTAGTCACCCTTAACACAAATAGCTTTTGAAAGGAACTGCTTCACTGCGCTGGCAGATCACAATGTTCTGCTATTAAAAAGGTAATATCTCCTTTATAATACTGACTCATTGTTTGGCATCACTGCCCACGTCACCGTATTCTTCACATTGGCACAGAATACAATCCAAAATGACACATGATTTATCCATTTGTTTCTCTCGCCACTATAACCCAAATGCCTGATGTTAGTAACACTACAAGGAAACCAAATGGGGATGAAACATTGTCATCACTATGACACAGCCCACATGGCAAACACAACAAATGTTGACTTACACTTTGACTCATCATTAGTAGAGATGTTTCTCTAACACGGAGCACTGAAAATGACTCAAACGTCGAAAGTTAACACTGAATGGTTAGTCAGATTAAGGTTTACTTACTAATTACAAATATTTCCTTTGTTACCTTACACAGATGCACTGAGCAGTCGGGCATATAAGGGAATGAGGTAAGAAGAGATATGTTCAGATTCTCTTAACTAAGTAAAAAACTATTGTTTTGGTATTGGTCCTGGAAGTTATTATATCACAAATTATTATTTATTATTGCACAACCACAAACAAAATCATAAAATACTCATCCCTAATCCTGAATTTCAGTGTGTTTTAAAAAGTGTAATATTTTTGCCCTGACCACTTCAATGTATACTGAATACAAAACCAGTATAAGTGGTTTGTCAAACAGCTTTCAATAGTCACCCTCCTCATCACAGCTTCTGTGTAAGTTCATGTTTACATTTTAAGGCAGTTATATGCTTAACATACCATGCACACACAAGTTTGCAACCCTAGATAACAACCAGGAGCTATGAAACGTAAATACTGAGCTTCTCAAGCATACAACACTGATCAGAACTAAGTTGAAGCTTTCAGGCCGGTATTTGTTTTAGAAAGAGCCATGAAGCCATGGGAGAACAATGGATGGAACAACTGTTCATTATTCCAAATGTAGACATTACTGAGAGCAATCTTGTTCTTCAGCTCAACAAGGCTTTGTTCCTAAATGGAAATACTTAATCTCCTTTTTCTAAATTTGTCAGCATGACAAAATCTTAACATACCTGCAGTGAAATTCAATCCCAAAAGAGACTAATCCTTTCATGCACGTGAAATGCTGAAGCTTTCCCTTCTCTGCCTGGAAGGGTTTTAACTTTGCCAACGGTAGGTAACGCCTTCAGCACACAAATGAACTCTGGCCTCAGAGTCCACGATCGATAAGGTGGAAACAATAGATGATAAGTTAAGCTGGTTTTCAGTTGTTCTAACAGCGAATTCCAATCTTTGGATTCTTTTCTTCGGTTTCTTGGCTCCTGTTAAATCTGTAGTGATGTTCTTTAACAAGCCAAATAAAATATGTTATGTCAAAAACACTCATTTCAAATAACAATCAAACAGAGATGCTGCCTGCTTCCGAAGCCACCAGCTTGTGTCTAATCACACATGTTTCATCAGTACTCAATGTTCTACTGATGTACTCCTTGTTCTACCCATGTTCTGCAAACAACGGGAGAATCTCTTTTAAACCAGACATCAATCCAACAATTATTTACTCCCACCACACGACTTAACAACAACTAACAGCGTACAAGTGCCACATTTTTTTCACCACAGAGTAGATTATTCTGCTATTCTGCAGATAGTTTTGTATCATTGTATCATAACAAAGCAAAGTAAATGAGGCAGATACACAAGTTTTGGAGAATAAAAAAATCTTCAGAACAGGCAACTATGTTTGCACCCCTATTCACTGAATGTAAGAAGAAAATATATTTCAGAACCTGGCATCTGGCACTGGATGACTATGTCTGTGAATAAAGCAAACATTGCTTGAAATCTGATTTGCATGAGTTATTACAAGTTATTACAAGCTCACCATTTTCTCACCACTTTACAGCCCTATAGATGTAGAGCTGTAGGATCCATTTATATAAAGAATGATGCTTTACTTTACTGTCATTGTTTAAGACCTGAAATAGGCAGCATGAATATCTTTCCAGCTGCACTTTCCCAGTAAAACTTCTCATTGAGGGGGAAAAAAAGATGGGACCGACGTAACAACACAGTGAGCAACTGTGATGTTGATTGAGGCTGTAATATGTATTATTTGTAGGATTTTGTCACTTATTTTGGCCAACCTTGAAGGTCAGGTTGCCTGTTTTAAATGAAATTCATAAAAAAATAAATGATTAACCTTGCAAGAACAATCCCTGGTAGGGCAGCATGATTTGGTTATAATACCGTGTTTACTGGCTACAATTTAAAACTTCTTAGATCTAAATGCCTTGAGTTGTAATCGATACGGCTGTATTAAAAGATATCTCCAACATGATCTTACGACATACCGCTCCCAGTTCTGTCCCAAAACCACGCCTGGGAGTCACCACACAATTCGTGTTCTGTATTAAGCAACAGGAAGCATCAGATTGCAAACAATGTCCTTGCAGTCTAAAACATGAACCTGGAGTTTGAGTCGGTGTTGTTTATTGCTCTTAGCATGACAAGCAGGCACAATTTTAAGGTCGGTGTGCAAATGAATGAACAGAAGCAAATGAGAAGAAAATTCCTTTTTGATTATGTGGAGAAAAAGTATGACAACTATTGGTTGAGGTACAACCCCCAGGCTGTGCTTGGCCTTACTAATATACTCAACACATTCTGCTCCTTGAAAAATTGCTGAAGCAATTCTGAGGAGGAACATTCGGCATAGAAACCTCAATGATTAGGTTTGCATGTTTGAACTGAAACAGGAACTGAGAATCCGTGCCATATCAGGGAATGAATCATGGCCAAGATGACAATCTCAATTACTCTCATTTTTCTAGAACAAATGTTTCTTTGAATCCCACAGCAGCCCCAACAACTCCACTTCAAAGTGAAGTTAAAGTCCTCAGAAGTCATATTATACCAGTTTACATATATCAACCCTGAACCTGTTTTGCAATGGATGCATTTTCAAAATACAGCTCACTTTTCTATTCCATAACTGAAATAAATCACAAACTCACACACACAGACAGAGAGAGAGAGAGAGCGCTCTCTTGATTGGCTGCAAACAGCTCTCAGATCATGTCGCTCGCTCTGTTCTAGACGCCTGTGAGCTGTTACGTAACCATGACAGACATGGCACCATGCACACACCACAAACCCACTCCTCCATACTTGGACAATATCTTATCACAAGTAGCCTCACTCCAAGGCTCTGAAAGTCCATAGGATGCACAGAAACACGTGTCTCCTGCTGATTACAAACCTGTTAGCAGTTCATCTTTGACTGCTCTCACTTGATGTTATTTCACCAGAAGTTAAAGTGCAAATAAAACAGTGGGTATAAAACTTTTTTTAGCCACAAACAAAACAAATTAGGCCTAAAATTATGTTGGTCTCTCACATTTGTTTACATCAGACTTTTCTGCCTCATCTGGCTTTAAAAATGATCAAACGTCTATTTTAGAGATCAGCAAACTACTATTACAGAAACAAGGTAGACAAGAGCAAGCCCTCAATTTCAGAGCTTAACTTCCACATTTTAGGAAATGAGCAAAGTTCCCTATTATTTTTAACAGATTCAACTGACAGAAGACCATTCATTTAGAGAGACAAAATGACAATGCAAGATACTAACCATTTGTTCAAGTAATTTAATTTAACATCCTTGCTCCAGATAATTAGATAACCATAATAGCATTTATAAATTATACTGACCCCATAAGCCTTCCTTTTTCAGGTAATACCAAAGCTCGTTAATGCAGCAACCCCACTGTCAAACTTCCCAAGTTAAGAAGCCTCACTGCCAATAATTCCACACTGAAAGACAGACCTACCTATGTGACTGTTCTATTCACAAATCCAGCGTACAGGTACTACCCTAGCAACGTCCGCCTCTGCTGTCCTCCATGGACTGACATAAACATCCAAAGCTACAGGGACAAAGAGAGAGAGAGGACCGGAGACGAGAAAGAAATTAAGAGACGAGAGCTGTTGCCATGCGAGACGGAGCCCAGTGCTGAGCAATGATACAGCACTAACACACACACACACCTCTTTCTTTCTCTTTGCACACACCTACCTCAATAGGTGACACACCTCTAGAGGCCGTGAAACACATACCACAAGTCCACACACACAAACACACACTGAAGCACACAACACAACGAGTGCTGAGAGAATAAACTGAACCATATCAAGCTTTAATGTAACCAATAACAAAAAGGACACCTTTTGGGTAAACTGAGCAAAAATGTATGTAGAAATAGAAGCACTTAATTTCAAATTGCCTGAAACAAATATAGGATTGGTGGAGTTAACTGACAAGTTTGTGTCTCATCTGAACAGAATCTTGCCTGGCCAGACCAGTAGCTTCTCAGAATGGACAATTGATTGTCTGAAGGCCTTTCTGAAGGCCTCTCAGAACTTTCTCTCACCCTCATCTGTCTTATATTACAACACTGTTGCAGATTTTGTACAAGATGACTCTGCAATGTTGTGTCCATGACCTGGTGAAATTGAAATGCACCAAAAGGTGCTAAATGTGAGAGTTGTCTCCAAACTCACAAACCAGCCAAACACTGGCTTTTGTCATACATAGTACAGTTGGACTGAAAGACTATTTTCCAGTGAGAGGAAATAACCGATGCAGAAAAATCTAAATTTAATGAAATAAAAGGAAACAGAAAAAAAATAAACCAAGTTTTGGAATAATTTGATAATAATAATAATGTGGGAAAAACTTAAAAGGCAGTAAACAAAACGACTGGTTCATACTTTGTCACAGAGATATATAAAGTGAATGTCAGGGCTCCTTATTCTTTGTGACCTGCTCCTTTTAAACAGTCTACAACTGTATATTATCTATAGTAACATCTGTGCTGCCTGAGGGAAGTGAAATGGAAGCACAGATCACAAGACCGTTACCCAGGGAGACTTTAAATGGCAATAACCCACAAACGACTTTTTATTAAAGACCAAAGTATGAAATCAAATTCACTCGACCCCAATCACAAGACTAACCTCGTCGGAGTACATCCACTGACTGGAGCAATTTTTAAGTGCTAACGTCAACATCTATCACAACCTGCACAGGGAGGACTTGCCCCGCCGGCTACATTAATGACTGCTCAGCACAATGGAAATACAACTCAATGGCATAACTGCAATATACTGTACCTAAATATACTGTCATATTCACACACAGGTACAGGTGCAGATGATAAAATGATAAATTAGAGAGTGTGAGGAGACTACAAAACCTATGAGAAGAAAAAACAAGCTGCAAGCTGGACTTAGTTAATTGTGTTGAAATCTCATCTTGTCGTTTTCCCGCTATCTTTCCCCCCTTCGCATCTCTTGAGTGAAAAGGACGAGACTGGAAACAAAGATTGAGACATTTGTTCATTTAATCAAAAAAAGTCCATAAAATCAGTGAGAAAGACCACTGTACCCTAGAGCCTCTCTAATATGCATAATAAATAAGGACGGGTGAAGCAATATTAGCCAGGAAGGAAAAATTTACATAAATGCCCACACAATTACGTGGCATGAGTCAAACTAAAGTGACTAAAATGATAAGAAAATAGCTTTGACAGTACAGTGATCACCTGGAAACAAGATTTTGAAGGTCTGTGTGAGTCAAGTCTTCATCATTAACAAATGAAAAGAAAGGTTTTAAGACCTGGTATCCCAGGTATTGATAAAAGCTAGTCCAAGACTAGAGTATTTTCATTTACTTGAGAGCTAGAATTTTAAAGTTTTTACCAAGCTTGTGTTTCTGCCTCTGACAGGCTTGGAGAATCTGCCGTCTTCATGTTCCTCCTGCTAGAACTCAGTGTAAAACCCTCTGGGAACAACACTGTCTCATTCTGAGCAGGACGCTGAGTACACACATACACAAACCAGTATTCAATGGAGTGTGAGTCAGCACGTTCCAGTGATACCTGCTCGGAGGAGTCTTACTTTCACACAGGTTTACAGCTAGAGAGCCTGCTCAGCATCTTGCCTCGAAACTTCTTTTTAATGTGTCCACCCTTCAAAGCAAACGCTGTGACACTCCTAACTTGGTACATAATAAAACACTCACACAATGGCAAGTTTTGTTCAAGTATAGTCTGGTGGTCCTGCCACAGAGTGATGGATGTATTTTTGTTTGGATGAAATACACTTTTGTTATATATTGTATCTCCAAAACCGAACATTGTGTTTCCATTCTTAATGTCAGTTTATGCAGCAGTGCAACTTGCCGTATCACAAAATACTTCATCTTCTGTTACTGACAAGGAGAGCATTACAGTCCTTCAGTGTTTGTTGATCTTGTCTTCACCATCAGTAAACAAGAACAGGAAAGATGGCAAACAAACAACAAAAAGCAAACAAATAATGCAGTTAAAAGTCAAATATATGTACACACAGGAAATTACTGGTAAGAACAGACCAGTAATTATATAATACTTAGTAACACCCGTATTGGCCAATAATGACAGTACGCTGATATAATTCTTCTACAGTTTGACCCTGGTGACCAGCATGCACTCCCTATGACCGTGAGCCAAACAAAGCAGAGCAAAACAATACAATGGCCGTGTATCAGACAGCCTCCTGATAGGCTACCCTGCTCTATCATAAATTATACATACAGTATTGTTTCTCTGTTGCCTGGATGGTTGCCTGGACTGGTGTTAGCTCAAACTTTGCCTTATTCCCTTGTGGCAACGCACTGCAGATATAAGATACACGAAAACAAAGTGAAGCCCAACGCTATTAAGACCCACTGTTGGTGCCTTTACATTAGATTATTCAACCAATAGCAAGCAGGGAGTAAAGCACACATAAGTGGGACATTTTTAACATCTTATTTTTCTCACAAACTACAGGTCAAATCCAAAATCTATGACTTGGCTGCCAAAATATTTCAAAACATGGTGAACATCTGCTTTATGTGAGTTGGACCTTCAGCACTGCAATATTCCTCTCGACTGTGTTGAAACCTGGCTTTTAGGACATGCCTTGCAAAATCGGCATCCTGTTCCCTTAAATGCGACCACAGAACTCAACAAGATATATTGCAAAATTGAAAAGGTGTTCACAGTTTAAATACTTAGCTAGCCGCAAACACTGAATCAACAAACATGGAATTATCTCTTCTCTCCTGCCTCGCTCTGCTGTTCTGCTGGGTGGAAGCTCGTCCGCGGGTACAATATGATGCTCTCCTTTCTAATGGAGAGCGTCACCATAGCAACCAACTTAGGAGGTAATTAAGGTACCTTTGGGAGGAAGACAAATAACAAAATGACTACAGCTGAAACTCCACAAGGAATGACCTGGAGTCTCCTGTAATGTAGCAATAAAATCAGCAGGTGTCTGCCTTCAGGATCAATTGTTAATTTCTAATTAGAATTAAAAAAAACAAAACAAAACAAAGGACAGGTGAACAATAAAATTCATCATTCATAATTTTTTCACCCGCATAATTATATTACAGTCAATCGCCAGTTCAGATAATAATTTGCTTTGGTACAACTGATCTGTGTTTTTATAATAAAAATCAGCTTTAGTATCTGTGTCCTTTTAATGTTAACAGGATGAAGTGTATCAATAACTCAGTATCAGTGACTTATGCAAAAATGTGCCTGCTTGTTGTTGTAATGCAAGGTTACTAAGCGGCAGTCAAAATATTTTCTGTATACTAAATAACAGGATTCGTATCTGAGCATACTCTCTTTGTATGAGCACTTTATCCCAGTATCATAACCATCACATGCCAGTTGATACAGCAATACAAGCTGTGCCTCTGAGGGATATGTCTACCAGAGAGAGCCTGCTGTGTCAGTGCAAAGCTTGTGTCAATGACCTACAGTATACTACCATTAGAGACAAAGCTTTGTTTAGTCTTTCCTGCGAGTTGAATCTACATGGTGATGGAGCCAAACTGGCAGGGGAACATTCCCACTGTTTGCTGAGGCAGTTAAACGCGATAGGAGGTGGCTTTAACCTAAGCCTTGTATGAGATAAGTGCTGCCACTGACACTTTAAAAATTCTTCCTTTACACAAAGGAATCTTAGGATTTTTACACACTCTGTTTCTTCCAACATGAAATCCTTTTCTGTTTTTTGGTTTTATGTGTCTCCCTCATTCCGCCTTGGGCAGATTTGAACTGACAGTCTCTTTATCATACCAAATACTGTAATTTACTTCTACTGCTTGCTCACACATCTAGATCTCAGTGACCCACAACTGTGAAGCTGCCTGTTGTTATGGAAAGCTTCACTGACAACTTAACGATGTCCAAATCGCTACAGAAGTGCCGAGGAGAACCCATCCCAAATGCTATGCTACCGTGAATTGTTTGCTTGCTAATATTAGCGCATTCAGACTAGCAGTTGGTCTAGCTTCACAAAACGGTACTTTATTAACCTGAGCCAACAACTGTAAATAAAAACAGGGCAATCAAATAAGTACATTGGGTACTGCTTGCTCTAAATGACACACCAAGATGACAGCTCCAACTCTGACAGGACGTCAGGGAGCTTTTTGACAGCTAGCGTTAACGTTAGCGGGCGGGCTGCAAAAAAGGTGGCTAATTAGCACAGTTAGCAACCTTTCTTGTGCATAAATCCAAAGCTGAGTTTGCGGAATCAACAACGCAACACAATACTGTCGATAGTGTAGTAAAATTGTTGGCTTACCTCAGCAGTGTACAGAGTGAATGTTTTGACACGTCCAGAGATATGAGCAGGAATTTAGTGTAGCCTTGGATTGACACAGAAGCGGAAGTCGCTGGCAGGGGGCGTGGTCGGAAAATGACAGGCATGGTCCATAGCCAATCAGACGTAAGGTACGGTACGGCTTGTCCAATAGCAAGACATGTTGAATGGCCGGTAGAAAAGAAATGATAATATGAGCCAATATGCAATACGTGCTTGAAATGTTTTGTTTTTCGAGTTCTTGGTTTTTTAAATCATGTCAGGGATCTTTTAATTTTTGAGCCATAATATGATAAATTACACCTAAGTTTATGTTCATATTGCTTTATTATAATGAGTACAGTACAATGAGTACCTTTATTCAAAAAGCAAACTAAATTTAAGAGAACTTGTAGTTTACTAGACTACCTCAATTTTGCTACTTTCTGCTACTGCTGCACTAAAATTCAGAGGGAAATTACAAGACATTAAATAAATGTATTGTGTGTTTTTTAGAGAATTTTTGCCCAATAGTATATAAAATATAGCTAGGAGCTCAACCTCAAACATTCACAGTGGCCATTTTCCAGCATTATTTCAAAGCAGAACTTTTACTTGTACTTGACTGTAATATTTTCACAGTCCAATTTTCATGGAAAAAGGATCTAAATATTTCTTCCACTCCGATTATTATTAATTACTGAATAAAAACTATTGATTTAAATGAATTGCTTTCAGGTAAATGTAAAGTTGAACCCAGTCTAATGACATACCATCACTTATCTCATGTACAATTATTAAATCTCACTAGTAACCAAAACTCTTTGGTTTCAATGGTGATACTGGACATGTGTGTGCCAAACATAAAGCCAGGTGGATTACATAACAGGCAGCCACTAAACACCACACCCTGATGGTTTCATGTTTCTATTCATCCACTCATTATCTCTTAAAGTGGATTAACTGAGCATGATGAGAATGGCTGGAATGCATGTATCTGCTCTGGCTCTGTGGATGCTTCAGTAGTTGTCTATGACAGTGGAGATGATGATATGGTGGCAATCAATAGGATACTAGAAATATGGTACAAAATGGTTCACACTAGAGCTTTCATTTTGCATCTTAATATCATACTCAGGCTCTTTTCTGGGTGTGTGAATACATGAAAAGATTATGTTTGATTATGTTGTTATATTTTTAAAGAGCTTTAGGATTCACTGCACAGGTCCTGTGGTATAACATTTGGCTTTGGATTGCTGGTATCCATTTCAAGCCCTGTTTATGAGACATTAGCTTCTCCAGTGTGCTTTATCTTGCTCATCAATAATGTAGCCTGTCAGCCATTGATATGTTTGATACAGCTGGTGTGCTTGGAGAGTAACGCAGGCATGAGAAAGAATTAGGCATAGACTAAACTGATAGTATCTCCAGTACAGTTTCAGTCTTTCACTGTTCCTGTTCTTGTGTTAGTCTTAATTGCGTTGATTTGTCATATTGGACCACTTTTGTTCCTCCTCATCATCATCAGTCATCTTGACAAATTTTTTCTTTGTCTAAAGTTGAAGAAAAAGTTTCCCTTGACACATGACTGCACACAGAAATGCAGACACTTCAATAATGATTTGATGTTGTGGGCGGCATCAGACAGACACGCAGTATATTTCTTTTTCCCATCGTTACATAACAGCCATGATGGTGTGATGGGAAGAAAAGAAAAGAGAACAGAGGATAGGATGAGAGAAAGCTGGAGAGGAGGAGGAGGAAACAGGCAGAGAACAGTGGCACAGAGGAGAAAATGGTCTCTATTCATGTTCACAGTGGGAGACAGAGTCCTGCTTGTACACTGCCACCCACACACAAAGACACGCTCATGTACTGTACATGCAGATGCCCACAATGCATGCATAATACACAAACATGCACAATAGGAATGTGCTAACTAATAACTGTGCTGTTTTTGAAACATAGTGCATGCATCAGGGAAAAGCAGTTGGTTAAAAATTTTAATTTCTCTGCCTGTCAACATCAATCTCAACAGCACGATAATCATTTCAATGGTCCACTTCCTGTTTGCTGTGTGTGCCAGACTGCATCTCAGCATAAAAACACTTCTGGAGAAGTAAATGCTTTGATCTTTACAAATGCTCCAGCAAACAGGACTTCCCTTCCTCATGTGATGTTGTTCCCCTCCACTTCAGGCTGTCCTTACTGTAGGATCCTCTGCTCACCACTAGATGGAGGTAGACCATAGAGAAACTTGGTCTGCTCATCATTATCCTTGGACAAACTTGAAGAGAATCTGGATATTTTATTTGTTCAAGTCTTCTAATAACTTGGTCTTCTTTCTGATGTAAACTGGCTGTCATGTAATGAGGTCACAATACACTTTGAATAGATTATCACTGACAGAAGTGGGCAGTTATCATGATGCACTCGCTATAATAGCATAAGGATTACAATACATAATTGTGACAATAGTGGAAATATAATTTACAGTACAACCCCTATTCTGAAGAGTGTACATATTTACCAAAAGCAAAAGTTTAAAGATTTACTGTTAAGTATTTGGGCAGTATTAAATTGAATGTAGGTCAAAATCATTGCATTCTGTTTATATAATATTTTTTAACAGGATCCCAACTTTCTTTTTAATCATTGCTGTACATAAACAAGATAAATAATAGGCTAAGTGACATTATAAAAAACGTATGAATAAATGATGATACTTTCCACCATGATGTGCAAATTACGTGTATATTGATGGAAAATATGCATTCAACATATGACAAGTAGCATTGGTGGAATAAAAGCTTTATCATCATGTCCTATATTATTATTAGATGATTAAGATAGCAGTGAAGGGTTGCTTTGATTGTTTACTTAAGTATCAATACTATAAGTTCAGCCATGAAACAGCACCCCCTGGTGCTTAAAAGGATCACTTGCCTTGCTCAAGGACACTTGGGCAGGTCACAGGTTTCGATCCTCACCTGAAGATGATATCTTAAGAAGTTGTGATGAGCTCTGGAACCAGCTGAACAACTGCGTAAAGCCACATTTCAATCCAATAATGAGGCACTTTAAGGCCACAGTCCTCATTATTTTCACATGTTCTCTTATTTCATCATCTTAACAATGATATGGGGTAAGGCTTGACTCATACACACACATAAACACACACACCCACTGCACACTTTTAGCCCCAGGCGAGATGCGGCAGTGTCAGCAGCAGGTCTGTGATTTGATATCATTATATATAGGCCATCTACTGCAGCCAGCAGGGAAGGAGATCTGAGAAACTTGTTATTCCAGAAAAAGCGAGCCACATGAGACTCAGACACAATTCCCCTCTGACTCCTGCAGAAAGATTCACACTGCACACATTCAACACTGCTGCAGAACCACTACAGTGTCAGTCTTTAAGGGAAGACCCACAAAGTCCACTTTAGTAGCCCAGTGATAGAACATGTGATATTAAATATACAGTCATAATTAATGCAGCACAGATGAAAATTAAGATGGTTTTATTTGCTTAGATAATGCTTGATTTAAAGGTATTGTTCTACATTTTTGGACCTACTCTAAAGATATTAAATTTATGTTTATATTTATGTACATAGGTACATGTATACAATTTTGTGTATATAGGTCTGTATATTTTTAGAGACCTATTGGGGGGGTTGAGGCTGCCTTTTATGTTAAGAATGTTTCTTTCTTTATTGTTTCCTGTGTTGTTTTGTTTCTTTTTGTTATTATGTAGAATTGTGGTTGTCGTTATTTTTAGGAATAAGTTATTTATTGTAATAAATAAAAATAAAAATGACAAACAAAAACATGGTAAAAGCTAGGGGGCTTTGTTCCCCTATAAAATAAATTTTCCAAAATGTGAAACTCTTCCTTTAAGAAAAAGGTGATTTCTCTGAATATTTTTTGATAAAGATAATAAAAGCAGAAAGAAATAGGCAGCAAATATACTTTACATGCTCTCCTATGGACTCTTTATGACTTGCTATGCTTTCTCCTTTTTTTATTAAATAGCTGCTTATTGCAAAACTGGGCTGAGAGGTTACTTGAGTTTTCCATTAAAAAAAAGCTAAATCCAATTCCAAAAATTAATTAAAAGCCGAGGAAGTTCTTAAAGTTAAGTGTAGAGTAACTTGCAGCAACTATGTAATGAAAGGAGAGCCCATACAGAAGGAATGTATCTGTCCCCTCATGTCAGCAGGCAGAGCGAATCAGTGGCACTGCTGATGCAGCTCGTCTTCATAACCACCAACACACACCCACTGCTTTCCAATTACTGGACCGAAGATAACTTGCAAGGACAGCAAGTTTCTATTATCGTCTCTTTTTTTTTTTTTCCTCTCAGCGAAGCAGACTGGAAATCATGCACTCTAATACCCAGATTGGACGTCAATGAAAGGCCCATCAGGGTGTTTTTCACAGACAATTAGTAAAAATATGCTCATTGTTAACGAGCATTTGCTGGTTGGTCAGCTGGGTTTCCTCCCTCTAGTCTTCAATTGAGGCCTAAATGACGGCGGGGTGATGTGAGGCGTCACGGTGCCAGTGTGGCGTTCATCACCTCATTTACACTCACATTCCTGATGAGAGGTTGGATGGCTGCTTGTTTCAATGGCTGGAATTAAAGAAGTAATAAAGCAAAATGAGGATGTCACACAGGTTAGGTTAATACACGAGAAAGAATCTACTTCAATCACCCAGAAACCACATTTAGCAGATTCACCCAGAGTAAGATAAGGACGAGTGGCAGATGACTGGTTAATTGGCTGTCAGTCTGCCATGCTGGCTGCTGGCCTGTCTGGTTTCTGACAGAGAACGCTCTGTGTCCACAGCACAGGAACGCTCAGAGCAGTTAAACTGTCCATGACACAGTTTTACATGGTTCCACTGTCTAAGTAGGGATGAGAGTCAAGAACCGGGTACAAATTGTCCAGTCCATCAGAATTGTGTGTCTCCAAGCCTATCGATTCCTTTCTGACAGTTGCTCATTGCATTGTTGGAAACTTGAAACAAGTATCCAAAGTGTAGCTTCATTTCATGAAGATGACAACAGTACTTGTAATATCTGTAAAAATTGCAATCTACTGAAAACATCTTTCCACACAACACAGGCTTGAGAATTCAAGGAATTTCATGTATTTGACACATGAGTATATATACTTCCTTGGTTTGGTTTCTAAGGTAATTGGTCAGTGTTTCCTTGTTGTCCACATATGCACATCCCATAGTCTCTGCACCATCATTGCAGCCGGAGAATGACTGTAACGGTACTTTAGCAGCATTTTCTACATGTATAGTTGTGATATCACAACCTTACAGTGGTGTCCTCATGACAATGAACCTAATTAATTGGACTTTGCATTTAACCAAGCTCTACCAGCAATGAGAAAACTGCAATAACATTGCATAGATAGTTGCAATGCTGCTGTTTTGGTACAATTATCTCCCTTCATTATGAATCTGCTTCACTACTTTGTGTTTTGTATAGGGTTATTAGTGGGGGACTGGCTGTTAGTGTAGCACTTGGGTTTCTGCTTAATTATTTAATGAATGCCTTTTACCACCTCCCTATATGCAACAATGGACGGCTGCTTCATTAATGATTCAAAGATCCATTCTACTTCCCCAAATTGCAATGTCCACGTTGAATTGGATCGTTAATAAGTGTGAAATTTGAGCATAGAATTACAATGCACAGAAGAGAAGAGAAACATAATAGCAGGTATGGATCTCACCTGTAAATGGATTCCGGTCTGTGCAATAACACTGTAGGAAGATCAGGGCATTTTGACATTTTGACATGTAGGAAAAGCACAAGTGTAAATAATATAATGAATGATGGCTGAATTCCTTTCCACTGCTCCAGTTTCAAGTTTCATTGTACATGCTGGCTCACTATCACAGTGTCATGGCTTACTGGGACACTTGAATAGATCACATTCTTCATGTTATTAGCATTTATAAACACCTTTGCTTTTCCTGCTCTGACAAGTCAAAAAGCCTGGTCAAAAAAGGCCTTATTATAATGGAGATTTCACAAATATGAATTAAAAGGTGATCTTATGACAACCCTGGAACCCCCGGATCCAGGAAGTGTGTCTTGTGATTGCTTTTTGAAAAGTTTTTGTGTTGCCTGGCTGGCTGATAATACTTTTCCCCTTGTGCTCAGGATCATCTTCTTTACCACATGGATAATTGTCTCCTGCCCGCCTACACCCCACTGAAGTCCAGTTCTCCAGTCCCTCTGCCACACTCCACCTGCCTTGCTTCACCACCTAAGCCCCCTTCAGCCCTACCTGCTTCCAACTGCAGGATTACTGATAAACTGTTTAAACCTGTCTCTGGGCCTCTTGTGTCAGTGCCCTGCTATTGGGTCCCCTCTTGAACATAACAGTAAGCAGGGCTGTGACATTTTATTCTTAGAATGACTTAGATAATGTTCTTTCCTGTCTATTCTCCCGTCAGTTTATTCTGTTACCAGCTAAGCTGCTCACATGCTAACTACACAAAGCCGCTTATTTTTTGTCTCATCTGCAAAGACAAACCTGAAATGTTTAAATAACCACTTTCTCTTCACAAGAGTGTTTTCTTTATGAACGGGATATCAGAAATAAAAGTGTTTTAAAGAACCTTTTTCAGCACTGTGACTGTTTTATCTGATACTTCTGCTCTGAATGAAGATGTACAGTCTATCAGATGCAATTCTAAGGCTGCCACTGTGGGATCACCATGATGAATGATTTAAAGACTGTATGATTTCAAATGCACACATCCTGCTCATTACAGCCTCTTCCTATAAATGTAAGCTCACTGCGGGAGGACTTAAAAACGTTATCAAAGTAAAAGCAAGATATTGATAGAGAAGTTTTGTCACTTTGACTTCGACGCTCCCAAAACATTTAGTCATCAACTGCACATGGCCTGACTGTTGGATAATGTGTAATAGTTTCTGCTCCTCACCTCATACAAACACTTGCAATGTGATATATAACTGCTTAATGTGGACCAATACCATAATGCCATTATAATCCATTTTGTCTCCATGAGACCTGTCATTACTGCCACAATACAATCATATTATTTGTGTGCAATGGCCGGTATTAAACAAGAACCTATATACTGGTGAATATGGTAAAATCCATTCTATCTGCTCTAATTCTGTGTTTGCCGTTCTCGTGTTACTGCTCATAAATCATTCACAGAGTGTGATTCTGCCACCGCAGACTGTATCGACATCTTCCATCGGTTCTGTGATGAGACTTTAATCTGATGATGGCCACAGTTTTACAATCAGCCACAACAGAGACAAGAGGTCAGAGAATAAATATAGATAATAGAGATGCTGTTGGAAGTTGGACCGGTATGTTTTAGTGTAAATGTATGCAGTCATACTATTGAGGAAACAGCACACGGCGAGGGCAAACATGAATGTGGTTATTATTAGAGATAGGGAATAGATGGCAGCAGAGGAGGAGGTCCCACTCTGCTTTTTCACTTTAATAATGAAAGGAATCATCTGTTAATAGCTGCAGATGACATAATGTCCCTGTCACTTGTGGAAAATACGGCAGAAACACATTTTTACCCATCAACTTAATGGTTTCTACTTGCCCTGTATATATAGTATGTACCAGGAACATGCTGTATGAGGAAATGTAGTTACGCAACATTTTGGGACTGTATGTTCAGGTATGTACCTCATGATGTCACTATATCCACCATCATCTGTAATGTGTAGTGATAAAAAAAGAGTCTACTGGCGTCATAAACAGAACATTTTTTGCTTTAAGTGGATGTTTCATCATCTTGTGGAGAAAGGTGAAGTATGGGTAGAGCTGAGGCATGCCCAGTGTACAGGTTTTTCATACCAATTCACTATTTTTTCTACTCCTATTTCAGAAAAATACTGAAGTTTAAAAATGACTGTATTGAAATGAATGTAATCACTGTAAAAGCAGCCCCTTAGGATCAGTGGACAGCTTCAGATTCCTCAGTTCCTGCATCATGGAGGATTCATCATGGCCCTCTCACGTTAGCACTTTGGTGAAGAAAGCCTGTCAGCGTCTTTATCGCCTCAGACACCTGAGGGATTTAAGGTGCCTCTCAAGGTGCTAAAGACTTGCCATCATAGCGAGCGTCCTGACAGGTACCACCACTGACTGGTTGGAGGACAGCACCAAGAGGGATTACCTGGGCCTGCAGAGGGTGTGTGGTCAGCTGAACCCAGCTCTCATAAAGCATCATAAAAGACCCCAATCGTCCCAAAAACAGAGTCTCTGACTCATGAAAAGAATCTTTTCAGGGCCCCAAACAAAACAAAATAAAGTTATTGTGACCAGGACATTGTAAATAAAATATCTGTGATTATATGTTAGTTAATAACTTAGTGTCATATTTTTTTTTTTCTTCAGTATTATAATTTCAGAATCCTTCCCCCTCCCCTTTACCTGTATCCATTTACTTGTGAGTGCAGTAGGCTGTGTTTAAGTTATTTCATCAGAAAATGTGCTGGCATCCTGGGCTTTCTTCTCTTTCTAGCTGATATCTGACAGAGAGAGGGGAAACCTGAGACTTACTGTACTGTGTTACCATGTGCACATGGAATCCCACAAGGACTTGAATTAATCATGATGGGAACAGCTGTGTACGTACAGAAATACTGCATACAGGCATATCGTTAAGACACCCTCTTGTTTTAAAGACTAAGCTGGATATTCAATCTAATTATCTTTAATTAAAATACTCTTACTGCAACTAATTCAATTCAGGCTTTTGTTTTATTCAACAGATTTTTATTTGTGTGGTTTGTTTACATGCATAGCTACTGCACTCCAACCCGACAGCCACCAGCCAATAATATATATAGGGGTCTCCCACTTATTGTGAGAGACACCTCTGCAAAACCGAATTAAGGGTTTATGTTCATTGTTATTGATTAGTTCCATGGAAACGATATTGTGTGTTTTTTACTTGCTTGTGTTTTGTTACATTATTGTATTTATCCATTGATTGCCAAGCCACAGATAGTCCTTACCATATCATCTCTGATTGTCTTTTATCAGTTTTGTTATGCACTCTGAATGCAGCTGTATTGATCTGAATTTAATTGCATTTCATACTGTGCTAGGATGAGAGGCAACAAAACTCTCAGGGTCTCTTTTAAAAAAGCCCGTACACATAAGGTCAGGCTAAAACTACTCCCATGATATGCACAACACTTTGAATTGGCTATCCATAAAAATAAACATAAATAATAAATGCTGGCAGTGTGCAAACAAATGTGAGATGATGTAGAGGGGTTTAGCATGAAAAGTTCATGGCTGTCATTTTTGGGGAGAGGTTTCTGGCACCCACACATTATTTCTATACTTTTAATTCAATGACCTGTACATAAATATTCTTAAAATAAAATGTATTTTAAATGCAGTTGTCTTACCCAGTTTTATCATGAAAATAAAGTCATTCTCAAAGTGGTGTTACTAGTTATGGTCATTTTATGATTATCAATCAATATTTAGTTACACTAAGTGAAGGCCAATTGTATTCTGGTATCAGGCTAGGCATAGTATTGCTCCTTTAAAATGTTTTTTTTTAACTAGGCTATTTTATATTGTATAAATGCATGGGGTCCTTGGGTGAAAAAAGACTGAGAACCTCTGGAATAGTCTTTAATATTTGGGGTAGCGAGCCATTGCGACTCCTTCTCCTTATGTATTTCTCAGAGCATCCATACACAAAATGTATTTTGCCTGCTCCTTCTGTGCTTCTAATACCCTGCAATGGTGGCGACAGAGAGCTGCAGAGATGAGATTCCCTCTTTCTCTCTCTCTCCTCCAGGGCTACATCCCGTTATCTGGGCGGAGAAATAGGGAGAGGGTAGACCATCCACAACACTGGCTTTCTGTTCTCACCCACAACTCCTCCGTGCAGGAACCGGCTAACCGGTCATCGAGACACATCCTGAAGAGAAGAGGGGAGGATCTATCAGAACAAAGCGGAATAATTTACAACATAACTACACACACACAGTGGAAAACGGAATTACATGTTACGTTTTTGCAGTTTTTGGACTCTGCTTCCTGCTTCTTCGCCTTGTTGCACTACAGGAGCTCTCATTGTGGCTGGAGCGAGGATCCCCTCCTTTTGTGTTGCTCTGCAGTTGTTAATTCACACTCCAACTTCTGCCTCCTGTTTCCCAAAATAGGAGGTTTCATTTCAGTTTTTCTTGTTTTGGCCTAAACGGAATGAATGACAAAAACAAAGGAGGTTGATGTCCATAACTCTCCGACTCACCTCGTCTTCGCCTCGCCCAAGGAACGGAGACTCCATCTCCGGCAGAAGATGGAAAGCGGAGGCGGGACGGAGGGCTCGGACAGCGGGCAGACGCAGCACGCGGTGTCGGGGCAGCAGCAGGAGCTCTCTGCGATGGTGTCCGTACAGCCCCCGGGAGAGAAGAAGAAGATAAACCGGGCTCCCTCCCCTGCCAGACCGAAGGATGTACCCGGTTGGTCGCTTACCAAGATCCGCGGGGGGATAGGTACCCCGACCCTGAGCGTCAAGCCGGGAGCCATCCACCTGGGTAGCCGTATTTCCAGGCGCAGCCCCGTGGGAAGTCTTGCTGGAAAAGACGGTAAAGCGGAGAAGAGCGGTGGTGGCAAACCGGCGGGGAAATCCTCCTCCGCGGCGTTGTCTAAGACAGCCAAGGCGGCCAAGAGCACCGGAGGACGGAGGAAGGTGTCGGACGCCAGCTTAGGATCCGATGATTTATCTAAGGACTCGGGCTGCGCCACGGGGAAACTCTCCCCGACCGACAGTAGCTCCGAGCTATCGGACTGCGCCTCTGAGGAAAACAAGCTCTCCACGGACGCTGTTAGCAGCGACGCCGAATCGAGGAGCAGCCGGGGCGGTGGGCCGGACGGAGACAAGCCGCTCAGGAATGGCGTGTTCGCGGACAGAGCTAGCCAGCATGCCGCGGCCAAGACCACCTGCTCCTCCGGGGAGAGGGACGACAAGGACCGGCTCTCTCTGGGCGTGGAGACCGGGGAAGGGAGCATATCCCCCGGCGAGGAGCGCTCGGTCACCTCGTTTGACAGCAGGGTGCCTGCCAGCACATCCCTGGCTTTCTCAGACCTCACAGAGGAGTTTATGGACGGCATGCATGAGGAGTTTGTCCGGGAAATAGAAGAGCTGAGATCTGAGAATGATTACCTCAAAGTAAGTCCAAAATATGTGTCAAAGTGTCAACCATGAATTTGTAGATTTACATTTCTTGAAAGACCTTAGTCAGAGACCAAAACACATTATGCATTAGCAATCCTGTGGGACATATTTTTAATGGCAGTCAACATAAACAACCATTATTTTATCGCTTATATTTAGTCCCACCATCTTTCATTGTCATTAGAATACAGTGCAAAAACAAAAGCCCTCTTTGGTGTTTTATTATAAAGTCCAGTGGATTTATTTACCAGTACTCTCTGACATGTTTCACAGTGTGTAAAGATGCCTTTGGATGGCAGCCAAGGCTCCTCACTACAAGGATGATAATATTGTTATGAATAGAGTCTGCACCCTCAGTAGCACAGGAGCAAAACATGCAGCCTTGCAGCCACAGGATGGCATGTTTTAAATGGAATATCTGCATGTGCAATGTAGAGGACATGTGAAACTATAATGTGGATGTAATATTTTTGGCAGATAGAGGCTTTTCAACATAATTTGCCAGTCAGTGTTGCCCAACCCCCACTCCCCAGCTCACATGATGGAGGTGAGGATGTAATTTTACTCAGCAGCCTGAGGGCTTGTCAGTCTCTGAAGCCTGCAGTGAAATCTGCTCCATTCTGGTGTTAAATTAGCATATCAAGGATTTTAGGAGCTAGATGCTATTTCAGATTCTTTTCCATTCTCAAATACAACATGGATTCTGAAATCCCAATTCCACCCAAAACAACAATCATCACAAATACCTGGACTCACAGTGAGCATGTCATCAGATCTGGACACTAAAGGCATCTCACAAAAGGCACTGGAATGTAATATAAGTGGATCCACCGGTCAAGCAGATCCATGCAGCCTTGAGAGTGATTGATTAGGGGAGGGATCAATTATATTAGCATGTCCCTGAGCACTAACTGCAGTTACCAGACAAGCCAATAATTGTCAGAGATTGATTGTGCAGGGTGATTGATCAGCAGCACTTGGCTAAACAGGAGGACCACCTCATCAGTCTCGGAGAATCTAGATTCTTGGACTTTCACGCAATAGATCAGTACGGTGAAGTTGACGCGTACTATTTTTAAGCACACCTGCTGATCTTGTAAACATGAGCTATGTTGTCTTAGACATTAAATGTAAAACAATCCCACAGTTCTGAAATAACCTTTATTATATTGTTACACCATCCCAATTACTGTTGATTTAAGCCATTTATCAAGCAAAAAAAATCTGGGTCCAGCTTCTTAATTGGGAGGATGTGCTTTCATTTTTTTATTTATTTATACATCACAATGTAAGTTAAATAACTTGGGGGTTTGGAATTTTGGTAGGGGAAAACATTTTTTGATGAAAACAAATAGCAAACACCATCTAAATCACTCCAAGCATTGTTTTCTGCATTATATCCTATGTAAAAAAAGGTTTTGGTAGATGATGATATACCTTTAGGCCAGTGTTGACTAGTCAGGCTATAGAAATAATTACTAGTCTTTTCATATGTAAATATGATTCAAATGCACCGTTGTGTACGTAGAATTTAAGACTAATAAGACAGGAGCATACTTTAAGTGCTCATTTGCAGTTGTGTGTGTTTGTGAATGAATATAAAGGACAGCATGTAACAGAGCTACCTTATTTGGACCACCCCAAAGCCTTGTGGGAGGCCTTGCAATGAAGTGAGTGTGGATGTGTCAGTTGTTGCAGCTGTTAGCAACACCTGGTTAGTAATCAGAAGATGAAAACATGATGCTGCTGTGGTGTCAGGCTCCCCCTCAATCTCTCGCTATGTGTGTGTGTGTTTTTTTTCAGAGATCCAGCTTCAAATCCCCAACTCCCTCTCTCTATTTCCACTCTTAATGTTCATCATTTTTCTCTGTCAGTGCAGACTTAATGTCTGTCTGCCTTCCACTTTAGCTTCCTGAGCGTATCAATATGCTGATTGTTTGTTGGTGCAGCGACTGTTTCCCATTCGGTTGGTAATTAGGAGATCAAGACAACTAACAGCTGTTAGATTCTCTGTAATTATGAATACATATTTCAGTGAGTATGATCTTAAAGCTGTTGAAGCTATGAGAGAACATGGTGGTGAACAATGAGATCTTCCTCACCTCCTTCCTCCTCTCCTACAGACAAAATATCACTGTGTGACATGTTTACAGTAGTTTGATTGATTGTCTCTCTGACACACACCTTGTGGAAGCAGCTCTCACTCAGCAGGAACCTAAACAATTAATTGAATTATCATTTGGAGCCACATGCTGCCCTTAGACATGATAAATAACATGCAGGTCTTTGCTGCCGGCCTCCTGTTACAGCTGTGTCACAAAGATAGGCCTTTCTGAGCTTCATTTACAGGAATGTCTGTCCTGTGACAACAATTACAGATAACAGTTGAGCATCTGTGCAGGCTAAGCCTGTATACTCACTGCTACCTTTCAATAATGACACATTCAATTCTTGGAAGTAGAGGTCGACTGTTTAACTGCTCAATATGCTGCAAACTAATTGTATTTATCTCTTGAGGGGTTATCTTATTCTCCTGTATTGTAGCAGTTCTCAGAATGTGAAGGTCATGGGTTCTTTGAAATTACCCCTTTGATAGTGCTGTTAATGCTTTATATTCATGCTGAATTTAACGCTGTTTTCTTTCTCTGATATGCTGATACGATATAAATCAGAATCTTTTGAAGATTCATGTGACAGGCAGACAGACATGTGATGGTTTGACTGATATGGGATTTTTGAGAACAATTTCAAAGGGTAAAAATTCCCAGATCACAGATATGGCAGCCAATATAGTGAATCTTTAAGCTGGGATAAAAATATGACAACCCCCGAAGCTGCTTTTTGAACAGATGACTTTATTGAGGAATATTTAATGCTATTATACTTACAATATATACAATAACAACTGCAGAAATAAACACCCCAAAAGAATAAAATGAAATAAAAATAAAAGCTAAATAATCCTGTGTGCATCAGCATCAATCATTTGGCGACCATACAAATAAAATTCTGATAAAGAAAAATAAAAAAAAACAATACTTTCTATTCACTGTGTAGGTAAATTGCTGACATAATAAATGAAACATTAAAAAAAACATTTTTAAATTGACCCAAGCATTGATTTGTGTAAGATGAGAAGATCGATACTCTCCTGACTGTAAGGTGCTGATAGATATTTACCTCTCTGGTTCACACAAATCTGACATCTGATTGGTCGGTTGAATCTCCTGACTGGCTGCTTGCTCACATGACAGAAACCATCTTCCAGTTCTTCTTTAGTTAGCAGTGTAAAGCAGGTCAGTGGACCACCTCTCTCTCTCTGTCTCTCGCCGCATTAACTTGTGATTCCCTCGTTTCGTGTCCTCACATTCTCACTCTCTGCTGTCTTGTTTTATCTCCCTCCCCGTCTACGCTTCGTTCATGCTCTGTTTTTCTCATCCCCTCCTCTGGTTTACTCTCCCCTATTCTTTGCTCCCATTTTCTTTCTACCTCTTTCCTTTCCTTCTGTTGTTCCTGTTGTTTTCGTTGTTTTTGGTGTCTTTTCCTCTCTTCACCTTCTTTCTTGTCCTCTTTTCCCCTTCTCTTCCTTCCCCCTCTACTATATTGTCATCTTCTCTCCTTTCCTTCCTTTCCTTTCCTTTCCTTCCCTTTCCTTCCTTTCCTTTCCTTCCCTTTCCATCTCTTTCGTTTCCTTTCCTTTCCTTCTCTTTCCTTTCCTTTCCTTCGTTTCCTTCTCTTTCCTTTCCTTTCCTTTCCTTTCCTTTCCTTTCCTTTCCTTTCCTTTCCCTCTCTTTCCTACTTTCCTTACTTCACCTCATCTCCCCCTCCTCCCTCCTCTGTATTGCAGATGTGTAGCACAGTGGTCAGTGTTGTGCAGATTGCTGCAGTCTATTTTAGCTCGATCAACAAATCTCTTTCAGAAGATTGCACACACACACACAAAACACACTCACACCGCCTGCTGCATGCTAAACCACACACGTAATTGTTAACATGTTTCCGATCCATACTGACACAAATAGTTTACACTGTAGGTAGTAGCAGTGTAGACACACCCTGCCCACTTACTCCCTTTTCTTGCTGTCTCTTCCCACGCGCACAAACACACGCACACACGTCCCCAGAGCTCATTGTTGCTACAGTTGGAGCTCTGCAGAGGCTGACCCACATTCCTAGTACATTTTGACAGCACTACTACTACTACTACAGCCGCTTGTACTCCTTTTGCTTAATTTGCTTACACATCACGCACACAGATTTGTGCCAGCACACACATTACACACTCTTTGGAAGCACACGGTTGTGTAACACCCAGCCTGCTGTCCCATAATGCCCGGCAGCGGCCCAGACTTCTTCTGATGGGGTGTGGTTCGTTTCAGTGCAGACACACTTTCTAATACAAGAACTGCACCTTAAATGCGATTCAGAGGCATGATGCAACTCATGCTGTTGGGCTGAAATGAATATTCATCTCTAATATGTCTTAAGAGAGGAAGATGACAACACCACTGTAAATTAATCACACATCCTGGCTTATTCAAGAGTCGTATTTCATGCTTTTTTAAACTTTTGTTTAGATGCTTTTATTTTGTATTTTTAGAGTGTAGGAATTCCCTTTCAGGGACTGTTAATAGTCTTATCTAAGATAATCTGATGACCTCACCCTGACCTTTGACCCCCTGGGTGAAGAGAGAAAGGAGAATCAATACGGTGTCATATTATATAACTTAATACCCCATTCTGCTTCTTAAATCAAGTCGATCTTTATTTCTGATGACCCCTTTTATCTGACTGCAGAGCTGATTCTCACAGCACACACTAATGGCTGTCCAGATAATGAGGAAGATGAGAATGGAGACTGATGTGATTGATTACGAACTAGGTCAATGGATGATGTTTTTTTGATGATGATTGTCTTGTGTTTATGACAAAGATGCTAAAACTGTAATGACTCCTATTAAACATTAAAGGATTCCCTTTATGGCCCACAAATGTGCACATAATGCTGTCAGCAGAGTTACAGTCAGTGAGAAGACTCCACAACACACTGCAGGTTCATATCAGAGGAGTGATTTTAAAATGACAGATGCACTTACACACTCGCTTTTTCTTCCCTGTTTCCAGGATGAGATGGAGGAGTTGAGATCTGAGATGCTGGAGATGAGGGACATGTACATGGAGGATGATGTGTACCAGCTGCAGGACCTGCGGCAACAGCTGGAGCAGGTACAACAGTGGGCGGGCAGACCGATGAAATGAAAACATTGAATGTGCTCTTGAATAAAACAGGCGGAAGCTGCAACTTGAAGGCACATGACTTTTCCTTTAAGGCAATATAAAGTGAAGCAAAGGAACAAAGAGGGTTTAGACAGATGACACATACCATCATGCACTCACACTGCTTCTGTTTCTCAGGCTAACAAGACCTGCCGCATCCTGCAGTACCGGCTGAGGAAGGCAGAGCGGCGCTCTCTCCGGGTGGCCCAGACAGGGCAGGTGGATGGAGAACTGATACGAACGCTGGAGCAAGACGTCAAAGTAAGTGTCGTGTGTTTGAGAGAGAGTGAATGAAATGGCTAAATGGAACTATGTGTAACATGAGTAGAGGGTCTGTCACATTTTGAGATTAGTTGTGTTCATGCAAAAAGTTGTGTTCATGCAAAAGATGACAACCTATACTACTGGAAACAGGAAGCTTGGTTTGGTGCTATTTTGGTAAGCAAAAATAAAATAAGAGAATAAGCAAATAAAATAAGCAAAAATTGTGGATAGTACTTTCTTTGGTACCTGAGCAGATACTAGACAGTAGAGTGGTCAGAGAGAACCATCACTAGCATGACATCTTGCACAAACCTGTGATTTTTATATAGCCAAGCTACCATCAATAGCAACTGCAATTTTATTGATTTATTTGCCCCAGATTTAAAAAAAAATGGCAGCCATTAAAATACATACGACTGAGTGCAGACTTTTCTGTGTTGTTACTGATTTTGAAGTGCATAGTATCTACTCCCTAAATTAATGAATGATGCTTCAGAAACCAAAACTGAAGCACAGAAATGTTCTCCATATCTTTATAATGCCACACTCAAGTAGACATTACTTATCCACATCTGTAAAACATGTTCTTGGTTTATTAGATGTGGAGGATTCAGGAAAATCAGTCAAATATGTGTGTGCTGTGACCAGACATGAGTCAATAACTGCAGAGAACAAACCCTAAGTTTCGAAGGCCTTAAATATGCCTGTTACATACATGCTGCTGTGTTTTGTTTTGTATTGAGTTGATGTATTTCGAGACAGTTCTTGTGACCCACTTTCCTCACCGTGTTGAAGTCAGGGGAACATATGTGGCGAGGTCAGGCTTCCTCTGATTCGTTGAAGGAATTTCCCTGTTTAAGATTAATATGGGCGGATCGTCACACTGGATTAGAAACACTGAATGCCACATTCAGACTCTCAGCACACAGATGCAGTAAATGGACATATAGACAAGCCTTTTACGAGCGTCCTTTACGGTAAACATTCACTCCAGTCATCATGATTACTTCAGGAATCCTCGTTCAACACAAACACACTGAGTGCAGGGTGAAGCTGCTGTGTGTGTTTTCTGTCACGCTGACCCTGGACTGTGGATGCACTCTGTCAAATTCACAGCCTGCCGCCAACATTTTTTCATGTGATAGAGGATACAATGAGGCCTTTATACCCTCTAAAAGAGAGAGCGTGCATGAGAGTGAGACTGTGATGTCACTCTCCAAGGGTTTTCTGCCGGCTGTTGCTGTCTGTCTCTCCGCTGCTGTCTCACCATCTGGTTGTTTTTTGGAAGAAGGAAGAAAGGAAGGAAAGAAGGAAGGAGGGGAAATGATGAGCGTACATCCTGTGTCTCCGAAGGGGGGAAAAAAAGGGGGATTGGTCACTTTTTGAAAATTCAAATCAGCCAATCAGAGGGAGAGGATGAGGCGGGGAGGAATCGTTGAAAAAAGAGAAGAGAGAGAGATGCATGATTAAAAGAGAGAGAAACTAACAAAAATCTAAGAAAGAAACGGAAACAAACATAGAGGAGGGTGAAACAAGGTATTCAAGAAGGATTAGTTGATTTAGAATGGAGGTCTGACTTGAATTTAAATCTGAAGTAGCCAATGGTAGCGTTGGAATAAGGAGTGGGAGAGTGAGGTCAGAAATGATGGAGAAGTAGGAGAGCTTGAGAGAAAAAAAAAGGGTAATGTCTGCATCTGTTGACTGCATTAGCCAAGAGGGATCATAAACACAGGATACTGAAAAAATATACACATGCTGGGAGACAAACCTGACCTCTCTCACAACACATGGCTGATTGTGTCGTCTCACCGCCAGAGCCAAAGACTCAGACGACAGGTC
>CAFUXE010000330.1:526911-539366 GCA_903364295.1 Serranus cabrilla
TCTCTCTCTCTCTCTCTCTCTCTCTTATTCCCCTGTTACTGCTGAAGGAAACTGTTCCCTGTTATTTCTGACTTTCAGGAAGTGCTGCCTATTGTTTGTAGCTAGTAGAGGGATGTGGGGCAAGGGTAGCCGGAGACTCTGCAGTGTTCATTTCTCTGTGTGTGTGTGTGTGTTTTCTTCTTTCTGAAAGCAAAGACAGGGCGTTCCCTCACATGCAGGTTAGCCTACAGTGTGTTATTATCCGTGCCTACGTTGAGCTTTAATGTTTTTTCCTGCATGCATGTGTGTGTGAAGCTGGTAGCATGGCTGTATTTTATGTACATGCAAGTGCTACGTCCTTCAGAGTAGAAGAGAGAGGGAGAGAGAGAGAACGTGAGAGAGCATGAGATAGATTCAGGGTTAATGGAAGGTCAGCTGAGCTGTAAAGTTAGTTAGACAATTTGAAGGTAAAACCAGGGTGTTTATATTTAAGGCCTCAATTAACCCATTGAACCGGAGGCGGTTTTTGCTTGGTTTACACTCCAGTTATTTACCAGCTCAGCACAGTCACAGGATAACTTACAGTACATCCATCTTACTTAAAGGGTGAAAAAACCTCATTACAGAAATGGTAGCAATTATATTCATTATTTATGTCTTTGTCAATTAATAAATGAATCGCTTAGTTGATAAAAATGTACTATACAATATAAAAAAGCAGCAATTTATCTCCTTTTAGAGGCTGGAATCAGAGAATATATGGCTTTTTGCTTTAAAAAGATATTTTTTTTGTAAATACCCCTAACAAATGAGTCCTTTTTTTCTTATATTTCCATGCATTGACAGTAAAACACTCTCTTTTTTGAAGGAATATTGGGTATTAGATTTGTAAATACCCAATATTCCTCCTAAAATGTTACTAGGATACCTGGAAGTTGGACAGGTATTGTTGGAGTGTTACAGCATCTCTCAGGAGGGGGATGAAAAAGTGCCCCGATGCTGCCGACTGCTGTGAGAACCTGGCTTATCACTGTGATGTAATTCAGCCAAACAGTGGAATATCAATCATTCATTGGCCGAGTCCCTCTTCCCGCTCCATATCTACTCCTCCGCAGCACGCAGGTCATGACAGCCGTGTTATTTCCCCCGCGGTCCATCTCAGGCCAACAATGAAAGCAGTGTGTTGTCTGCAGGGACACAAGTGCTGTTAAATGGGTCAGAGCATCAAAGGGGCCCGGTTTAAACTTAGCTGTATCTGGGTCACAGTGATTGATTAGACTGAAGATGGTCTTAGAAGAACAGTAAGCTGCGTAACACCAGCACTCCACAGCCCAGCTGATGTGTGTGTTCGAGGAGAGGACAGACGAAGAAAAGAGAGAGAGAGAAGATGGAAACAAACTCGGTTCTGTACAGTCAGAAGGAAAGACGGGGAGACGGAGACGAGATTGATAGAAACGATCAAAGGAGGATGAGCTAGGTAACTGAGGAGGAGAGAGAGAAAACAATAGATACGGGGAAGACTGAGATGAGTGACAAACGAGGAATGTGAAGAGATGAAAGGGAGGGAATAGATTTAGAGTGAGAGCCACAGATAGAAATGGATATATTTAAAGAAAATTGAGGATTGATGGAAAGAAAATGAGATGATGAGACCGAAAGAGTCTGTGCACACAAGAAAAAAAAGGAAAAGAAAGTGAAAGTGACGGAAAATAAGTACAAGGGAGTAAAACGTGAAATGAGGGAATTACCAGAAGAAGAAGACAGCATGAGGACGGAAGTTAGAAGAAGCAAATCTCAGGGGGAAAGAAAGAAAGAAAGAAAGAAAGAAAGAGGGGAGGAAAGGAAATCTTGCCGGTAGCATTACTGGGTCGATGGGAGAGTTATGTGCTTGTACTTGATCATATGATAAGTAAACACATATTATGACACACACACACACACATGAATGCACAGAGAGGGAGAAAAACTAGTACAAGGGCAAAGCAAAGTTTACATCACTACTTTATATCAAACAAAGCATCAGCT
The DNA here is from genome assembly GCA_903364295.1 of Serranus cabrilla. Classification (NCBI taxonomy): domain Eukaryota; kingdom Metazoa; phylum Chordata; class Actinopteri; order Perciformes; family Serranidae; genus Serranus; species Serranus cabrilla. The sequence continues at coordinate 528,916 of CAFUXE010000330.1, forward strand.
ATAGCTGCTGTCATAGAAAGTGAATACTGACTCAAACTGTTTATATAACCACTGAAAAAGATGCATTTTATCATTTTGCCAGCTGAACAGAGACGTTTTCTGAGAGTTTTGTCCACACTTTTACTGAGATTAAACCTCTCAGTACAAAAGTAACTGCTACTCTAAATGTCCTTATGGTTGACAAAATGTGCACAAACCTTTCATGGAGTTAGAATTTACAGCAGGACTTCAGTATAAAATTGCACTAGTTTCAACAAAGTGGACTGTGTGTGTATAATGCATCTTGGTGCTGAGGTGATATTTTTACCTAATGAACAAATGCCTCAGCACCAAACATGTGAAAGAATGAATGAGTTTATAATTTAATGGTATAGAACTTTATAAGACTTTTAGCTCATTGTTTAGATTTTCTGACCTATATCTTTTCTGGGAACAGACGGCTGGAGCACTGATAGCTCTCTGACAAAGTTTAAGGCTGCAAATCAATCCGTGTCCTGTAGCCCCTTCTTTTCACTGGGAAGTTTCCTCTCTTTGACCTGATAGACCTGATTTAGCTCCTGGAAAAGTGCTGGAGCATTTCCAGCTGAAACCTTTTAAAGTTCCCTGTCACCTGTCATTGTTTTTGGAAGCTGCTGTTCTCAAAGTAAAACCTCCAAAGAGACAAAGTTAGAGCTATTTCCTCTCAGGAATAAGTGCGGAAGTAGAAATAAAACACAACTGGACTTGACGTTAAAACATGACTCCAAATTATGCTGATGCTATTGTTGCTCTGTAACTGCTAGATGTGCAAATTGGCCACTAGTAGCATTTAAGGTGGCTGCAGAGATGATTAATTGGCTAATTAGAGCACAGCTCCTTTGGGATGATGTTTTTTTTTTCAGCCAACCTGTTAAGTTAATAAAGCACCTCAACAAAAAGGCAAAGTGATTTTTCCATTGGATTTTGGATTAATACATTAAATAAACTCTGTGGCAAAAACAAAAGTTAGTGACTTTAGTGGAGTTCTTGGTTTAGTGTGATTGATTGTAACTGCTAGTATTAAAAAGCTAAAACTGAACAAATAAATGACAGTATAGACGACCACTTTTGTTTCTTAAAGACAAGTCTGAGCTTCATAATTCACAGGTGGGTTATATTTATGTTAAAATCTCTTAAAACTATGTTTACAACAGACTTTATTTAAGGCATCTAACCAAAAACCCATTGACTCTGAGACGAGGGAGCCAGAAGTGCTAACATGCTAACTCATCTCCAGGTTTAAGGACTCATTCTTTTAAATCGTGGATCACAAAAGTTGTTTGTGTGGGTAAAAATGTGGTTAAGGTCAATAGTTTAGGAAGTTCTTGGTTAATATAATGGAATTATCTGCATCATGGTGAAAAGAAACCAACACTGTGAGAGATGACTGAGAGTGAATCCTGGTGTCACACACTTGGTATTCCCCTTCAGCGCTCTGACCTCCATGCCCTGACTTCTGCTGTAATAACAACAACACGCAGATCAGTCTGACCCGTCCGAACAGACAACCAGCGTGGCTGTTTTTCTGCACGCGGCAGCGTCACAGACAGGATTCAGCTCTGAGACAAAAGCCACACTTAACTGTGCCGCTCCCTCTCAATAAAATGTATTTGCAATTAATTTCCAACCATCTCTCACAAGCCCAGAGGCAGAACAGAGCTGAAGCCTCTTCCACACCGTGATGCTCTTATACACACATGATTAGCAGTGTGTTTGCTTCTGCTTCGTGCTCCCTCTTCTAACTGCCAATATTTGTGTTAAATTTTTCAACAGTTGAGCATCTTTTTGGGGGCCCGGAGGGCGTGCAGAGGTAATTTCATGCCTCAGTAGCTGGAACAGGAGTGTGTCTCAGATACCCACGTACTGAGGGGCCCTGAACTATCCGAGTCACTGATGGAGACGCTGTGTGAGGTGACTGGGGAGTAATAACACTGTAAAAACACAAGAGGGATGGGAGAGAGGAGACGGTGAGGGGGTAGAAAGGAGGAGGAGGGAGGGAGTGATAGAAACCCTGCAGGGAGGAGAACAACACAAACGGCACGTTTTCTTTGGTCCACTCACTGTGTCTGATGCTTTAAGTGATGTGAGTGAGTTTTTACATTAACAGTCGAATACACAGAGATATACAATGTACAATCACAAAAACATAGAAAATAAGCACATACTCACTTTTGAGAAGCTTGAATAGGGTTGGCATTTTACATAATTTTAATGTGCAATGTGTGAATTTTTTGCTACTTCCAATCAAAACAATCAGTCACTTTCTTCTGACCACAGTTCCTTCAGTGCTTATTGTTCAAGAGTTTTTTACCCTGAGCCCAATTATCCGCAGTGGCCTGCTATAAAACAACCAGAGCCGGTGATTATAAAACAGTAAAAACACAGAATAAAGTAGTTTAACTTTAAAAATCAAGGTTTTCCCAATGCTTTCTGGCAGAGGGGTTGAAGCTGAGCAGCAGATGACATTTGCTGAGCTTGTTTCTCTAATAACTAAGACCCAGATGCTAGATGATTAAAATTCTTCATCTGGTTAAAATGACCAAGATCTGTGTTGTATAAATGTTGCTTAAAATGTGATAAAAAGTCAGGTTATGACCAACACATGTGTGAGACATGAGCCATGGACAGACAATTTACTTAAATTACAGATTTTAGTCAACATGGGAAACATCAGGAATGATGTAACTCAACAAAACATTTAAGTCTAGTTGTTTTTAGACATTTCAACGTGGAAATGTTACACATTACACTTTTATAATAGCACTTTTCCTGAATAACTAAAATTGTCCCTAGAATTGACAGATTGCTAGGGATACATTTAAAGGATTCCCAGAATAAGAGCAGAAGAAACAGGTCAGGAATGATGTGCTCATAGACATAAAAAGCTGTTATTCTGACCTGTACTTCAAGATGGCTGAGTGCCGTTAATAGGCGCAGTAAAATAGCTGATAAATGCTCACCTTTTACTGCTGGACACTTTATTTGAGTGCTAATGCATCGCCAGAAAATGACTCCTAACGGCTGCGGCGGGTTATCAGGTGTAAACCTCGTCTCTCTGAAATGTCACCTTGTTAGCAGGAGAGAGGAACGCCGCTCGTAGGCTGACCTTCGCTCGAAAGGTTTGTTAAAACTCAGATCTGCAGAACTTCCCAAAGTCACAGAGAAGCTTTCTGTGATTCAGCTTCAGCTCAGATTTACCTGTGTGGTTGTGTGAGGACACAAGCACAGAGCAACTCAGATGTTGGAAAATGTCAAACATAATTGCTCTTACATTTTCTCTGCAGCAGGTGAATATTGAAAGCTTGAGCTGTTGCCTTGAGTGACAGCGCATCTGTAAATATCAAAAGGTGGAAATCTGCTCCTTTGTCATCACTGAAGTTCAAAGAAAAGTCCAGAATGTGTATCCAGGGAAAATGGACTAGTCGTTGTCACATTTATTTAAATATTTTAGTGCTTGCAAGGGCCAACACATGTTGTTTTTTTTTTGCAATTTATGGTGGAAATTTGATTATTTATTTGAGGCAAAACACAAATCTTAGATCAAATATAAGGGAGTATAATGCTGTAAGGCTCTCTTGCCTTCTGTAATGCTTTTAGATACACGTATTTATATGGTGCACCTGAATGCACCATGAAGTACAGTGAGTACCGGCCACTTTGAGCACTGCAATATCTGTAGTTTTATGAGACTTTTATCAGTCAATGAAAATTCCCACAGGAGCAAATGTAGGTGTACACTCCCTTTTCAGTCCAGTTTAGGCTGCCTTTTCCTTTTTTTCTGACATGCATTTTTAGTAGCAATACTATGAAATGAAAAAAACAAAACAAGTCACACTATAATCAGGATTCGATTAACTTAAGCAGGAAAGACATTACCATAGCAAATTAACCTAATTCCAATAGAGCATTAGCTTTCCCCTTACCTTCAACTGCATCTGCATGCAATATTTCTCTACATTTGCTCTGTATAAACAAAGTGCAGGTTGGAAAGGATTGATTTTAAAGGAAAGATGGATGGAGGTTAGATGGAGAGTAGATACACTCAGTGATGGATGGGACGCTTTAGGCGGTGCTTCTGTACGAGCGGACAGGATGGAATAGAGTCGATGGGGATAGAAAAAGAGGGTAAAGAAGGAACACAGGGTGTGAACAGACACCTTAGGAGAATAACGTACACAAACAGAGCGAAAGAAAAGAGCAGATGGATGACGGAGGGGAGGAGGGATTCTCTCTCATCCATTAAAAGTCTGCAGCTGTTAAAAGCTGGCTGGAGTGCAGATTATCTCACCTACAGTATGGGGGACACACTGGGGTTTGCTAAAAAGGTTCCACTCTGGTCTCTGCTGGGAACCATTGTGTCTGCAGATAAAACACACACACACAAACACACACACACAGGATACACACACACTGTATGCATCCCTGTGTAGTTTAGTATGTGTGCTGAAAGTGTGATTATCTATTGATTGTCTTACATGCAGTGTGGAACATATAGATCCACTTTGGCTCCCTTGAGATTGCACTTTACTTTCCTTTGTGCTCAGTGTTTGTGTGTGTGCTTTCTGACACTTTTTAGAATTTATATGGAAGTATAATTGTGTGTGTGCATGTGTGTTAGCCCACTCAATGTGTGTCGCATCAGACTGTGAAGCAGAACAGCTCTCGGCTCATGAATAATACATGAATTAAACGTCCTGGTGTCAGTGGTGATCTGCTCATCACACCACTTATACTGCTTCTGTACCCAGCGCTGCTGTTTGACAACAATCACAATACTTTAGTACCGCGAAGAACCTGTATACACTGCTGTCAGAGCCATGTCTTTCAGAAAAAAGGTTCTGAGCTGACTCTGTTAAAACTTAACAGGACAGTGACTGATGAAACCACAATTTTTAAACAAACAGCCTCAAACCTGCATTCTCTCTAATGGCCAGCAGGGTTACAAAAATAAGAGGATTGTATAGAAGTGTATGAGAAAATGACCCTACTTCTCACTTACCTCAGTAAACATTTTCCTGATGAGTTTATGGTCTCAATCGCTAGTTTCAAGTCTTCTTCAGTAACTTATGGTCCCATTTAGTGTAAAATAGATGAGGTGGGGCTAGCTTGTGATGGACAGGTCGCTTCCCCGGTGTTAGAACTTTAACCCTTTGTTGTGTGTTTCATGAAAGTTAATGGGAACATGTCGGTCGAAGGAGTTGGCTGTTCATTTTTTCTCCTTGCCATTGCTCTAGCTAGTAATTTAGCTCTTAGTTATGGTAACTTCTAGCTCCAGAAAAAAAAGATGGCTGCCAAAAGGCCTCGAGGCTTCTACGCAGTAATTCAAAAACCAATGGATCATTGGATGGAGCACTGTGGTGTCTTTGTCCACTTTTAAAGTACAGCAGCAGCATACAAACATGTTTATGAAGTTTACCGTGTTCAGTATATTAGCTGCTAGCCTGCTAACATGTTCTAAAGTTAAAGACAAAGTGTAGTAGAAACTGATGGTCACTAGTTCAGAAGGTATAAAAATGGCAATCCATCTCATAGTTGTTGTGATGTCTGGACCAAAGTGGTGGCCTGGTCAGTACATACACACATGATTGGCGTAGCGAATCATGTAGCTCAATGCAGTCTCTTCCCAGAGGCACTCATGATTGGTTCCACACTCATTATATGTGAGACCATTAAGATCTTGTAATTGCAGTTACTGGCAATGTGAATGCTTATATTCACATTTGAGCCATGGAGAAAACATTAAACAAATGTTTCTACGTCCTCAGTAGCCAGATTATTATTCTGATTACATGTGCGTTTAATTCTCTTCTGTACATTAATGGAAACAAGCACAAACATCGACCCCATTTCACTGTGACGTTAATGAATTTTTCCAGTGCCACAAGAATTAAACCTCCCTTGATAATTGTCGCTCTGTGCAGCAGTCTCAGTCTGTCTGTGGTCTCACTGCTGGTTTCTCGCCGTGGAGCAGATAAACTGAGGAGGCTGGAGGCAGCCGGCCTCAAATCAATACAGCCATTTAAATTTTTTAAAAGCACAGAGAGCCTTTGAATTTATCGGCTTCACACTTTGCTAAGTGAAAAGGCCACAGTTTCCAAAGAGCCCCTCTGGTTAGAAGTTGTGCGAACAAAGCCTGAAACCACCATTCAGCTGCATTAATCTGTTCTTTTTTGTGGTTCTTGTGCATGAGTAGAGTTTCGATACCATTTCATAATGTCCCTTGAATTTCTTCACATTCAGACGGAATATTCAGCAGGTCGTGTTTTTGGTGGTCTGGCCTTAACTTCCTTGTTAAAACACTGCAGTTAACCTTGTCTTTACAATTAGATGGGACAAAAGGCAGATATTGCAGTGATTTATGATACAGAGAGTTTTATGCTGTGAGGATGATAGATGAAGTAGCCTGAATGTGGTCACTCATTGATATTCCCTGCGCAGTACGGGCAGCTCTAACTACATTACAGGTGTAAGGCGTTAAGCTGTGTACAGAACCCCAGTGTTTCCTCTGTGTCTGGTCGAAAAACCTTGTAAAGCCAATTGAGAGGGTTTTCACGTCTTAACTTCAAATTTAGTGAAATGCTGCAACTCCTGATGCACCTGCAGTAACCACTGGAGAACCTCTAAAACTCCAAACCATATGAAATATACACTGCAGTCGTCTTTTGATGGTGTTAGGAGATGATTATAGCTGGAGGGCAAATATTCTACAAAGGCTCAAATCACAGACGACTGAGTTCAGCTGGGTTTAAGGCTCCGTTCTTCTGTTTCATTGCAAAAATAAACAACTTGTCAGATTGCCATAGTGAGGTCATTATCTGCTGCTGTTTGGGTTGAACCACAGCCAGGAATCATAACAATAAATAAACATACACATAGAGGAAAATAGACTTCATAGCAGTGCTGTAGGATTGGGACTTCCTGTTTTTGAATGGTTTTGATTCTGCCTGTGCCCAGTCAAGTGACTTAGTATCGTCTGATTGATGCTGGATTTTTGGGCCCTGATTCAGATATCAATAATAAATCTGAAACAGTTAATTGGATGATAGTGATAGTAACATAAACTTGACACGATGCCTCTTTTCTTCCAAAAATTAAGACCAAGACACAGCAGGACATTTTACAGTGAAAACATGAACTCATCAGTGCTTTTCAGTTAATAAATTGTGCAAAGGAAGCCGAGCTAGACACATCTGCAACAAGTCCTCATATCTAAACAACAGAAGAGACTGACTGACTTTCAAAATGACATTGAAATGCACATCTACTGAGTAGAAGAAACAAAACTACTTGATTAGATTGGGGAAAAGACTTAGTGACATGACGTAGTTTAACATCAGTTAAAAACGTAATGAAACCAACAGTTAAGTGAAAGAAATTAAATATCGACTCTTTCTGTTTCTTAAGTCAAAGTCCTGTTGTTTTAGCCGTCCACCACCCATCCCGCCCAACTTTAATGAACCTTCACAGTCTTTTGTCACATCACTTCCTGTATTCCACCCATCATAATTACTATGGCATAGACACAGAAACCAAAATGTCTGCAATAAGCTAATATCTGCTTATATATATCCAGCTCTGAGATCACAGGTTATCATATATGTAACTGGAGGCTTTTCTATGCTCAAAGACAGGTTTTTGGCTTTGGATGTTAACGATGAATGGTATCGATGTTTTGCCAAACGATTGTTCCCTAAGAAAAGAACGAGCATTCACGCTGAAGAAAATGATGCTTTTAACAGTTCCAACATTTGTGGTACTTGTTCAGCATAAGAAGAGAAATGAAAAGACCTACAGAAACTCACGAAACAAATCCAGGAAACTCGACTTCACTGTCCCGCCCACGCTGTTTGACTGACAGCTGATATTCAGGGAAGGCAGTGCAGGGGGAAAAAAAGCAATGCATTAAAAGTTAAGAAAAACAATCTGTGACTGTATAACTGAAAGGAGCCGTTTCCCCATGAGGAGACTTGACCGACCCTGTTAGTGTTTATTGCCAGTGGATGAGAGCTTCACAGGCTGAGGATGGATGATGGATGTGGAGGTTTATTGTTAATGGATCGTGAATGTGAGCCCTGCTGTGTATTGATGTGACTCTGCAACAGAAGCGCTCAGCTGCATGAAACCTCGGTGAAGGGAAAAACATGGGCTGCAGCCTCCTTCCCTGTTTTCCTCCCGTTCCTCTCCTTTTGTTCCTCTCTCCTCTGTGCTCTCCTCTTTCTGTCGCCCTCTTCCTGCCCTCCAAGTGAAGCTGTGACATCATCACCGCGCTGCCGGCTCGTGTTGTGATGTGGAAGTGGAGACGTGGAAAATGAGTAGCTGGCACCTCCCGCTGATGCTAGTCTGGCTGCACTGTGGTTACTATGGCTACATTGCCGGTGTCGCGTGTTGCTATGGTTACTCTGCTACTGTGATGTCCCACAGCAGCTGTACGCCTGGCGGGGAGGGAGGAAACCGAGCTCTGTACTGGAGGCTGATTGACTGTTTAATGTAGGAGACAGACTCTGAAATCAGATTCACAATCATTCATTGGACCAAATCAAAACATTTGACGCTGAAGTGATTTAAAACTTTTACTTAAAGTCCAATTGAAAACTTTAGAGAGCTAAACTAGACATCTTTTTGTTTGTTTTAAAGCAAATCAGTCAGAATTAAATCTATCTTTAATAAGGAACACGAGCTAAAGGGGGAAAAAATGCCTGAAGGGATTCACTGCTGGACTCTTCTTTTATCATCAACACACATAATACATGAGATGATTCATCAAAGCATTTTCTGTTTCAGTATTAAAGGCCTTTATTCTTCTAAAGGCCAATTCTAATATGACTTATAGAAAATGAACAGGGATGCAGTGAAAATGAAGCAGTAAAAGCAAAAGGTGAAGCGAGGAAACAAAGTTGAAAGAACAAAAAGATCTTTGACTTTAACCCCGGAGACTGGTGCTCATGTCACGTAAGAAACTGAAGGTAAACTATGTTATATAAAGTAATGTCACTTAACTTCTGGGCATTATGCTTTTACGTTGTACTTACCTCACTTAAATCTAACCATGTCGTTTTTTGCCTTAACTTAAGGGAAGTAGTTTTGTAGAATAACTATAATGAAACTGCGGCCGGTTCACAATGTTAAACATTTATTTTAAACTGATCTCCTGCAGCCGGTAGGGGCGCTATTTTTGGAAATGCTCTTGTGTGTCTCATTTGAGGATAGTAATAAATGACATGCGGTTGTGCAGTATTTGGTTTGTTTTTTCTGTTTTGTTTATGTAGTTTTTGTTGACATTTATTACCTCTTTTGTGCCAGGGAACAAAGAAGCCTTCATTATAAAAAAGTCATTGTTCGACCACAATTAACTAACACAACAAGACAAAAATGCAAAAATTATGCAATAAAAAAGCAAAATTATTGCCATCTTTTTTTCCAGATTCCAGTCACAAGGCAAATATTCAGCCAGTACATCAGAGCATCTCTTAACATTCCCTCGTACAGCATTTGAGAACTGTTCTGTATCCAAGCAGACCAGGATTGCACCCACACATTCACATATATGTAATATCCACTAATGCACTGCTGCACTGTGGAGAAGTGTATAATGTAATTGGAATGAAGTAATAGCTGGATGGTTGAAGCAGCCTCAATGGTGCTATTATTACTAATGTACTTCATTCTTTTATGCTTTCATGTTCCCGGCAGCGATTCTTGATAAAGCAGCTCTTGCCCCGGGCCTGTTGTAAGGGGAAGAGTTACATAAAGGAGTAGATGATCTCTAAACATGTCTGCTCGTAGTATTCCACTGTCACTGCTTCACAGTGAGCCCGTGTTGCATAATTCACAGTCCCGTGCTTCCATTAGGTTGTGCTCATTAGGGGGGATCAGTGGTGCCGTGTTGTGTTGTGACAGGACTGGTTGTTGGGTTCCTCGTCTCTGTCACTGTTTCTCCTTTCACTCTCTCTTCATTTCTTCTTTCCATACGTCTTTGCCACATTGCTTCTTTTTTCCTATCACCTTGGTGCCGTCTCCTCCTCTTAAAACTTTTTCTGAGACATCAGCACCAGTAGGCTCCTCTTAGTAGAAGGAAATGGGGCACAACTTCAGCCCACAATGAGACAATTATAATATGACATATTTTATACTTAAAACAGTTCTGCTAGTAGTTATGTCCACAGGTATCCTACCGTCTGTCCCTGTCTCTGTCTTGGTTTCTGACAGGGACATTTAATCTTGTTCCCTCTCTTGTTCAGTGCTTGTTTGTTTTTCTACCTGAGCTGCCATGCATGGAAATCTCATTTACACATGTGACCTGGTTCTTAGTCAACCCACGTAAACGTCAGCAGTATAGAACAATCTCAAAGTGTGATTCAGGATTAATGATACATTTACTGTGTCGTGGACACATCTGCACTGCTTTGAGTCACATTTCCTTTTAGATGCATTTA
>CAFUXE010000330.1:542798-553084 GCA_903364295.1 Serranus cabrilla
TCTAGAGAGAGAGAGAGAGAGAGAGAGAGAGAGAGAGGAGGATAAGTGAAAAACGTGGAGACAGAGCGAGCTTGAAGAAGGTAGAGTCAAAAGACAGATTGTGATCTTGGAGGGCAGAGAAGAATGAAAGGCGAAATGTGGTGATGGAAATATATCAGGTGGAATACAAGAAAGGAGAAGGAGGTGTGTGAGGTATAGGGGATGGACATGCTCAGTGGAGTGGATGACTCTATAATCCTACAGTAAGAGAGATTTATCTCTGTCCTTTTGTATGATGGTAGAGGACACCAGCGGCTCACCATACAGAGCACAAACTCATCACAATGGAGGTTTAGAAGAATCTATTAACAGTGATATTTTTCAATTCAAGGACATGTTGTACAATTCACAGTAATGAATTACATGTGAATTGGTGGTGGTTTGGTTTAATGCACAAGGACAAAGTACATAATGTACATAAGTGGGCATAAATTGGCTATTCACAAGCCTACAATGTTAAAAATGGAAGCTAAAACAGACTCCATAATGGTCATAGACTATGAAAAAAGGGGGATGGCGTCACCTTGATATTTTCCTTGAGGTTTTAAAGCCTAATCAAGTAAGAAGTAGGGTAATTTTCTCATTGACTTCTATACAGTCAGACTTCTCTTTGCAGCCGGTGGTCATTAGAAAGAAGGCAGGTTTAAGGTACTTTGAGGAGCCTGGAGGTGGCTGCTTGTCAAAAACATGCAAATATTCAGACTTTCTTTGAAACATAAGAAAGAAACCTGGACCAGGATCAATATTTTCCTCTCTTCAGTATAAAGCATCATCCAGTGGCTCGGGCTGGCAAACATGAGCTCATTGGCTGCACTCTCCTGACTGAAATATGTTTCAAACAGGTCCCTCTCAAAGCCGCTTTGTCTGCCAGGATGTGCCTGCTGCAGCTTTAAATGTATAAAGAATCCTTTGAATGTGTCCTTTTGTCAAGGTCAGTTTGCTGAAGGTTTGTCCTCCATAATTACGGCACATCTCCTGTTCACGGACACCTTCATAAGCCGCTCTCAGCCAATGTTCTGTACCTGTGGTGCGCTGTTGTCAGGGTTAGCTGCTAGGGCAGGTAATGGCGGGAATTAAAACATTACTGTGGTGCACAAGGCCAGACCATCACTGGTTAAATGGTCAATACCCACACTGTTACAGATCATTAACTTGTACATGTTCTGAGCCCGCTGCACTCCACCACCTTCACTCTCTGTGCTGTTATATGAGCGTACAGGCAGCTGTGGAAACTGACTGCAGTCTGTTGGAAAATTGATGAATCACCCACTTATTAATTATCTCGCGCTGATTGTGAATGTCCTGATGTTCTCCTGCCAACATAGGCTCGGGGTGTTCCTTTGAATAGGTTTCTCATAATTAGCACAAACACCGCCCACAGCAACGGTGCAAGCCTGGACTTAAAACATATGTCAGCATAATTAGAAAAAAAAAAAACTCCACTAGTATTAAACACCCACTATTGTAGGTTCATCATACAGTTAACTACTGTTTCGATGGGGATTTTGAACTATATGACACTGCAGAGAGCATAAAATTCTCATAAAATACGTTGACACAAGATGGTTATAGAAGTGGAAGGCAATCAAGAGTCAATGGGCTAAAAATCCAACACTGATTCATCTTTCTTCATTAAATATAATTTCCTGTATTATCTGAATTTCTACCCAGTGAACTCTTGAGTTATTCTGCCTTGGAAATTAGGTCTTTTTGATTCATATGAGGTGTAAGGCCAATGTTAAATGTCTGTTAACAACAGTATTAAAACAGAGCAATTTCACAGAAAAATCAATTCAGTCCAGTAGAATTGCTTCAATCAGTCGATTCACTCGCTGGAGTGAAGGACATTTGCATGTACTTACTTGAGTGAACTTTGACTTGTGAATTGCATTTACTAAAATCAAGCTGCTTTGACTGTATTAACCTCTAAGGGAGCCGAGAGCCAAAGAATCAAACATGTAGTCAGCTTGTTTACACCATCCACTAGAATACGACGAGTAAAAACTGTTCAAAAGAGAAGTGCAGTCAGTTAATGAGAATTCTGCACAAATTTATTGCTAGGAAGCAGTCTGCAAATGTCTTTGGTTGAGTGTGTTTTTCCATCTTTAATAAAACTAATTAAATAATGTAAAATCCTGAGATAAAAACAGATCAAAGTATACAAACACATAAAGGAAAGGGGAAAGTTGACCAATATTCGTGTTTCCATCAACAAATTACGCTGCATATTTTAAAGATTTGCATGAGAAAAGCTTGATGGAAACCAAAATACGATAAAACCTAAAAAAAAAAATGCGCATGAACAATTACAAGTTGTCCAACTGAATCCATTTCCGGAAAACTCCATTTTCTCTTGTAGGTGGCCAAAGTTAAGCAACCTCTTTGTTGTTGTTTTTTTTCTCTCTTGCACAATATCTGCTTCTCCTACTGTTTACTGGCTGTATTAGCATACAGCTATACGTTACACTGCAATCTTCTGGCAAAAGTACGATGATGCAGTTTTGTTTATTTATTCATATTTTTCTTTAATATGACACCTCAAAAATTTGCTTCAAAATTCGGATCAACTTCAATGGAAACGTGGCTAATGTTCTGAGCTTGACCGGGGTAACTCAACTGTTATTGGATCACAGAGCAACAAGGGGCGGGACTTAATAAGGGGAAAAAATTACTGCAAAGTCTATTTCAAAGTCTCAACCCTTATATGCCTCATAGAGGAATAAAAATAAGTGTTATGCTGACACCACATCCCTGGACTTCTGGGTAATGAACTCCTTTAAATGATATGTAATTATGACACTGATCTCCTGCTGGCAGACTGAGGAGATACTTTGGATTGCATTAACAAAAATGCTGTTATGATGTGGTTTAAGTATCATTAAAGCAGGAAATAAACCACCATTGACAGTTGCCGGCGAATCTCAAAATCCACCTTTCACATTTTCAGAAGCCACTTGAGGTTTATTGAAAAGTATTGGATGTCGGGATAATAGTTGGCTGCCTGTTAAATTGTCTGTTAAGTGTGGACAAGCCAGCTGGAGTCAGGATTTATGAGCTTTCGGTGGTGATTTCCCTCCCTGTGTTATCTTTGAGTACTCAGAGCACTTTGGTGATTCCCTTCCAGGCTCTCAGAGGGTTCAGCAAAGCGGGTTCGTGTTATTCTGTCAAACTGAGGTCAAAAATTAATGGCTACCTCCTAGTTGGGCCCTGCACTGATCTGATCGGAGCAGTGGAGCAGAAAGAAGTGGTCTATAGTGTGTGTGTGTGTGTGTGTGTGTGTGTGGGCCTTTCCAGGGCCTGAATCTCTGCTAAAGTCTTCACCAGTAGGAGTAATTTATTGCAACAGAGGCAGACAGAGACACACTGACCTATAAATATAACAAGTGAGTGGAGGGTTCGAGTGTTCAGACTATCACTGCTGCAAGATTGAATTATTAATTTCTTTTTTCTTTTTATCTCAAGGCAGTGAAACCCTATTTTCTTTATCAGCTCCTTTCTGGAGGAAATGAGAACTGAACACAAAGTTTCCCTGCAGCGTTTGAACTGCACGATTATTTCTTATGAGGAATATATGTAAGTAAGTTTTCTTTTTTGCTTTAACTGTATTTTTTCTGATAGACATCTTCATTTATTTAGACATTTTTATTTTTTTAATAATTGCTCCCTCACTCCTCCCTTTGCTCTGTTTGACCTGTCCTTCCCTCCCATGTTTCCTTTCCTCTACCTTCACGTCTCCTCTCTCCTCTGCTTGTAATTTATGCAGCTTTGTTGTCCCAGGGCAAAAATATGTAGCAGACAGTAACAGCCACACAATAAAACCACAACAGCATCATGATGATCTTCTTGTTCATTAGAGTTGTTTATCTGTGATCGGGGATGTTGTCTGTTTCTCAGCGTCTCCCGCTCCCTCGTAATAACTCCAGCCAGGCAGCAGGTCGATAAGCCGGCCTGTTAAAAGCACATTAAGCTCATCCCCTAACTCACGGCTAATATATGAACACATTCATGCCTGTGTTCATTTGTGTGCCTGCATTAGCATCTGTTTGAGTCACATTTAAGCCACAATAATCAGGCCAAAGCAGTCTGTAACTGGGTCAGATCAGGTCAAACTGTGCCATGTAGGGAACATTTGTTTTCCTCAGTTTCCACTGCTGTTCATGATGTAATTATCAACGCCACGTCAAACAACATCACTGATTCACACATATACTTTTGAGTTACTGGGAGAAAGAAAGAAGGAAAGTGAAAGAACAGAAAAGACAGAAAACAGAGAAGGAAACCAAAAATATTTTAAAATGAGACTCGAATGATCTCAATAAGGAAACAGAAGCAAAGCAGCAGTTAGCAGTGACTTATTAAAGCAATAAAACAGAAAGTATAGAAAAAAAATTCTACGAACAATCTAATGATAAAATACTGAGATATAATTTTTGAATGTATTGATAAAGCCGTAATGCATGCAGTAGTAGGTAGAGGGAATATCACACTTTGAATATATCCCAAATACAAAACAATGACCAGAATAGGAGAAGAAGAAAACATATTTGACTTTAAAATGACATGCAAAACAGCCACAATATCAAGTTCTGTACATGTGCGGAGCGTATAGAGCAGCATGAGCTGACTTATTATTTGGGGACACGACGAGGTCACGTCTCTTTCTGCTCACAGAGCGAGGTTAAGGCTCCAATCAGCGTGTCATATCCTGTTTGATTTCCTGTCAGAGGGGCTGATTGCCAGGATTACACGAGTCTGACGGAAAGAAGGCACCAAGGATTAGTAATGGAGGGAATATAAGCAGGCCGGCGAGAGAGATGGTGTGTTTAATGTCTGTCGACAAACATGGGAAATCTCTGACACTTTGGGGAGGATGTGTCTCGGCTGGTGTGACGGCTGAGGATGCATGATGGGTAAATGCTTGTTACACTGGATCAAACTGAATTTTAAGGGTGACAGTCATATATGTTGTCACACATGAGGTTCATACATTGGTCACAGTAATAACAGTGCAGAAAGGTGATAAACCACAAGCAAACTTTTTACTGCTGTCATGAAAGTTACAGCACGTGATTGTTGCCTCTGCCTCACCCCACTGCTGCTGTTTTTCAAAATGAGGAGCATAATTACACATAACTGCCACGGTAACAAGGTTGTTGCCTGTTCTTTCTCCTCCTTTGTCTTGACTACCATGCTGCTGTTCTCCATTAGCCCCTCACATATTCACACCATCCTTAAAAAGATATTTACCAGAGATACTGAAGCTTCAGTCAACTTTGAAATCCGACACAATGCATGAAAACAGATCTAGAACAGCAACGTCTTCCTGTTCAGTGCTGTGAAGCATTTTACCTCCTAAATCTGTCTCAAAGGGTTAGTAGTGCAGAGGGATCTTTGCTTTTGTTTAGAAAAATCTTTGAATGTTCAGTATTTACCATGAATATTAAAGGAAATGTGCTCTTTCTTCCTTCAAGACCCAATCAGTTTTGCTGAAGATATAACGTATTAATAGCGTAATGAGGTTTCAAGGCCTGGCTAGCTGTTTTCCCCTGTTTCCAGTCTTTAAGCTCAGCCAGTCACCTGCTGGCTCTAACCTCACAATTAGCATACAGACATAAAAGTGGAATCAATCCTCACACTGAAAACAAGAAAAGGCGCTAAAAATGCAGTGTCGTCTCAAAAGGTTACCAATCATCTCGGCCGTCTAATCATACTAATGTCTGAAAATGACTGACTGATGTTAAGCAGCTGCGTCTCAGCTCAGTGTGTGGTGCCTGTGTTTGATCTCTGTCCGTGTGTTTGAACTGTCAGACACACCTAAAGGTCACCAGAGCCCCGACTTGTCCATCAGAGCTGCGCTTTGTTCTGCTGTCAGTGAGCTCGAACAGGCTCTTATTATTCAAAGCACAAAGAGCTTAATAGCACTTTAGCGTGCTTTTATGAAATGCACAATGGTTTCCTTCAACTGGCTTCTACTGGAAGGACCCACTGTTGAGTAGCCCTCTTCATATTATTATCAGCTTATATTTTTTAGATTGTTAAAACACTTTGCTCTCGCACATATGGAGCACATACTTTGGGTATTTAAGCACTGAAGTATTATGAGAAATCATTTTTGGAGGTGCAATGTAATATTCATAGTCACAATTTATTCAACACAAAAACTGAAACACACACATTTTGGCGTAATTGATGCAGTTCACCTTGCAAATTACTGGACAACCCGGTCAACCTGCCACACACACACCTCCTAACACTCCCTCACACACACATTTACATACACAGTGCACTCTCAATTGCTTGCTATCACAATCAGCCTTGTGTTTGTGTGCCAGTTGTGTGAAATCACACATGACAAGACATCCGGACTAATTAAAGATGGAAGCCACGTTTATCTAGAAGCCGCAGACCATATGTTGGGTCAGAGGGACGTGTGGGTGTGAGCATGTGTGTGTCTGAAGTGTACTTGCATATGTATGAGCTTCTGAGTGGTCGAAACAGGTCAAGAGGTTCTGCATACATAATGTGTTTGAGAGAAAAACAACTTTTTATACGTGCAGGTTTTAGCACACCAACTTTGCTTTGGAAGGGTTGTTGAATTTTGTGACTTTTACCTTTAAAAAAACATTTAAATCTCAACTTGGCTTCCGTCCTCTGTGACTCTGTGACCTCTTCCCATCTTGGTGAATGTGAACTGAAGGTTGAGTTCATGCTTCACCTCATCACAAGCCACTTCCTGTCTAAACTGTACAGTGAGGTGTTACTGCACGATGCTCCCTATTTATAGGATGTAACAGGGTATAACAGGGTGCTGTGTTGTGGATAGCTGGGACACCCTCTGTCACACGCAGCAGATGGAGACTCTCTGTGTTGGTGGAGAAGCTTGTGTTGTGCTTGTCTCTGTGTTCCCGTTCACATATGGTTTCTCTCTGTGACACTGTGGAAACAGTTGCTGGCAGCTCAGGTGCCTGCAAGGAGGAAAAGAGGGAGGGAGGGGAAGGTGAGGTTTAACCCTTGTTGAACCAGGCAAGATGACAAATAAGAACAATATGGTGAGGAGCAACAAAAAATGTCATTTGCAGCATATATAAGCACACAGTAATGATCCGAATATTTAAGTAGGTACAGCTTTAATTACCTCTTCATTTAAAAAGTATTGTGATGTCAGGAGCTTATAATTCAACATACATGTGACATAAGTGATGTTTTTTAAATATATGAACAAATGGCACCAAAGAAAACCACAATTTCAACATTTTTTCTTCTCCTCTAAAAAGCAAAACAAAACAAGATTAGATGAACAGACTGGCCAGGAATCTGAAATGATCCAATATTATTTTGAAAGCTTCTGTTTCTCTCCAGTTTCCATTTTATCAAGCACAAAGGAGGGAATAAAAGGGGATGAAAGGCAGACAGCGGAGTCGCAGCTAAACTCACCGAGTGCAGCTTTAATCCTTTGTGAGCAGCAGATAACAGGCAACAGATCTGGGCTGTTAGAAGCCAGAGGGGACAGGTCTGTGCCATTAGCCTTTTGTTGAGATCGATGGGGGAAGCGCTGGATGTGAGGCTGTGGACTCACTATAAGGTGAAGTTTAGATTCAGTGTCGGGGCGATGTAATCACGGCTTGGTGGGAATCCATCCGGTCAATAAGTTTATTGGATGGTGGAAAGGGTGAGGAGGGGGTGAGAGGGAGTCTGGTGTGTCAGCCCTTCCTGTTAAGGCCCTTTCAAAGTGCCATCGGTCAAAGTGAACATTATATAACTGAATAACTGTTTTGTCACACACATAATCATTTCATCCTTTTATATCTTACATAATGATAATAACAGTGTCAGACTCATGGAGCCATTCATCATCTTTCCTCGCATTTAAGCTTTATGCATGTACTTCAAAGCAGCCTCATAGAGTAACCATGGCAGGTACCTGTTAGTGGTGACACAAAAAACCTTAATGATTACCTAGTAACACCATGCCGACCACCCTCAACTCCCAAAGCATCTACCCAGAAACAACCTAAACATCCTGAGGAACATCCCAAACATCAGAGAAACCAAATCAGACGCCTCAGCAACAACCAAGACACTAAAAAAAACATTCAGATTTATTTATTTTTAAATTTCAAAACACAATCGGCTCAATGAAGAATTTTTAATGTTGCAAATGTGAACAGATGTTGCAAATATCACATATAAGAGGTCAAATGAGGATAACACCAAGTTTTGTACCTTTCGTGTACTCCAGACAACAACCCAGAGAGCCCCTAGCAACTACCCAGCATCCGCTAAGCAACACCCTTGCATGGCAACCAGCACCCACTCGCTAATACTCTAATAATGCCATGACTCAATGTAAAATCATTTTAAAAGTCAAGATAAGTTGTTTTTCTGTGTTTCAGAAGAAAATAATGCCTTTTGTAGTTAATAATTTCCATCCTATATTTCTCTGTTTAAACATTCTGAAAGTCACAGACCCATGAATCATCTCTGTAGTTTTGTCTCAGTGCTCATATTCACTAACACAATAATATGGAGCACCATTTGGGGAAAAAAAGCTTTTTCCATGTTTACAAAATATGCAGAGATATTAAACAATACATCATGTTTACGATGGGCTGCTTTGCATTAGAAATACAACATATTTCCACATTTATGCAGCAGGGGATATTGGGTTTTTCCCCCACAGAGAAGAAAAGAAAAGAAAAATGAATGGGAGAAATTGAAGTGTGGCTGAAAAGTATTTTACATCTCGCAATAAGAGTCTCAGCATTTTGTGTTATTTCTTTTATGCCTTTGTTGCTGCCGTAGTTACAGTTTAACATCATCATTTCGTTATTAGGCTGTACATTTTATGAGTGTTTTGTTTGTTATCATATAGCCAGTGTTTACAGTCCAGCATCATTATGTCTCCGTTTATATACCCAGACATGATATTCAAATATACGCACAGATGTTTCGCTGATGGTTATGTAAATGGGATTTACCTGATTCTTCATACACGCAGCGTGCCGGTGATTTTGTTATCTGGTCTCATTAACAAAGAGCTTCCTAAATGAGAGCAGAGAAAGAGGAGGACTGGGGCAGGGAGCTGTAATCATTAGTCATGATTTGTGCTTTGTTTTGAGGCGGTGAAGCTGCCTCATGTCAAGAGCGCTTTAAGGGTCTGTGCTTCCTGTTCTGTCTTTGTTTTTGATTTGTTTCACACTCCATCCAGCCACCTTCCTGCCTCCCTTTCTCTTTCCCTCTCTCTCTCTCTCTCCTTCCATCTTTTTTCTCCCTCTCTCTCCTCCTGTCCACCTCTGACCCTCTTATCATTCATCCTCTCCTGTATTTCTCCTCCCTTCCTTCCTCCTCTTCCTCTTTATGTCTTTTCATTAATGTGTTGCCAACGGGGTGCCTTGGCGACAGGCTGCAAAAGCCGTCGCCACGGCAACATATCATGGTCCGTGGCTGCCGAGGCGCTTTGTGGGGAGGCGGGGGGGATGTAAATGGATGCTGCATTCTTTGCTTTCTGGGGCGGCTCCTCGGAGAAGAGGAGGTCAGACAATCAAATATTAAATTCTCCAGACGTGGAGCTGCTTCTTTGTCTCTCAGTGCATTTACCTATATTCCTTTTTACCCTGCCCCCCTCTGCTTATCTCATGCATACACACGGTCTTTAAATGGCTTCATTACACTGATGTCTCTGTCGAGCATCCTAATACTTTGTCTCCTACATCTGATCCCATTAATTCCTGTTTGGCCGTTGTACCAAGGTGAGAGAAAAACCATGTACATCTTAATGTTTTTCCTTGAAAAGGTCAGTTTTTCGTATTTTCCCAGTTTCCCATGTACTGGACAGCATGTTGAGTGTTTTTATAATATGGCCTTTTATCACTAGATTTTCTTAAACTTCTTCATCTTTCTGATCGCTGCATTTCGACAGACATGGCAGTTGTATTATAGTTGATGCAGCAGTTTCTGTTTTGGTTGGAATCAGGCTGCATATTCATGTATTTCATGATCAAAAGCTCAGGAATTGCACAAAATGTCACGTGTTACCAGCAGAGCAGAACTTTAAAGGATAGTTTGGATTTTTTTTTGTAGTGGGGTTGCATGAGTGACTTATTTAGAGTTGGTGTGTAACTGACAGTAGACGGCGGTTGGAGAAGCAGGCAGGAGTATCAGCATGGAAGCTGAACTGTCAGTCTAAGTGTACGCTACATGTAAAATACTGAAGCTGTTATCTGTTCTTTCATCAAAGCCACCAGACT
>CAFUXE010000330.1:553641-564527 GCA_903364295.1 Serranus cabrilla
CAGTTGTATTATAGTTGATGCAGCAGTTTCTGTTTTGGTTGGAATCAGGCTGCATATTCATGTATTTATGATCAAAAGCTCAGGAATTGCACAAAATGTCACGTGTTTCCAGCAGAGCAGAACTTTAAAGGATAGTTTGGATTTTTTTTTGTAGTGGGGTTGCATGAGTTACTTGTTTAGAGTTGGTGTGTAACTGACAGTAGATGGAGGTTGGAGAAGCAGGCAGGAGTATCAGCATGGAAGCTGAACTGTCAGGTTAAGTGTACGCTACATGTAAAATACTGAAGCTGTTATCTGTACTTTCATCAAAGCCACCAGACTCCATGAACAAAAGCAGTCATTTTACCTCGATGTTTCTCAGTGCACAGTGCATCTGAGGTGTGCAGAATGTTTGTGTCATGTAATTTAATCACAATGTGATTTATCGCCGATTCATCACTATAGAAGCCAAAGATTTGTGAGTTCAATCTCCAGTGTTTGCAGCTTTCCTCCTCCATCGTTGTCCAGACAGACTGAATGATTGGAAGGAGACATCTCATTGTGGGCACACAATGAATCTGTTAACTGAGCCATATAATTGATACATCAGTTGTATATACATATAATAATAATTCATTATGGAATCCTGCAAACCAAACAGAAAATTAGCGGCTACATAAAATGAGACAATTAGCTATTTAATAAATGTTTCGGGGCAATAGGACCCTGAGGAGGGATGGGGGTGAGGTGAGAGTGGCATTTGGCATTGTGGTTGGATGTCTGCTGCACACACACACACACACACACACAGCTTTGTGCTTCCAACACCGCTAGGCACACACACATATACATATATATACACAGAGTACCCATTTCTTGCTTGCACAAACAAGTAAACACATACAGCTAAACACACGTATGAGCACAACACACACACATGAATAATTCAGATCAATAAAAAGCATTCAGGTTGTACTTGAGAGAGTGTTCATTTGTGCAAGGTCACCTACTAACACACTGCCTTAATAAGCAGAGTGTCTAGAGACAGACACACACACCCACACACACACGCACGCACGCACGCGCGTGCTTTTCTCTAATGGAAGTGGCTGGAAGAGAGCAGCGCTTCTGGTAACAAAGACGTGCCCCTCCTTCCTTCTTTCCTTCCTCCCTCCTCTCCTCTCCTCGTGTCCTCTTCCCATCCTTTTATTCTGTATCTCTCTCTTCCTTGATCCTTTGTTTGCATATTTCCGAGCGTGTTTGTGTGCGAACAGCCAAAGTAAACAGAAGCGCAGGAGGAGGAGACTGATTTTACCAGCCTCTTGTTGGCATGATTGCCCATTGGAGGAGGGGAGGAGAGGGGGAAACGGGGATGGAGAGAGGAAGGAGGGAGAGACAAAGCAGGACGACAGAAAGAGACACTGCAGAGGCACTTCAATGGCTTCTCTGCAGATCCACAGTGTCAGATCCATCCCCTATCAGTCTCGCGGCGCTTTGCTGCCGTGCTAATGCTATGCTAATGTGATGCTAATTGACCATTCACTCTGCTGGCTTCAGCGGCGCTGATACACTCAAACGGATGCGAGCTGAATCACTGTTGTGTTACATCATGTCACCGTTCATTTGCACAAATAAAAAATAACAACAGCAAGTCATGGAGGGAAGACTCAAAGACATGCCCGGATAAGAGGATGTTTGTGATGCTGCAAACATCACGCAGAGAAGAGCTTGTAAATAATCATATTTAGATTACATAGAAATGAATAGGAAAACAGAAATTAGTAGCTGCAGGAGTGTAATGTGTGTCGGCTTGGAGCTCGTTTTATTTCAGGTGATTTACTGGAAAACGGCGGCTGATTCACAGCTGGGCTGCATCATTTATATCAGGCAGCGCCGAGTTTAAGCCTGTGGCAGATTGATTAGCAGCAGTTTTTGACAGGAGAAGAGATCTGTGCCGAAAAGTTTCTGTAACAAGCTAAAAGAAATTCACAGAGCTCACAGAACTCTTGATTTATTTTCCAATATTAGGCAAAAGTGTTGGTGCTGTCAGGGTTATTAATGAACTGATTAATTAGCTCGTAGTAATACGTTTTAGGATGATTTTCCGTTGGTACCTTTTGTTTTCTCTTCTGAAATTGTAGTAAAATTGTAGTGATATTCATAATTACCTCAATTTAATATTAATTTTATTTTCTTGAATTTGAGTAAAATAATTTAGTTCATTGTATTTTGTTTTGTTTTTGTTTCAGGTTAGCGAAAATATAAAAAAAACTAATTTAAATTATTCCTTAAAAAATATCAATATCAAAAATATATTAACTATTGACTAAGCTGATTCTCTGCATCTCCAGGGAGCAAATAAAGAAAGCCACTGGCTATGGATAAGGATATACTGTAAATCTAGTAACGGCATCATCAGGAAACCAACTTCAGGTCATGCGGGAAAAATGTTTTTCAGAAGGAGCTTGTTAAGAAAATAGCAGTTTGATTATAAAACATAAATACTTACTATTTAATAACTAAAGGATCACTACTGGGAGGAAACAAATAAGTTCATAATGGATTTTTCCAGTTATGATTAATCATGTCCGATAAAGTATCATTATGCAGCTTAAGAAGCAATCATGTCCGACAAACATGGCAGAAAAAATATACAAAGCTAAAAAAAATGCCTCTAAGCATTTATATAAAATTACAGTGGAAATACTGTAACTGGGTACCAGACAGTATTGATCTAATCTCAGCATAATCAATACTGACATGATGGGTTTTCCTTGTGAGTCATTCTGAGCAGCAATGTACAATATAGTTTTCACTGCTTCACTGCCTGCCTCTCAGACACCGTGTGGAAAAAAAACACTTGATTTATATCATTCTGTCTGTCTCTGTCTGCCGGGGTCACGACCTTATCTCCCTGACACAGCAAAGGAACGTCAGATTAATCATTTTCGGTCAGCACATGTGCTCCTCATCCACATCTCTCGATTAAGCTCCTTGATTCCTCTTCTTCACTGGGACACAGCTTTGAAGTGCATTCCTAAAAACATTTTTCATGTGCATCTCTTTCCCTCCGTCCTCACCTTCCCCGCTGACATGTGGACACAGGGAGACACTGTACAGCACAGGGGACGTACAGTAACTGTGTATGAGGACAGAAAGAGGGCTTTGTTTTACATTTGACTATAGAAAGTCCAAGCTGACGTCAACTGAATGCTTCAGTGTTCCAAATATTCCTTTCAGGATTTTTTTCCTTGAGCCTTTTATCAGTCAGTCCGTGTTGTGACATAACGCCTTGAAATGACACTTTAAATCATATTTACACCTTTAATGGACGGCTTGTTGGCCTCCATGTGAACTCTCAGTCTTTCTGGTGTTAATGAACCGAACAGTTTGATGGTTTTGGAAACCTTGTCGGTCCCTACACTGATATTTTCCTTTCTTTCACTGTTTTTTTTTCTCCCTTTATTTTTTATGCTTTTTCTGTGTGAGAGTGTGAAAACCACCTCACAGGGTGAGAAACTCACTGTCAAAATAAACAATTGCCTTCTTTTAACAAGTCTGCTCCTGCACTGTGCCTTTAAAGCTCATCTCATATCAGTTTGCTCACAGAGAACCGCTTCTGTCTTCATTCAAATATACTAAAGGGACATTATGCGACACGTTTGAAAGAGGAAATAGCACAATGGTCCTCTTGCAGTTAAAACAAGGTAAATAATAAGCAATTAGTTTTTGGTTGATCCAGTAAATGTGGTGGAAGAGTAAAGCATGACTGAAGAAGAAGCCATGGAGCAGGTCCAAATCACAGAGTGGATTTATTTTCATTTTGTTAACATTGCAAGATCTGGTATTTGTGTTGCCTTCAAGTGCCATTGGATTAATCAACATTTTATGGCTTGCTTTGCTCTTCATTTTCACACAAATACTATAAACAGCTTTCATTGGTTGTTTAACTATACTACGCAATAGAATAAAAATAAGACAAAAAATAAAACAGAATTTCCCAACATGGGAAATATCCAAGCAGCACATGAATGCACCATTGTGTAATTCATGAGCATTCATCCTTTTTCCTATGCTCCTATATTGTTTGCACTGCATGCTTCATGATGATACAGTAACATGAAATATTGCAGAATGATTGAATGAAAATGAATTGAAACAGTAAAGATCTAAAGCATGGCAGCATTATTTTCAGGATGGTTTGGTTGTACAGAGCTTGATTTGTAGTTAGTGGCCTTAAGCACACAAAACCACTGGTGTAGTCCTGAACAACTGGAAGGCAAAGAGTGAGATTTATTTCATTTGTGCTCCTCAATTCAGTCTTATCAGCAACATCTCAGCAGACAAAGAGGCTTTCTGCTCTGAGTGCCGCCAGTAAATGAGCTGTTTATTTCCTAATTCAGCGCACGCAGGGTGTTATAATGTTTTCACAAAATGTGTGTGAGACACTGCAGTGTGTGGAAACAGCGTGAGCGTGTAGTAATGAGCCGAGCAGACTGGGGATTTTGGGAAACGCTGGTGTTGCTTTCGTCTTATCTGCTCTGCTCCGTTGTGCTCTGAGCTGCTTTCTTCTGCTGCAGACAAGTGAGGAGAGCTGCTTAACGCTGCATTTGCATCCTTGGAATTCACTGAAAAGCTGTTATCAAGTGTGACCAAGAATAAATATGATGTTAGTATCTGCTTGCAGCCTCACAAGCATTGGTTTGTATTGTTATATGAACATTTTAAGATTGGTTTTACGCTAAAAAAAAGCAGGATTTTAGCAGGAAATTCACCTTGTCACTGTTTCTCTCAGCTTCTATCCATCCTAACCACACACACACACACATGCATACATACACACAAACCCTGGTTATGCAACCTATTGTGTGTAGTGTTGTGTAGAGCCTTTGTTCCAGTGTGTGTGGTGATGATGATGCAGAGACATGAGTGTTCTTTCAGGCAGACTAGCCCCTAGACTGCCAGAGTGTCTGTGTTTCTGCTGCATGCACTTCAAACAAATCACTTTCCCTTCGAGAAACCCCACACATTCTTTATGTACACACACACACACACACAAACACACACTTTTACTCAGTAATCTGATGCCATTTCTGCCCTCAGAGGAAAAGATTAGCTGCAGAATTTCAGTGCCAAGTGTTTCAAATCAATAATAAAATTTAAGAATTCAACTTTGCACTATCACAGCTATGTCCGAAACTAACTGTTCTCCTACCTGGAGCTTTGAAACCAGAAAACTGTTTTAAAATGTCACAGAAAAATGTCACCTTGGTTTATTTCCAGTGGTTATGAAACCAAATTATATCACCTCAGAAAATACACTGACAATATGCTCGGTTCCTCAAACAAAAAAGTGTCATCAGTAGATCTTTGCCAGATTCTTCAGCTCTGATTGATCCAAACTCCTTTAAGAAAACAAACATTTTAAAACTTGTTTGCTTGTTGTCTTGCAGACAAACAAAGCAGGAATTCAGACTGTTTATACTTTGGCTTCACGATAGAGTTATTTCAGCATCCTTTTATTGCAATTAAATCACAGAATAATTCTCTTGGGTACATAACAGTGTATTAGTGCTGGATCAGCAGTCATCCAGACGCAGATCCTGGAAAAGGTGAGGAGATTCACTGAACTGTGTGCATGTTGGGATTATTATTATTCCGGACATGACAACAGTAAAATAGTAAAATGGTTCAGAGGTAAATGAGGCACTTAATTGTTGATGCCTTGTGGCTCCGGACACACAGACAAACAGATGTAGGCACAAACGCACAAGTGGATATTTCTGAACTTTGGAGAGAAACAGGCTAGCTGTTTCCCCCTGCTTCTTGTCTTTATGCTAAGCTAATCACCGAGCACCAGCTCCATACTCAACGACCTGAGAGCAGCATCAATCCTCTCTTCCAACTATCTAAATCTTTTTTTTATTTTAGAAAAGGTAGAAAAGTCAGCTTAAAACTCTAAATCATGAATAGGAATCTCACAAGTAAGTAGTTTATTTATATAGCACCTTGTTAGAGCGTGCGTCACAGAGCGCTTCACAAGACAATGAAAACACATCAAATAAAACCTGGAAAAAATACGAGTTGGACACACACACAGGACACTTAAATTGTCTTCAGCTCCCAGGATTTCACGCCTGCTTGCTCCAGGTGAGTCTGTACACTGAGAGCAAATGTGATTTCCCTCTCGCTCTCTCTCCTGTTCTCACAGAGCAATCTCATCTATTGTCAGTTAACCTGTGTGATGGGCCGTAACCTGACTCGGCTGTTAAAACCATTTCCATTCGGAAACCATATCAGCGCACTGTAAAAACTGATGCTTAGCTCCGGGCTGTCGCCGAGACAGTAACATCTCAATCCAGTTCTTTTGAATCGTTTCATCAGCGCCTCTTGGCCTGTAGAGGCGGCAGGATCCTGTTTTAATTCTATTTTCAGCTGTTACAACTGAATATTTTTGCATTTAGTTATATTTCTACGAATATTTGCCCTATTTTATCCCACAACAGAGTTCCAACATCAGTTTATTTAGTCTTGTTGGTGTCTGGCCGCAGTGTCAACATGTTTCACCCTCCTCGCCCAGACTCGTTCCATCAGGTTTCTCCGTGTGTTTGATCCCGCCCCGCTCCGTGTGCCCGGGTGTCATGGCTGGTCGAGCTGCAGATCAGATTGAATTTGAAGGAGGGGAGTTCACACTGCTGTGCCTCCTCATCCATGATGGAGGAATGACAACATCTCTCTCTTTCCCTCTCTGCCCTCGCTCCGCCATCGCTTGTTATTATCTGTCTTTCTATCTCTTTTCTCTGCACTGACCATCTCTTCCTCGTTCCCTCTCTGCTCTGATCCGTTTCCCTCCATCCGCCATGCAAAGAGGGGCTTATGTGCACTTATGTCTGTGAGAATTCATCTCCCTCTATCTGCCTTTGTCATTCTTACCCACTTTTTCTCAATATCCACCCCCTCCTCCCGTCTGCTTTCCCCCGTCATAGAATAAACAATGCTATTACTGTGGAATATAGTCAAATGTTACCTGATAAACCCTTTGCTTCTGCTGCTGGAGAGGCACAACCAGAAGCTGTTGAATATGTTATCAGATAACATGGAAGTCCACCTGTTATCTTATCTGCAGTGTAACAGTAGACCTGCAGGCTCGGATACATGAGAACCAGGCTGTGGTCACAGTGTGTGTGAGCTTTTACATAATGAATAAGGAACATTTCCAGCCACGCTTTTTGTAAAAGAAATAGGTGTGCCTGGAAATCTTGGCTTCGAATTTTTATTTTTTTTGTTTGTGCATGCAGCCGTTTGCCTGCTGATGCAACTCAGATACATGTCAGGCTGATGATTATCAGTTAAGCCAAGTTTCGACAAGCTGACTCTGCATTTAGTGGTTCAGGCTGTTCTGGTAATTACCACTTTATGCTGCTTATTTGGTATTTTACAGTATGTACTGTAATGTGACAGTCAGAGTGAGTCAGTGGAGGCTCAGACAGCTGACTGACAGTCCAGGAAACTCTTTGGCAGTTGTGGTGTCGTGCAGGCTCACTGTCACAGCGTTTGGGCTTTGGGACATCGTTAATGTTATTAGTTACATGTGTTCTTTCCTGCTGTGACAAGTCAACATGTCTGTTTCTAAAAAAGGTTTATTTCAACAGACTGGGACGGCAGCTGTGTTAGTGTAAGTTGCATATGTTTCTCAAAAGGCGTTGTGAAGCTCAGTGTGCAGCACAGTCACCAGCAAATAATGTAGGCAATATATGTATGGAAAAACCATAGATACATTCATCAGTTTTTTTTGTTGTCAAAGTAATATGATGTTAAAAGCCTCAGGATTTCAAAGCAGGAGACCAGAGTGTGTGTCCTCTTTACCACATGTTGCTATCTTTACGTGTTTGCAGTTGTTTTTAGCAGCATTAGTCACAATGAGTTCATAAGTTAATTAAATGCATGTTTAGTTGAAAAAATGTAGCTATTTATTTATTCAGGGACTGGATTGCAGTGTGGTGAGCTGAGGCTGCAGCTGCTAGCCACCTATGACGGCACCCACCTGTCAGTCAAAGTCCTTAGTAATCCACAAAGCCTCAATATATTTTAAACAGGTGAGTTATAAGTTGTCAGGAATGTTAGCTGGAGAGACCAAAACAGTTCATTTTGTTCCCAAGCTGTTTATTTCTACTGTAAAGTTGTGTAGTTTAACATAGGGGTCTATAGGGAGTGACTTGCTTTTGCAGCCAGCCTCAAGTGGCCGTTGGAGAGACTGCAGTTTTCTGTACTTCCACTTTGAGTTCACTCTGGAGGCTTTATTTCCACATTCTGCAAAAGAAACAAACAATATTATACAGGTGAAAACACAGGTATAAATATCCCATTGTGCATTGAAAATACTACACTGCTGGCTATGCTCTAATTAGTCATGTAACTCTTTTAATCTTGTGTCACTCCAAAAGTCTCTTTGTCTATAGGCTGAAGAAGTGAGTGTAATTAAGTCTATTTTTATACATGCAAACTCATGCAACTTTTCCTTTCGCTGACAAATCAGGAATCTCATGCAAATGAAACAAGGTGTGATATTCAGTGCCGTGAGCTCCCTCTCAGATACCTCCATGTTTTTCCATTACAGCCCGTCTCCAACAGAACGCCGCTCGTTTAAAAGCCTGATCCAATAGTTCCGACATCAGTTCGACCTCCGGCCAGAATCGATGGTTCCATTATCAGGCAGGCTTATTGATCAGTGAGTTTAGAGCCATTCATGGACTGTTTGCACCCACATAAACTGCTCTTAAAGTAGTTAGGAGGCAGAGAGAGAGAGAGGAGGGAGGGAGGGAGGGGAGAATGGAGGGATGAGAGGGAGGTGAGGACAGCGGGAGATGAAAAAATGGAAAGGTCGGGATATAGCCCGAAGAGAGATGAAGGGATAGAGAGAGGAGAGGTGAGGGAGGCAGGGGGAAATAAAAATCAGACAAATAAGCAAATCCCCTTCATGCTGATGCTGCTCTGCAACTCCACCTGGACACGAAACGACTTAGGGAGAAAATCCCTCCGTGCTCAAAGGTTTCAGCATTTTTACGATTAAAGAAGAAACATTTTATTTACATTTTGGGAAAATCGAAAATGTAAAAGTAAAAAAAAAGCATAATTATTATTTCTTGTATTTTTTCCTTCCCTCATTTCTTTCTTTTGTTGTCGGTGGTCTGTTGCAGAGAGAGTAGCTTGTTTCCATGGAAACGACTGAGCCAGATGAGCTTAGCTACTTGCACTGCAGCGTCTGTCCTTACAGTGTGTGTGAGTGTGTGTGTGAGAAGCAAGCATGATTTATGAGAGTCTAATGCACTGGGCAGACACTTGGATGAACAGAGGATGGTGTGTGTGTGTATGTAGTAGTAGTAGTTATTAGCAATGCAACCCAATTATTGGTTCATGCCATTGGGTATTTTTCTCTCTTGATTTTTTCCTTTATGTCTCTCTCCCTCTTTTTCTCTTTCTCTAACCTCACAGCTGTAATTCTGCCGTGGTGATTGAAATCACTATATCACTCTCTCTCTCTCTCTCTCTATATATATATATATATAGAGAGAGAGAGAGAGAGGGAGAGAGAGAGGACTTCTTCTTTTTACACTTCAGTAAAAACATTTGACATTTGAAACAGCTGGGAGGCTTATTTTATAAGGGGGTTGTTATGCTATGCTATGCTAAGCTAACTGTCTCCTGGGGCTTGATAGACACGAGAGTGGAATAAATCTTATCATTCAAGTGTCTAACTATTATTTTATTGATATTCAGTTGAGAGGCATTTTGGTAGACTGGTGCGATTTGTCAAGATTCCCATGCATCCTGGAAAATCTGCTTTAGTGGTGCCGGAAAAATGACAAAATTGCAACAAGTGGGTGTAACTTGAGGTGAAAAGTTACACAAGTGGGTGAAAAACATCGGGCAGTGTCTCTGTTTAGATGAGATAAAGGTGACATCATATGGTGGTTTGTGGTCAGTGGTGTTTCTGTGGATGCTCTAAAATATCTCTTGACTCAGAGAACTGTAAGAGTGTGTTGTGTTGACAGTTGACACATTTGGGGTTTAAAATAAGATAGTATATCTGGAAAACTCTAAAGGAGACCTAAAAAGAGACAAGTTGAAACCATGAGTGCATGTTGTTTAACACAAGTTTAAACCCCACCTTGCTTTTCCCCTCATCTCATTGAAACAGCTCACAGTCGATGTGGTGTCACAGCTTACTAATGACACTCTGTATGTGTCTCTGTTGCAGAACTCCCAGAAGAAAAGAGGAGCACGACCCAACAACAAACCTGATAAGAAGCTCTGTCCACAGGTAACACACACACACACACACATAGCTGCCTTGTTTTCCTCCAGATGGTCCAACAAATCAATAAAAGACACAAAGTGCAGTTTCAGCAGGACACCTAAAGCTAGAGAGAGAGAGGGAGAGAGAGTGACATTTATCTAACACACACAGGCAAAGGCACATATAAAACATCATGAATAACAAATAGCTGAGTTTGTGGATATGAAACACCTGCAGAACATGATGAGGAAAGAAGAAATACAGAGGGAAAACACTGGGGAATATACAAATATTAAGGTCAACAGACTGCGTTATAAAGCTTTTAGTTTCTGGATAGATTATCACTAAAGTTTCCCCTGGGATCCAAGATTATTCTGTAGTCCTGCTTTATAAAATAATATATATTCTTTAATATTATATAAAGTACTTAAATCTCAATTGTTAAATAAGTTGTTTATGTGCACAGTGTACACAGTTACACAATTGAATATGACTACATATTGTGGGATGCAATTAAAAACAGCACGAAATATGACACATAGATAATACAGAGCATCATATTTTCCATTGTCGTGCGTTTTGATTCCTGCAAGAACTGCTTCTTTTATGC
>CAFUXE010000330.1:564978-579104 GCA_903364295.1 Serranus cabrilla
TTCCTCTGGGGATCACACTCTATCTGTCCAAACAAGCCGTGTGCAGTTTGGAGCAGATAAATCACCATTTCCTGTATTCCTCCTCGTCTTCATCTCTCTCTGCTGCCCTCCATCTTGTCCTGCAGGTGTTTGAACTTGCCTACCCAGTTTGTGTTTATGTTTGGATTACAGATCAGGCTTCGACGCCTCACTTTAAATCTCTGCCTCGTCTTCATTACGCCTCTCCTCTCCCCTAAAAATAGAAAGACTTCATTTCTTTTTCCCAAATGACTAAAATAATTCAAACAGCTGAAGAACTTTTCCCCCCTTTGTGAAAAAGGAACTGCAGGAGTTAGAACAGAGCACATATAGATCAAAGACCAACGGGAATAACATATCACCACAGAAGGTGTTTGCGGTGAAGTTAATTCTCTCACCACCATCTCTCTCTCTCTCTCTCTCTCTCTCTCTCCGTCGGCTGACGCGAGCCCAGGCTTCCTCTCCAAGCCACATACCATAAATGGCTGTAAATTCACTGGCTCCCGCCTCGCTTAATGTGGTTGGAAATGCTCCACGGGCCGTAAAACAAATAGAGCCACAGAGCTGCTTCAGAGGAATGAGGTGCACAGGGTCAGCCCAGGTCAGCTAGTAGTTACAGCTACACATTTAAGATAAAGATACATACAGTCAATGTATATATTTATGGAGAAACCTTTTTATAACTCCTAAAAAGGGGGTAAGTTTAAAGTTGAATCAACTTGTTTTTGGCCACAAGGGGGCACAAAACCGCCAACTCATGAGTGTGTTTTAGTAAAAACGAAAACGTTGCAATTAACTTTCACTAACTGCAACTTGAATCTTGAAACTTAAAATACCAGCTGAGATCATAAACTTATTTGGAGATTTATTACTGAGGTAATAAATCAACTGAGAAGTAGGGTCATTTTCTCATAGGCTTCTATGCACGGTACTTGGCTCACTGCTGGCCATTAGAAAGAATGCAGGTTTAAGGCACTTCCACATCGGCTTCACTTTTCAAGCCTGTTGGTTACAGCCTCACTTGGTTGCTTATGTTATCAATCTGTGAGCTCTTATTCTAACTCTTATGTCTGTATTTTGTTAGTTGGTAAATAGCCATTTCATAGGCTGCATGACGTCTGAAGCAAACCACTAATGAGTGTGTTTTCTGGAGTTTCTCTGTTTCCTTTGTGTGTGTTTTTTTGTAAAAGTCTCATGAGGAACAAGCACAGCACGACTCTGACCTCACCACTGGGGAGCTGGAAGCCGCAAGCTACTCAAAAATCTCTTTGTCATTATTTTATAAGTTTAGTGTGTTTTTAAATAGAAGGAAAAACCAGTTCGTCTCACTTAAGTTGCAGGCCTGTAATGGATGGCGGCTTGTGTTCTAATGATAAACAGTTAGTAGAGTAGCATAGCAGCTGTCGGGGAAGATGCCTGAACATCACTGTGGCTTTCAAAATATTCAACTTCACAGCACATCAGAGCATCATTTAATGACAAAACCATCACACACCATTTACTTTAAGTGTGTGTCTGTTCTCTTCCCATGCAATGATTCATCCGTCTGCAGCTTCTACTCTCTGTGTGTGTGTCTCTGTCTCTGTCCATCTCTACAAAACCTCTTTGCCTGGATAGACTGATTGAAGTACCCTGATTGCTTTGTGTGTCGTGTCTTGTCTTTGTTCTGTCTTTGTATCAATGTCCAGCTGTTTAATAATTTTCTGTCCTCCTTTTATTCGGAATTACAGCAAATTACTCAAATGAGATATGCTGAATAATTATTTTCCTTCTTTCGATACAATTGATTTTCCTCAGTGAGAGTTGAAGAACCAGATGACTGCTGTCGTTATTGACAAACCAGTTGATTATTGTGCAGTTAATGATCAATCAATCCTTTATTTGTGCACCATACAGGCTAGTGCAGTTCAAAGTGCTTCACAGATGTTAGTTCAGACTGTAAAAAACACAGAAAAAGAACAATGAGAGACCAGTGCAATGCAATAAAAAATTATAATGAGACTGAAACAAATAAAAACTGCATTAAAGAATTGGATAAAAAGAAAAAAAACAAGAATAAACATAATGAAAGTATGATATATGACAAAAACTGTCCACCAGAAGTGTAACCAAAAAATGTTCATCTAAGAGGATTCAATTCACAAGCATAAATCAATCCCTAGAATGGCTCTAGATTAACTGAGCATTGAATCAGTAGTTCGGGGCCTGTGATGGGATCTGCACTTTGCATGATCACAGGTCTGTTTTCATGTGATCCAGCAGTTTTTGTATCAATGTCACCTCGGTGCTCTCGTCTCTCTCTGTCCCGTCACTGCAGGAGGACAGTTCAGACCTGAAGTGTCAGCTCCACTTTGCCAAAGAGGAATCAGCCCTGATGTGCAAGAAGCTGACGAAGCTGGTGAAGGACAGCGAGGCCATGAAGGAGGAGCTGGCCAAGTACAGGTCCATGTACGGAGACGTCAACGCCTCGCTCACCGTGGAGGAGGTGAGGGGAGGACGAGGAGCGTGGAAGGAGCTGGTTATTTACTTTTGATCCATTTCATACAGGAGGAAGAGAGTTTAGATTAATGAGCAAATTAAAGCGGACAAAGTGGTGGTTTTGATTTCATGTGTGATAGAGCCCAAAGAGGTGTTTTTTGACTACACCTTTAGCAAAAATCTAGACTCTGAGTTTAATCATTTCTCACCATTTCACTCTGTAGCTGGAGGATGCTGCTACTAGCTTATTATGTTGGATAATGGTTGTAAAGTATTCCCACTTTTTGTACCCATAAAAAACCCAAATGCCAAGCAGCGCCTGGGAAAACTCTAAAGAAGTGCATTTATAATGTTTTAGAAACAGCCAAAACACTCCACAATGCTCATTAAATCCAACCCAGTTTTGAGCCATTTCACTGACTAATGCTGAAAACAAACAGACTGCTGATGCTGATTTTTCTGCAGTATAATCAGTTGTTAGTTTATTGACTTTCCATTCACTTGAGTTAATGATGAGGATTTAAATGTGCAGGAGTGGTGCTGCTGAAAATATTGTTATTGCTATTGATAATGTTAACATTATGACCGTTTGTCATAAAAAAAAGCCAATAGAAAGGTTGGAAATGTCATTATAAGTATTGAATAATTCATGTGAACACTTTAAGGTCAACAGTTGATTGAAAGTATGTGAATGAGTGAAAGAAAGTGCTTCTCCACTCCTAAAGTCTGTTTTATTTGACTCCCCCTCAGGTTGCTGACTCCCCCCACACCCGTGAGGCAGAGATCCGAGTCCACCTGAAGCTGGTGGAGGAGGAGGCAAACCTGCTGAGTAGACGCATCGTGGAGCTGGAGGTGGAGAACAGGGGGCTCCGCGCTGAGATGGACGACATGAAGGGACCCCAAGGTGATTTTTAAGACCAAAAAGTGTCATTGCAATGCGTTAGAAATAACTAAACAAACTTTATATTATCTATTGGATTCTCACATTTGCTGATGATCTCATTTTTTTTTCTCTAGATGGTCCACAGGACCTTACTGGTGTTGGTGGCGGTCTAGGCGGCCTAGGAGGAGGAGCCATGGTACTTGGGGGAGGAGCTTCTTCTGAAAACGTCATGGAGCTCCAGAGACACCTCCAGTTTGTGGAGGAGGAGGCGGAGCTTCTGAGGAGGTCTCTCATCGAGATGGAGGAACAGAACAAACTCCTGATGAATGAGATAAACCGCTATAAATCTGACCTCCCACCGCCAACGTCCACGCTGTCGTCCAATTCGTTGGCGTCGCTGACGGACGGGCTGCTCAACGACAGCCCGGTGCACACCATACAGGAAGGGGCGGTGCTTATCAGCACAGACGCCCCGGTCCAGGAGGAGGAGCTCAGGATGGCCAGGCTTCAGATCGGAGAGCTGAGCGGGAAGGTGAAGAAGCTGCAGTACGAGAACCGAGTGCTTCTGTCCAACCTGCAGCGCTGTGACCTGGCCTCCTACCACGCTCCCTCCTCCTCGTCCTCGTCCTCCTCACTACGACTGGCTCTGGAGACTGATGCAGAGGCTGGAGACTCAGCTGAGTGCCTCCCAAGGTACCTCAGCTTTCAATTACAACATATCATTTAATAGATTTTATCTAGTTTTGGATTTGTGTTTTTTAGTGCTGTGTCAACAATGCAGTGCAGGGTTTTTGAGGAAGGCAAAGTATAACTTTAAGAGAGACTTTATTAGACATTAGAGGAAACCCAGGGCTATTAAAATAGAAATTGAAAGTTGAATCTTGACTTTGAAAACACAGGTTGACAAACCAATCTTAAAACAACACAGCCCATGTGTTTCTCTCGTGGACCTTTATATTACCTTCAGTAGATGGTGTTTACCCAATTATGGTGGAATTATTTCTTTAAAGTACTTTAAAGTCAAGACTTAATCTTTAAGGCAACCTGCAAGAGAAGTCCTCAACATGCCCTCTCTGTTTTTCCCACCAGCCCGCCGCACCGCAAAGAGCCGGTCGGGGGTGAGAACGATGCCCTGGAGATCAAGGAACGGAAAAAGAAGATCGAGGACAACGCTGACGCACCAACCTCACTCCCTGGTTACCTGGGGCAGAAGGACCATGATGCCTTGCTGGCCATGAGGGACCAGGCTCGCTTGGTTTCCACGGCGATACAGCTCCTGACCTCCCCCGAGTCTAACTGCCTCTCCTCCTCGCCATCCATCTATCACAAGGTCTGCAGCAACGAGGCAGCAGAGCCGTGTGACCTGGAGAAACCTCAGCAGCACAGCCAGGTACACGTCCTCTGGGCGGAGGGTTGTTATTCCGAATATTTTCATTTTAGAGGAGTCAGCTTTGTCCATGAAAGATGATTATTCACCGCATCGCCATTTCTGTCCTTTTTTAAAGAAATCTACACATGACCCACTGCATAAAGTCTGTTATTTCTCTATTCCCCAGATTTCCGAGCTGTCGGACCTGGCGGACCGGCCCCTGGTTGGTGCTCTGACCAGCAGGCTCCAGGCCCTACAGACCCAGCTGCAGGCCTTTGTGGAGCAGGTAGACAGCCTGGGTAAACCCCCAGCAGGTGGGAGGGACCCTCAGGTGGAAGGAGCCTCAGCCTGCTGCTCTGGAGACGAGCAGAATGGACTGAACACTGCCGCGGAGAAGGTACAAGACAGGAAACACGCTTCTCCTTTTCACTCCTTGTCACTCTGTCTCTCTCGTTTATTTTCAGTGTCCGTTTTTAAAGCTTTTGTTGCAGGGTTTTGCATTTTCTGTTGTCACTAGTTTGTTTTTCTATTCTTCAGTTTTGTGTTTGGTCCAGTGCCTAACCATTAGTTTGGCTGAATAACACTCCCAATCCCATCCTGACATGCTGTTTTAGTTTCTCCTCATAGTGGAGAATGGATTTACACAACACGCTCAAATCTGAAGGACAAGCTGCAACTTTTTATTCTAAATTAACTGATGTTATGTTTCCAACAGGGTTGTGAATTGAAAATATCCCTTTAGTATGAGATGAATTCAGATTTGAGCTGCCAGTGTAAACCTCTCCACATGATGCCACCCATGTCCTCTGCATGCTGTTAAATTGCCTCCTAACCTGGTATTTAGATGCTACTTTAGGCCTCAAATGGAGCCTGTTTGTATGCATGGACATAATAAGGTTATTAAGAGCACATAATGCACCATTTATTTATACTATCATCAGCATATCATAAAACCAATTCAACATACAGTCTGGGTTTATCTCGAGTGTAGTCAAGCAATATTTCACACATATCTATTTTCATTCAAAGGTTGGAATTTTATTTTGAAAAGCCACTTTACTGTGATTGAATCATAACGGGGTCCAGCAGGACAACAGTATTACAATTTAGTGAGGTGGATGCAGTTGGCTTGCAACCAATAAACTGTAAACACAGTGTAAAAGCACATCTGACCCCATTTTGGTTTGAATATTTGAGTTTGATAGCGGGAGAGAAAGGGAGTTCAGTTTGAATAGATTTCCAATGATACTTCATAAATAACTTTCAGTCTGAGATTCTGCAAAGGGAAATACTTGGGTGACAGTTGATTGTTAGTGATTTATGATTTAATCTCGTGTATTTTCAACAGTATAATGGTCCAAGTTCAGCATGAGGTCCACAGTTACAAAAGCACATTGGAATCAACAGCTGCAGACACATTTTTCCCTCACCTTGGACTGTCAGGAACATGTTGTTTTAAGCCAGATCTTTTTTTATTATCATTATTATTTAAAGATTTTTTTTTTACCGTACTGAAAAAGAAACAAAATTCCATATGAGACAAAATTTACTTCATTGCAATTTGGTGTCTCGTCTTATGGAAATCTGTGTTTTCTAATCCGATCTGATTTGCCTGTCTGTGATGAAATTTTACAAACAGAGTACATGAAGATGTTTAGACTCCATTAGAGGCCAATTCTGAGTCCAAACACCCCTCCGATCTCTCCCTCCTTTTCCCTTTTTCCTCTCCCCTCCCCTTCAACCCTCCCTCCCCCCTTCTTTCTCTCTGCACGGGCACCATATCCGTCGCTTTCTGCACTTCACCTCCATGTCACCTGATTCCCGCCCTTTTAAATCTCCTATCTCCCACTCCTCGCACCTCCTCCTCTTTACTCTCCTTTCCTTCTTCCTCACCTCACATCCCTTTCCTTCCCTCGTTCCCACTCTTCCTCCTTCTTCTCCTTTGCTTCACTTACCCCTCTGCGCTCGTTTCTCCCTCTTCTCCTTCACCTTGTTGCTCCGTCGCCCCTTTACTCTGACTTTTCATCCTAACTGCCTTACTCCTTCTCGTCTGTTTTCTCCCCTCTTTCCCCTCTCCCTTCCCTTCTCTATCTCCCCCGTCTCTCCTCTCTTCCCACTCTTCTATGTCCTCTTCCATTTCCCTCTCCTCTCCTCCCCCCTCAGCCGTTCATCCTCCCCTCCATCCTCCTTTTCTTCCTTTTCTCCACCCTCTCCTTCTCCTCTCTGACCAAGCTCTTTTTCCTCTACATCCTTTTCTTCGTCTTGTGAGAATCCATACTCGACTGTTTCTGTTTTGTTTTTCCGTTTCTCATTTCAATGTTGTCATATGGATGGACGCCATTTTGGTTGAATTGTTTTTTATTCTTATTGTTGTTTGTCTGTCTTGTTTTTCTTTCATTTCTATCACCCCCCCTCTCCCTCTCTCTTTTTTTTTGTTTTTGCTCCACAACGTCTCCTCCTCCTCCCCCGTCCCTCCCTCTCTCCTCTATGTTTTTGTTTGTTTGTTTGTTTGATTTTTTTTTTTCATTAACCTGCCCATGCATGCATGCAGCAGCCTGATTATAGGGACCAATCAGAGCCAGAGGTGAAAGCTCAAACTGAGGAGAGCAGCCAATCAGACAGCAGTGAGACACAAAAGCAGGAAGACAGCCAGCTGGAAGACGGAGAGAAGGAGACAGACGATGCACTGGTGAGTCGCTCAGACTCACAGCCAATCACATCATGACAGACACTCTCACACACAGATACACACACTAGAGCCTGCAGCCAAAGTTTTAATGTCAAATTTCTCACTCCGTCTTCTCGACAGATAAACACTCGAGCTTTTGGCTGTCTAAAAATGCCTTCAGGGCGACAAACAAAGGTCTCCTCTGCTCCTATAACAGCCTGTCCAAGATGATAAAGCAGCTAAGAAGCTGACAGTAAATATGTTATTTTCATGTTAATAATGGATCACAGGACAACTTGTATGTGTAAGGGGTCAATCATAGTGATGATAGACAATTATCACCCAACGCTACACTCATCTTTAGTTATTTTCCAGCAACTTAACTGTTTTGGTTCACTGTAATGGCTGTTATCAGAGTCTTTTATTTCTCTGTTCATAAATATATCCAGTCAAATGTGATTTGGAGCAACAAACTGACACCACCTGCCATATAAAACTGCACTTGGCCTTTGGGTCATAGTAGCGAGTAGAGCGATATCATAGAGGGAGGTGTGTGTTTGGATTTCTGTTTGCCAAAATTATATTTCAGAGAGAGCGTTTCGGTGATCTAATTTATTAATTTCTTCCTCATCTTCCTCGTCCTGATCTAGCAGTGAGGTGGTGAGCAAGAGGTGGAAGCTAACCCTCGGCGTGTGATACTGATGCACACTGAACCCGTCAGCTTCGCTTCTGGACGTGTCAGGAGTAGCAAATCACTTCCTGATAGTTACATGCATAGTGGCTTTTCAAAATAAACCTTCACGTTGACAGGAAACAGTTAACATTAGGCAATAAAAGCACTCAAGGTTAGGTTTTGATTACAGCCAGTGAAAGGCCCAGTGCGACTCATACACAGCGCTGTTTCACTGTGACTTTAAAAGGTCAGAGTTATGTTTCTGCTTGTTTTCTTTGGGACAAAAAATATCTATTTTTGTAGGTTTAATATATACAGTGAACAACTGCTATCACAACACCCTCGTCATGCTGTATAAATTACCACCTTAAACACAGTTAGTGGGAAGGCAGCTGTCAAGCTGTTGGCTTGCATCATGTCTAATGAAATTGTCTGATTCTATTTGAAGAAACATTTAATTTAAAAGTAGAAGCAACAAATTGTACAGGCCAATGTATCAGCCTGTTACAGAGAGATCAGATTGGTGGATATGTCAGCAGATTTTTCTGATTTTTCTAAAGCATGATGTTCCAGGAAGTATGTTCTTGGTGTTTATATTAGCTCATATTTTTTTAGATCATTTTTTTTTATCATTTATTATCAGTTCCAGCATTTAAATCCAGGATCAGTTGAGCTAAAGTGTCACTGCATTTATAGTATGGCTGGAAGTAAAAATAGTAGCTTCGACTGCATCTCTTGGTCGTCAGGTGGGGGAAGTTTGTCATCAGGTAACATTAAGATATGTGAGTCACACTCCTGTTGTTTTGGTCAAGAAAGAACTTCTAA
Organism: Serranus cabrilla; assembly: GCA_903364295.1. Taxonomy (NCBI): domain Eukaryota; kingdom Metazoa; phylum Chordata; class Actinopteri; order Perciformes; family Serranidae; genus Serranus; species Serranus cabrilla. Next base: position 573,893 of record CAFUXE010000330.1, read on the forward strand.
ATCTGAATCTGAATTAAATTCTAATTACTCCTCTGAAAATGGGGCTTTCATGCAAATATGTGCTGTTTATACTCCCATCTTCCTGAGTAAATACACAATGACAGACAGCCGTGCAAAGGTTAATTAAAGGCTCATTCGTATGCATATTTGCACACACGCACACACACACACACACTCACACACACACACACACCCTAACATACTGTAGCTTGAAGTTACTGATGTGGTACAGTGGTGGCGAACTCATGCTAGCAACACAGTGTTGTCAACAAACATAAACAGTGACTTCACCATTAGCTGTGGGACTGACGGGAAGAAAGGACCTTTGTTTGGATGACCTTTCGCTGGCGTGTCTCCATGGTAACAAGGGATGTTTGTGTGTGTGTGCATCTTGAGCCGAGCCTGAGAGGGTGAATGGGAGAGCGGGACTAAAATAGAGTGAAAGAGAAAGATAAGAAGAGAGCAAAATATTGTGGAGAAACAATTTGAGTTTGTAGTAGTGATACAGAGAGCAGAGCAGCACACACACACACACACACACACGGTGGTATTCAGCATAATACTGCAACTCATTCTCTGCAGTATTCAATGGTGCCTCCAGTCTTTAAGCTAGGCTAAGCTAACACTTTCTGACTGCAGCTCCTGTCTTTAAAATAAAAGTTTGGAACTGTGGGAAATATGTTAAACCAGTTTTTCTGCAGAATTAGACAATAAGATTGAAGCAGGAGCCAAGAGTCGTTTAGCTTAGCTTAGCTTAGCCTAGTATAAAGCCTGTAGGCAGAACGAAACAGCCAGCATAGCTCTGTCCTAAGTTCAAAAACATGCCACAAAACAGGGAAATTGCCACTACATTTGGTTTTACATTTCATATTTGCATGAGAGGTGTTAAGTGGTGTTGAAGTCTGGTAACTTCACCGAGTTGGTTGATGTGAGAGAGTCAAACAGAGTCGTTGAATATCCTTAATCACGCGTCTTATTTATTAAAAGCAAAGATCTTTGGAGATCTCACCACAGAGCATAGGTCTGTTACAGCCAAAAGCAAAGTGAGATCTGAAGTCCATTTGGAAAGTGCATGATTATAGAATCATTGGAAGCCCACCTAATTAAATTAAATTAAACACTCCTTTTTCTGGGTCTTTGCTTGCCTCAGTACAGTTTGCCCCCCACGCTTCAGCCAGAACATCCTGCTCGTAAATTCACCCAATTATCCTTATCAAGGAATTGTTTTCTTTCATTTATGTCATGATGACTCTTTAGTTTTTCAGCATGGGTGCAGTACTGAGACAGACAAGACACTTTTCATCCACTTGATTATACATATATAGTTATTGTGTTTAAAACAGAAGGTGATACATAAGGTTAACCTACCAAACATTATAATGTGAGACTATCCTATTCCACAGTGGTGAATCTCAAAGACATATATTCCATTCTTTATACTAAAATAACTAAATAAACTTATTTTCTAACATAGTAACTGCAGAGACATGTCAGATACATTAGCCATCTAGCTGAGTCTCAGAAAAAACTCTCCTAAAAACTCAAATTATTTCCTTATGATGGGTAACCATCACCCCCAAAATGACCCTTTACGTAAATTACTCTTCACATGTGACCCTAACTTCTTGCATGCCGAATGAAGAATCTAAAAACAGGAATTCCTGATTAATTTAAATAAATGTGGGGCGCATTTAACAACAGACCAAACCATCAGTTTACAAGATCTCATACAACTCATGCAGTATAATCTAAGTCTCATTTATTCCACTTCATCTCTTCACAAACACAGGCATTCTCACTTGTCTAAGTTATTCTTATACCGTGTGTTGAAGTGGCATTACGGTGTATTTAAACACTCTCATTCTCACATTTGTTTTTGTGTTGCTACAGTTTTCAATGTTGCTCATTTTGCATGAGCAGCTGCCACTTTTTCACAGCAGTGAGTCATTTTGGAACAGAGGTCAGAGCAGTTTTTCTGGCTGACAGTGGAGGCTGTGAGCGGCCGGGTGGTGTGCAGGGCGGAGGGTGATGGAGGGCAGAGGCTGGGCCCACTGGAGGGTGAAAGAGGACATTAATGGTACAGTGGTGGGTCGATGGATCGCACTCACTCAGCAGCCAAATGAGGCATGGGAGAGAGCATGAGATGAGGTGTGTGTGTGTGGGGACGTACAGTAGCGTGCCGCAGCTGAGGTGTGATTTAAAGGGTGTTCTAGCACAAAACTGCCATGTTATGTGCCTCTCACACTCGGCTGTTTCTCCCTTGTTCATTTTCTTCCAAGTCTCTCTGTCCTCACCACTTATTCTTTTCCCTAATCTCTGTCTCCTTCTCTCCTTGTTTCCTAACTACCGATGTTTCCTGATACATGGCTCCCTTTCTTTCAACTCCTTCTTCCCTTTCTTAATTCTTATTCATCTCCCTCTTGTTTCTTCCAGCCCATCCAGTCCGAAGACATCCAGGCTCAGCTGTCCGAAGCGGAGGAGTCGGCTCTCGAAACTCAGGAGGAGCTGGAGAAGGAGAGGCAAGCTCAGAGAGAAACCACTCTCAGGCTCACACAGGTCAGTTTGCAGCACTAAAAAACTGTCAAGACACACAGTAATGAGTCTGAAAAAGCATTCTCTGCACTCTTAGGCCTTAAGTTCTCTCTGATTGGTCTCAAACGGTCTTTTCCTCTCAGCTGCAGGAGGAGCACCAGAAGGCTCTGCTCCGCCGGGACTTCCAGCTGCAGAGTTTGGGCCTCCAGGCTCGGCTTCAGCAGAAGTTATGGAGCCAGGAGAGGACTCTGCTGGTCCAAGAGTCTCAGCACCTCAAACAGGCCCTGTTACTGCTCAGCCTCAAGCTGCGCTGCTTCCTCAAACAGTGGAGGCTGGGCTGCAGGAAGGACACAGACTGGAAAGATGTGTTGGAGGTACGGGAGGACGGAAAGGAGTCTTTTTGTTTTCTTCCACACTGTCTACACTGTTGATATACTTTGAATATTGCAGTGGGATGGACATCTTAACAACTGTTGCTTGTGCAGAAGTAAAGAATAATCAAGCATTGTATCAGTGTGTTAGTGTGTGTTACATATTATCAGAGGCTGTTTTTTTTTGTTTTTTTTAGATGAACAGCCTGAAGGACCTCTACCTGCTGTTGGAGGAGGACAACCTGACAAGCCCCGCCCACCAGACTGACAAGCGGGCTGCAGCAGACGAACATCCGCTCAGCCCAACGATCAAGGTAAGGAGAGTGACACACACATGCACACACAGAAGCATGTTTACACACACAGACAGTTACATACTTTTCTTTCCCTTTAGTCCAGTGCCGTGAGCAGCACCCTGGCAGACCTGAGGGTGTCGCTGCAGGATCTGAGTGGAGAGTTGCGACAGGAGAGACAAGGCTCCCAAGAACTCACACAGCAGTTCGCAAAGGCCAAGGCATCATGGGAAGTGGAGAGGACCGAACTGAAGAGCCTCATCACGCAGGTAAGAAGCACTTCTGCAAAAAAACTAAAGGTTGCACACTCAGCTAAACTGCTTCCTCACTGCTGTGTGGGTGGGGTTTACACAGAGATAATTGACGGCTGCCTTGGCAACAAGAATCCTAAATCTTGATTGGTGCACAGAAATATGTGATGCCACCTTTTATTCAAGAGTTTCTGCAGGAGAAAGAAACAGCACTAACAGAAATCTTTCATGTGAAATGATCCAGAGTTTTTCAGTATTGGCAGAGAAAGCCTGGCTCGCATGAGATTGTTTTTTTCTTGCAGACTTTGATTGTTGCGTATTTAGTTGTAAATATTTAATGTTTGAGGGGGATATTTGAAACAGAGGTTTAAAATGTAGTAGTGATACATTATACATTACTTGAAACCACAAAAAATAAACTTTGCCCGAATCCATTGCTCCATTCAAAGTGAAGCGTAGTGCAGTCTCTTAGGAGACACTGACTTTAATTGCTCTAAAGACATGGAGGGCCTGATGCAACGACGTACAAAAAGAAACACGCTCTGATTTTATACTCTCCAACCACTGTGTGGTCCGTTCAGGGAATCAGATGATCTACTTCCCTCGGCAGTTTCAGTACCAGGATACAGGTGTTGACATTTAAAAGCATCAGATACTCTGAAACTCGGCTGCCGGGAAGTCGAGCAGAACTAAACAAATTCAGGACAAGAAGAAAAATCAATGGCGTGGGAAGATTAGGTAGAATGGCCTCCTCAATAAATCCACGCAGCAGCACTTCGTGCGTCGACTACAGAAAAGTTTGCTGAAGTTAAACCACCAAGTCCGACAACATAAACAAGTTACTTGAGCATCCTGGTGAATTGAATACACAAGTAACTGCTTTCATGTTAGTGGAGTCATAGTTGACCTGATGGGTATTTAACCTCATTTTAACAAGTATTTCTTAAAGTTGTTGGTCAACTTCTCCTTGTCAGCGTCAAGTGTCTTATATGTCCATCAAGTCCTTCACCTGCTCTCTTTCCATCCGTCTCGTCTGCAGGCTGTGAGGGCTGGTTTTATATTTCATACTCCTCTCCTCCCTCATCCCCCCCTCTGTCTCATAACAGCAGCAGAGGCGGTAATTGTGTTAATTAACAGCCTCTGAGATAGAACACAGCCTGTGTGCTGCCGCCCGGTCACTGAGACGGAGGGAGAGAGAGAGAGAGAGAGAGATGAAAGACAGTGAGAGAGAGGAATGATTCAGTGTGACGATTAAAAAAGCCTTTTCATGTGCTCTTAGGTTTGTTCCCTGACTGTATATTACTCTGCTTTCCATCATTATAAGCCATCTGTTATCAATGTATTCTCCATACATCTTAAGGGCAGGACCGTACCTGTGAAACCATGCAGGTGAATCATAGTAAGCAAAAGCCTGAGGTCATTTCCAGTTTTCTTTTTGTTTGTCTCTTTTCCTTCATTTCCTGATTATAACAAGACAAGATAAGAGCTTTATTGATCTCACGCTGAGGATATTACCTTGTCATAGGAGCTCAAGAGTAAAAAAAAAAGCAGAACAGCAAAGTGTTTGAGTGATAAAAAAAACTAGAAAACAAGACGAAAATACATATAAGATAAAATAGCTATATACACCATATAAACCAACATGTACACACACTGTATGTAGCTTTAAAAGAGAAAATATAAACTATATAAATGTAATTGATTTTTTTCTCCCATTCAGTGATTATAAAAAAATAACATAAAATCAAAAGAATAAATAAATATT
>CAFUXE010000330.1:591006-630644 GCA_903364295.1 Serranus cabrilla
GTGTGTGTGTGTGTGTGTGTGTGTGTGTGCATGCTGTCTGCCACAGATAGATTATACTAGTCAGTCTCTACTTCCTCTTGCCAAAACAGCTCTAGAGGAAGTGGATAGCAATGAAAGGAATTTGACTACAGTGGATGTGGAACAAAAGTGAAGAAATGCAAAATGCTGGAGGACTTACATGTACAGATCATTCTCAGCTTATAAAACACTCGTTCTGTGTCTCTTTTCACTGACATTGTTTTGTTGTTGTTTTTTTCACAGTTAAAGTCATTAGGCAGTGAGTCCTCTGTGGACACAGTCCTCACTAATGGAACAGCATCACCAAGGTACAGTTAAAAACACCACCCATACCGTACAGAACATGTGGAAGTAATCAGTAAATGTCTTTAATCGCCTGTTTCATTGAAGATTCTTATGTGTAAAATGTCCAAAAAGGATTCATAAGCAAGTGTAAATGTGAGTCTGACTTTCATTCTGTTTCTCATAAACTCCTTCTCTCTCTGTCAATGAAAAGGACCAAATCCACATCGGAGCTGGACGACCCAGAGGTCAACGGAACAGCCAATCAGGAGGAGAGGATCCTGTTTGCAGTACCAGAGCTCAGTGACCTCACCAGGAAGAACTGGACCTACCTGACCAATGAGGTGAATACGTTGTGATTTTAAATTTTTCACATGAGTAGTTAAACAAAGACTGGATGTATTTCTTTAGATTCACGAAGAAGCTTACTTTCTAAATCCAATACTCTGGAAATGACACATTAAAAATTAAAGTTGGCATTTGCTCTGTAACAATCAGCATCATTCCTGTTCTCCCCTCTTATCTCTCACCTCAGACCCCAGAGGTTGGGGACACCTGTAAAACCTGGGACGGCCCCAGCGGCTCCTGCAGCAACTTAGTGGAATCAGAGCTGAATCTGGAGTCAGTCCAGAGGAGCTACACTGCTCCAGACCGCACCGGCATCCGCATCTACTACAGCCCCCCTGCTGTCCGACGCATGGAGCACCGAAGGAGGAGCCAGGAGGCCAAAGAGTCAGCCCAGAACGGGAGCTCTTCCCCGGGACTAGGTGGCTCAGATGCAGGCGTGGCTGCGGTGGAAACCCTTGAGGTTCGGCAGCAACAACCTCCATCCACCTTTTCGTCCTCGTACGAGCAGTGGCTGAGCTCGCTGTCCAAGCAGCACAGGGAGCTGCTGGAGAGCAGAAGCGGCTGTACCGCCGGGTCGATCCCCAGTGTTGCCAGCAGCAGTTCTGTTGATGGGTTGACCTCCTCGTCAGCTTTCCACGGCCTGGCCATTGGGGAGATTTCAGCCAACTTAAGTGATGACATGAAGGAGATGACCAACTGTGTCCGCCAGGCCATACGCTCTTCCTCTCTGGAGAGGAAATCCTCCAAGGAACCTGGGAGTCAGGTAGTTTACAGTTTTGAGAAGATATAAAATAAATCACATTGTCACCATCATTTTATGGAAAGAGGGGAAAAGAATTTAAGAATGATAGTGTAAGACTTTCTTAAAACAAGCTGATTTCTAGTACTCTGTCAGATGAGACATCAAGTCATTTAGGACTCATAAAAAACTAAAATGACTTAAGATAGAGAGATGTCTGCCTCGTATCAGTTAAAAGGAAATTCTTCTTCTCTCAACACACTAAACATTCTCCATCATTTCCATTCCTCCTCCCAGGTGGTGGGCATGTCCACCAGGTCGACTCAGACTGCCGCGCAGTACGTCAGCGTCGGGCTTCAAACTGACAACCTCTCCAGCAGGGGGGCAGGGTTGCACTCCAAAGCCTGGTCTCCTCGCCCCTCATCGGCAACCACGTCCTCGCTAGCGTCGGCCCGAACCCGGCAGATATCCACGTCCCTGGATAAAGTTCACAGCCGCATCGAGAGGCCATGCTGTTCACCCAAGTATGGATCACCGAAACTACAACGCAGAGTGTCTTCTGGTAATTAGCATTTTAAGTTTTCTGTGATTGTTAACACGGCTGACGTGCCTCATAGATCTTCAGTGGAAAGACTTTTTTTGGGAGAATGAGACATCCCACTGTTCTGTGTTTAGGCTCTACTTCCAGACTGGATGGCACTTCCTCCCCCAGGGAACGGAGCCTGTGGAGCCTCCAGCAAAGATCCATCAGTGGAGGAGGAGGCTCGGCCTGGGCTCGCTCCACCACCACCAGGGACAGCCCCGTCCTGAGCGGCCTCACCGACGGACTCTCCAGCCTCTTCAGCGTGGTGGAACACTCTGGAAGCACAGAGTCGCTCTGGAGGGGTGACGGAGGTAAGATACTGCATGGAAATATGAATAATTCCTAATCTTTCTCCTAATCTTGCTTTATCATGTTCAAGCTTAGCTCCGGGATTCAATAATACTGTAAACCACACTTCATGGAAATTATTATTATACCTGTCTGCTTATATCCCTGTTTATGATTAGGGGCCAGCCAGGGTGCCAGTCCAGCACGGCATCCTCCTGCTGCAGGGAAACCCTCCAGTGTCTCGGCGTGTGGATCTGAAGCCGGCTCTCAGCGGTACGGAGGCCTGGTCCAGGAGTTCTTCAGGAATGTCTGCAGCAGCCGCAGCCCGGGAGGAGTCACCCTGTCTGCGGAGAGAGTGCAAAGAGACGGCCTGGGGGGACTGAGTGTCGTGGGTAGTTTTAGTGGTGTGGACGAGCCCAAGCCAGAGTGCGTGTCAGCCGGGGTCGGAGCGCTGGCTGGAAGCAACGACAATGTGACCAGGATCGTCAATAAGAGGTTCATGAGACAGACAGCCGGGGAGGAGATGGTCAGTATCATGGGAGGAGGGAAAGAAACCAACAACGCTGGTGCTGCAGCAGCTGGGATGGAGGTAAGGCCATAGAATATGCACTTAAATTGAAGTTGAGAAGTCTTGCATCAGTATGGTCTTTTATTTTTGCTTTTTTTGTGCAATCAAATTTTTATGTAAAAAAAAGATTAATATATAATACACACCTGCATGTTTGGGTCAATTTCCCAGGATGCACCCTGTGACTGTGCTGCCCAGTCTTCCTGTCTCGCCCGACCATCAAGAGCAGCAACTCGCCAGTGCAAGCACCGCCCACAAGAGTCTCCGGCGGCAACCGAGGAGAAGGGGGACACCTGCAACGAGTGACGACACTCCCACTGCCACATTCAAAGACACGCACACACACACACGCAATACTGATTCTTCACAAACACCACTGCCATGAACACACACTTTCTCACACATCAGCAAATGTACATACACACCCACAACCTGCCACACAGGTGCACTGCCAAACAGAACACACACACCGCTAGCACACTGCACAGACTGCCCCACTAACCCACTGCCACATGCACACATTCATGAAACACACACAGAAACACACAGAACCGGGGCAATACTTGTCTTGGACTATACCATCTGATGCCAAGGACAGGGAGGACTGAAACCCAGCAACAGACCCAACCATCACAAAACTACCAGCAGGACATTAAACATAAACACACGCGCCATCTGACACACGTAACTAAACAAGAGCAACTCTGAAGAGAGTCTAACAAGTAAAACTATGATGTCAGGACTGGATCTAAACCCCTCCCCACAATTTACAGAATAACAGGTACTACAAATGGTCAGTTTTAGACTGGAAAATCCACCTTGATGACGTCATCTTGCCACCATGCTGTCGGACCAGCAGCCATGTTGGATTTACAGATGAGCAAGGAGAAAGCAACGGCATCAAGCCAGTTTGAATATGTGTTGAAAGTGCATGTGTTACTTTGGGAGCTCCTGTTTAAAACTGGAGAGAAGACAGCTGGAAAGAGCTTCCTCATTACGGTAGCAACTCGGCAACGATCCGTCTCTGAAGAGTTATCTGCTGGAAAGCTCCGATGATTTCTCTCTGAACCTGGTCATATACTCACACGCTGTGCTGGGAAATGCAATTATGCCTTTTTGATTGATTAGCACAATAACATTCCAGCAAGTCCCTCCAAAATGGATCTGTAAAGGGCCGCCTCTTGATGACACATGAGCTTCAGTCGCAGAAACGTATTCAATATTTCTCCTGTTACGGTAGATCGCAAAAGGAAGAACTCAAGGACTATTGGACTACAAATCCCAGCATGACCAGACTTCATTGATGGATGTTTGGACTTGTGAGCTCTATAAATGAGACCATAAAACTAATTTGAGTGGACCTACTTCCATCGTTGTTTCGTAGAACAACAAGAAGCTCGCCGGGCTTACTTCGATGGAACTTTCCACTATGTCTCCCGAAGGACTTTGGCCACAAATTTAGGACGTTTTGTGGCATCGTAGCCATGACTTAAACCTTGTAGATGTAAGAAAACCTACTTCAAACGTGTTACCCTGCAGAGTTTGATTGGAAATTACAGTTTCGGTTTCAGCAGGCAGAAAGTGCCTGTTTGTTTCTTCACTGATGTCAAGATTCATCGTCAACTCTTTGGTGATCTGATGAAGATGTGTGGTGTAAAGTCCTACAGCACATTGTCCTTAAACATTTCAGTTGGATCACTTTCTGATTGACTGCAAGGTTAACATCAAAACCCATATGCAGATTCCATTTAGCACTGGATAGAGATGCACTGAATTTACCAGTTGCTGTCCCAGCAACTAGTGTGGGGTCAGGCTTCATTCTGTTAAAAATCTAGAAGTTTCTGGTGGTTTTAAGGGTGCCATGGTAAATGTTTTAATAACAATCATGATATTGGTGCATCCCTATCCTCTGTGCTTCATGGGATCAGATATGATTTGTGTCCAAATTGAAAATGCTCATCATCCAGAAATTAACTCTAAACAGTGTCCACGGAGAATTCAGTCAATGCATTCCTTTTATTAGAGTCTTTCCCAGATGTGTATGTGTTTTTATGCCCATTCTATCATTTAATTCTGGTGTTCCAGTCTATCATTCCTAGGTCTAATGAAGGGGCTAGTTTTAAAATACTTCTTCCTTTCTGTCCAGTGTTCTTTCATGCACAACTCTCCTTGTGTTGTAGTCTTACACCGAAGGCGTAGCTACTGTACGAGATCTACATGCATTTTGAAAATGTAGCATTATGACATAGTCTTGGTAGACAACAAGCTAAGAACTGTCCATCTGAGTAGTGAAAGCACTGACAGTTTTTTAAAAGAAATACCCTCGTTTAATTTTTATTTATTATTCCAATATTTTTAAATCTAAACTGTATTTCCCTTTTTTTACCTACATTGCAGTCAGATTCAATGATATAAAATGTCTTTGAATAGGATGTCTGAGAAAAGAAGCGAAAAATGTGAAATCGGGGACTGACACAAATGGTGTTATTGGTGAATTGAAAATATAGAAAATACTGTAAACCTAAAACAATCATAATTGGAAGGTTTTTATTCCACTTCTTTGTCCCATCCCTCTGTTTGCCATGTTCTTCAATCAACAGATATTCAAAGTGCCTGACAGATTACCTACTAGTCAGCTCACACCAAAACTGGACTCCATATAAACACACTTAACTAACCCAGCAGGCCTTTTTTTAATGGATAAGATTGTTTTTATGCACATAATTGCGATCAGGCTGTACTAAAGCTACAATAAAGTACTGTACCACAGTGGAGGAAGGACTAGATGGTTTACAGGTATAGTAGGATATAGTATATTCACTTTTTTTATACCAAGGGTTATTGTATTTCTGGAAAAGTAAATTATTTTTGTTTCATTTATTTTATATGGATGTTTTTGCTGATATATTAGCCTGTTGTTTCAATTCTTTCTATTTAGTTATCATGGTGCTAATTAGTGTGCAGTCTGCTGTGGGCTCACCGTCTATTTGAAAATGTCTCTCCCACTGTCTGTGTATGAGCTGCAGTCCAGCATTTCTCCATCTCTGCACACCATTTAATGACTCAGCAGTTTAAAATAGGGCATTACAGTAACAGTACATGTATTTAAATAACACAGCGAGGAAAAGCCACAGTCTAAATGCTGCTGTCTGTCTCCACTCCAGCCCTCACTGCTGGTAGAAAACCAAACGTCTCAAACAGTCACCGCTTCAAACGCTACTTGCCACAGGAATAGAACGTCTGATTTTTGACCACAATTATACAACAGGTAGTCTTAGCCAAGCGATCTGATTGGTTTAAGACCACATAAAATCATATGACCTCGATGTAATGATTCCAAGTGTCCCAAAAAGCACAGCTAATATGGTTGAGTACACATCCATTACTTATTACATTCCATGATATCATCTTTCGAAGATTTAAAGTCACACAAATAGAAACCACATGTGGTGTTGTCACTTGATAATACATATGCATTCAATAACAACAGTAGAACAGCTTGCTAAGAGTTAGCTCGCCAACAAGTTACCCATTAGGGTAATAAAGCAAATTACTTACAGTGACCTGTATCGAAATAGTTTTTTTCCCACTTGGAAAAATGACTCTTTTTGGGAGAACTCCACCAAATGTTCATAGTGTCATACACCTACCATTCAAAAAAGTGACTCTGAAAAGTTTGTAGCTTGTGTCCTTGCAGCTGTTGTCTACTTAGCTTTATAAAAATGTCAAGTGATTCCAACAAATATACAATTTCACCACCCCTGCAGCATAATGAAAAACACTATGAATTTCAGCAAACCAACAAAATAAAGCTGCTAAAACCTCGACAGTTAGCCACACAAACATTTACTACAGGCGGCCATGTTTCCTACAACTAAGATGTTAAGATAATCAAGATTAATAGGCAATGATATATTTCCCACTTTCTGACAAATATTAGCCACTAATGCTAGCTTCTTACACAAATTACAGTACTGCATGTCAAGACAGTGGTGGTGTAGCCTACATGTTATTATCTACATTCAAAATAGTTCAGACACATTAGTTGTGTCATGGAAAAAGCTAAATCAAAAACAACTGAATACATCTTTTCCTCTCATTGTGGCCCATTAGCTTGGGGTCTCTATTATGGCTGCCGGATCTGTGCCAAAAATCTCCATAACAAAAAAAGAGCTTGAGAAGTTGAGACACAGTGCAGAGTGTAACCGCAGTCCACTAACGACTCAGTCATGCCACAGTCTCACCACCGACCAGGATGAACCTATATCATACCCTAATATTAGGTTTGGCATAATTCCTGCTTTTTGGATACACTACTATAAACTACAGAGTCCATCTTATTAAGACATTAAAACATTGCATTTTGAAATTTACACATGTAACATTTGAAAAAGCAACCAAATACTGATCGGGAATGGGTTTTTATTTCGATAAGAAAAACAAACCCCCTACAAAATAAAAGCACAAACCCGAAAAAAAAAACGACTTTTTGGAAATTAGATTGTTGAAAATAATTTGAGAAATTTTAGCATAATTTACTAAAGCATTTGTTTTATCTGATCATTTATAATTCCAGTACAAATATTTCAGCAGTGATTTTAATGTAGATTTTTGAGTTTCTGATGTTGCCCAATTCAATAACACAGATGAAACATACATTTTGATTCCAGATTCTGCTCTACCTCTTACACTTTTTACACCGTTACTATACTCTGAGACTTTAATTATGCATCAATCTTCTGAACATTTTTATTCCTCTACACCCGGCCACAGTCAGTCCTGTTTGATTTCGTCTCACTGTCAACGAGAAGGTTACTTCGTGCCTTTTCCTCTACAAAGATGTCTTGGTTTAATTATAACTTATTTTTCAGCACATTTTTGGCTCCAACTAAGTACAAACTCCATGATGATTAATTACATCTGGAGTTAAGGTTTGTTGTCCTGCAGGAGACTGATTTGTGTTTACGTTAATCTTCAATGGTTCCTCTCTTACGTAAATGTTGCAAGCCAATAAGCGACCTCAGTGTCAGGAGAACAGTATGCCTTAGAAAATTAGTTTTGCTTCACTTTTGTGTGACCTCCAAATGGTTGAGAATTCGGACCAAGGTTACCTTTTGGTTAAATGTTTTAGCCAACCTCCAGTCTTGGGTTTTCTGCTGCTGTAGAGTCTAGCACAGGCCCTGATATTACAGACATTTCCAATTTGTACTATTAAACTTACTGATTATCATTTAAAAATGATTTTACCTATATGTAAAAAAAAACACAAAAAAAAAACAGATGTGACATATCATAGCTGGAAATACACCTCACAGCTCCTACTGGTATTTACTGCAACACTTGTTGTATTTTCTGGTATTTCCTATAAAGATCGTATATGGCGCAGTCAGCATAAGACACATCTCTCTCCGACTCTGATGTCATTGGTCAGATCTCTCTCTGCCTCTCCGGCCTGTTCACCTGCCTGCCAGGTGGTACATTTGCTCCTCCCCCTCAGGTTAGAAATACTAGACATTGCAGCCAATGACAGACGGTTTTACAGGTCACACAGCATCACCAGCCAATGACTGATGAGTTCTTGCAGGTTGCATGGCACAAACCATGAGTCTCATTATTCCCGGTGTGTCTGTATCTGAATCTTTCCAGCCTTTTTAACCTGTTTCCATACCATTCATATACTTATTACATCCTGGGAATATGTAAATGAATTGTTAGCTGTTCATAATGTTAGCTAAACTATTACCTAGAGACTGCCTGTATATTCGCTTTATAACCTACTCTTGTCTTTTTTTAATAATGCTTGTTTCTTGAATAAAAGGAGAATGCAATGAAAGACAAATAAAATGAGTACACAGTAAGGAAATGTGTCCCCTTGTATTGCAACTTGAAAAGAAAGGAAAGGTTTGTACTCTCTCTCTCTGTCCTTTTGTTTCTTTGAGAAAAGCTGAATGTCAACAGCTGATCTGAACCGGGTCGCTGTGGAAGTATGTAGCTCTCTCCCTTTTTAGACCACACTTGAGCATTTCTTCTGTACATAGGCGCATTTTGAAGCAGATGAAAAACACACAAAAAAATAGGCAGCAAATGTTAAATGAGTAAAATGAGAAAATTTGATCCAGTGGATTTTTCAAAAGGTTGGGGATTTTTGTTTTCTTTCCGACCAATGTAGCTTGTAAAACAAGATATTATAACTGCCTCCTGTTTGTCATAGAATTCACAAATAAATGTTTGTTGGAATTTAGTATGGTTTGGTTTCTCATCATTTTGTAATTGAATTTCCATTTTCCCTCTCCTGCCATTGATAATAGAAATAAGTTGCTAGAGGTCAAGCTCTTGTTATGCAGTTCATAAAGAAGTGCATGAATTATTTATAATGAAGTTATAAGAATTACCTAAATTCTTATAACTGAATTATATAACTAGAAAATCACTTGGGGAGCGCAGTCCTCTGCCAAGGCAATAGGGTCAGTTACACAATACCAAATTGCACACTTGAAGGATTATATTGAAAGCATGTATTTTGGGAAAACACTGGCATTGAAATATTTCATCCACTAGATGGCGGCAGTTAGTGAAGGCAAGATGGTCACTGACACAATAATATAAATTCACAATATAAATTCCAGATGGTGTTCTGGATCACCGATCTCCACCAAAATCTAATCACCTGTTCCTTGTCCCAATACACAGGTCCGAAAATTTAAGGTAAATATATTTTTTGTTTCCAAAAGTCTTAGTTGATAACATATCTCAGTGTTTTAGTCACATATTTTTATATGAATTTCATAGTTCACCAAGAATTCCTCATCAAATGACCTTCAAGAGTAAAATCTTTGCAGTAGGTACCGATAAATATGGAGCAGAAGCTAAAAAGTATTGGTTTTATCTGATTAGGAAATACCTTGAAACTGATTATAAGGCCCAAAGAATAGAAAATTAGATTCTTTATAGTGAGAGACAAATGCTCACAAAACTATTTGAAGTGAGACATTATTGTTTTATATTCTAGCCCATAACTTCACTGCTTTAATGGCAGTGAAAGGTTATTATGAATATCTGAGCCATGATAACAAAAATACAGCCTACCCCTGCTTGCTTTAATTTGGGACCTCACTACAGTCATGTTGACTTTCATTTTGACCCTGGCCATTACTGCCTGGAAATGTTGCTGGTATTGTGGTTTCACGGATGGGAATAAATGTTATTAACTTCCCTCGGCTGTGGAAGTGCTTATTATCTCTTTGAATACAGGAGAGCTTAAGAAGAGTCCTAACCCATTAGGTGGAGTGGACAGATGGTGTTTTGTCGTGACAGCATTTGGAAAGCACACACAATATGAAAGCTAGAATTATACAGAGAAAGTAATTAGGCACCAGTTAACTCCCTGTTCCCTGTAAAGCAGCCAAAACTGCAGACTAAACAAACTCCGTATTTGATTATCATTTTCTGTGAAGCTATATTCATTTTATCCTTTTGTTTGTCTTGAATCCCCATATGGCTCCAAGTGACAATAAATATGGTAGGCTACGTTTTGCAGTCTGGGTGGGTAGGTGGGAAACAATAAAGAGGCATTTGAATGGGATAAGAAGAAAAGCAAGGCCAGAGAACATGAAAAACGAGCTGAAAAACAAGATACAGAAGAAGAAGAAAACAGCTCAGAGGAAGAGATAAGGACAACACGGAGTAAAACAATTCAGCAGAGTGTGTGTAACCCCTGGCTGTATCTGTTGTTTGTTCAACAAATACAGAGGAAAGTGATTCTCAACATGAAGCTCTGGCGTTCATCTCTTTTCTCTTTTTATTGAAACACATCCAACATTCACTTCTCAAGCATGGTCACTCATATAGAGAGCAAACAAAATTATGTATTTTTGTAGGCCATACCAGAAGTTAGCTTTGCCATGGGGTCTATTCAGAATTCACCTATGGGATTTTTGCATTGGATTTTGGATCATGGCAGAAAATAAGATCTGTGACTAGTGAGAGGGTTCCAATCAGTGTCAAGACCATTTAAGGACTGTAGCACCCTATAATGTATACATTTTCTGATAATGCAATAACGCCTGAAAATGTAATAAAATGTGCACTTAATTTATTGAAAATGTAATATAACCCAATAATGTAATAACTTCACCAACAATGAAATAAACTATCCAGACTGCTATTGTACTAACATGAGACAGGGATTTGTTTGGAAATCTGTGAAGAGGTACATTTAGGGAAGAGTAACTGGGGTCTCCGATCGTGCTCAGAAACTTATCTGATCTGGAATTACTTACTATACAGCGACAAATATAGAATTGAACGAATCTCGTAGAACATATAAAAAATATGGCTCTATGCTACAGTCGTGGTTACCGTCAATATCTACATTTATCTATATTTTTTGTAGCCTTATTAAAACAGATATATAAAAAAGTGCAATGTTTCGAATTGAAATTCAACAAATCTACCTGTATTTTAAAACATTTTTTATTGGTTTACGAAAGTTATATGAAGCATTGACTTCTGGGAATTCCAAAACTAATCAGAGAGCACCTGCGGGATCGGGGGTTGTCGGAAGTTAAAAGTTGGAAGATACCTGAGTCTGCTGAGGTTAAACTGTCAATATGCATCGAGGAATTAAGCGACAGAAGGGAGAAGCAGAGAAAAAGAGAGACAAATCCAGGAGAGTAATGTTGGCTGATGGTGAAAAATGCACGAAACTTACCGATATGTTTTTAAAGCCACCGAGTGCAGCTTCAGCTCGCACCAGCGCCAGCACAGCTAGTGCTACTGCTGGCACTAATGTTCAAGACACTGAGCAAACAGACCAGGGGCAGCGAGTAAGTCAGGAGGACAGTGAGCAAGAGGAAGGACAAAATGAACAAGAGGAGGATGATGTTGAATCTGATATGGATAATGAATCTATGGAACTGGCAACCAACACAGAACACAAAACCTGTGGATTAGCAGAAACAACAGAGATTGAGACCAATGCTGCAGGAGGGAGTGTCACAACCAACAGATACAGTAAGTGTACCTCTAGGCTATTCATTTTTTATTTGTATTTTGGAGTTGTACATTGATATATGCATGTTTTTGGTGCAGTCTTTATGCATATTAAAGCTTGAGTTCATCACTAATGGGGCTACAAAAGTGCGTTTGCGTGCTTGTGAAGTTATGTGTGTTGCGGGCACGTGCATGCGCGTGCGGGCGCCCCCGTGTGGGCAGCGGGTGGGTGAAAATGCCAGGGCCGAATATTAATCCCAGTCCTCTTTCCACACTCCTTCTACCTCAGCATGTCCTACTTATGTGAGTACAAACAAGCTGGAGAAGGATGCTCTGGTGGACAGACGGGACATGACCTCACCATAGTAACGTTTGAAAACAAAAGAACCACTTCCTGACTGGGGTGGGAGGGCTGCTGGGTAGTTTGAGTATTTTGGTGACTGGTCTGTTTTGTTTTAAGTTATTTGTAGACCTGGGCCTGCATGCATGAATGAGAATCATGCTGTCGGTTTTCATGACATCCATGAAGGGAACGTGCAGAGTGCAACCTGCTTGTTTGGTTTGGTCACAGGCTCACTGGCTACCTGCTGTTTGCATTTTTTTAGTGCTTTGCAAGACCATTACAAAGGTTTTCATTAAAATACGTATGACTCCAAACTAGCTAAATCATAGCTTTAAATTTAATTGAATCAGTTCAGTTAGTGAAATGATTTTTAGGTGCTTAGAAACAAAAATTCTTTGCTGATCTTCCTTAAACAAATCTATTTCCAATTCTAAACTAAACGTCTAGTAGCTTTACTCATCAAAACCCTACTCAATCACAGTACATAAATATTTCAACAAGAATAGATTTACTTGTTCCTCGGCACACCGCTTCAGTTAATTCCATGGATTTGATTCAGTAGGCAATTTCACAGACTCAAATCCCACTGCAGGAGTCAAACTAAGGTGTGGATTTAACTCCGGGGCTGTTGGATTCGCTGTTAATTCAACCAACTCAGGATGTGGGATTACAGGAGCTGGAAATGCTAAAGAACATTATGCAAACATACCTCTAACTTTGTCTTAACTTTTACTTGTTTTTATCTTTTCTAGACTTCAGCCTCAAAACCTAACCCTGCTTTAAGATTTAAATCCCACAGTGAAATAATGAATGGGTTTAACTGAAGTCTGGGAGCACAGGATGTCATGTTAACTGCAGAGTCAGACTCAGGAGGCATTGAGGTTAAAGATATAGATCTATGTTTGAGTGTGTGTTTCTGTGTCTGTGTGTCTAAATGTAGCTAAAATAGGTCAGTATTAGAGGAAGCTTGAGGAGGTCTTACGTCAAAGGGGCCACTTTAAACCCTGCTGTATTCTTTTGTATCTCTCCATCTATCTCTGAGATTAGGTTGGTAGTGTATAAGATAAGGAGAGCAAGGCAAAAGTCTTAAAGGAGTAAGAATGACCCCTTTTCTTTCATTTCAAAAAAGGTTGAGTTGCTATAATATTTTTGGACTGCTGTTTTGGAGCAAAAAAAGATTGGCATTTTGGCTGTACCCATATTGGTTGCTTGGGTCCAGAAGTGACCGGATCTGGAGGAGGGGCTCCTGCATAGAAAATGCTAAGTCGCCAATTAAATATTAGCTCTTGTTAGTTTTGTTGGCAAGGTGCATTCATAATTCACGTTAAGTAATTAGGATGCTGATTTATTTTTTCAGACCAGGTTTGAAACAAAATGTTCTTACTGAAAAAAATAACAGTGTCCTTTAATGTAGCTGAATGCTGAACAAGACATTTTTAGGTGACCAAAATATTCATATTAATTTTCATGAACCGAAAACATGCTGTGAAAGGTCTAAGATAAAAACACGGAAAACACCCAAAAACAAGTTCACAGCTATTTAAGCTAATAAATCAAATGAAAATGAGGGTCTTTTTCTCATTGACTTTTATACAATCTGGCTTTTGTCCCTCACAAGTATTCTCTACATAGCCAAGATTGATGTACTGTGTGTTATTCGTCTGTGCCATGGACCTCCATTGTTGTCCAAAAGCAATTCAATGACACACACGCACGCACACAGGATACGGTCAATGAGGCTCCAGTAATTAAATCTGAACACAAGGAGAGGAACTCAGTCTCTTCACATTAGACAAAATGCAAAAAACACACACGGATGCACACACCATCTCTGTTACACATACAGGTAAATGTTTGCCAAGAAATTTGGCGAGTGCCAAATCTGCTCTGAGAGGAAGGGAGTGACTTTCCTTTCATTAAAACAGTCACTGGACATTGTGAAGGCACGATTACATAAAATAAAAACACCAACAACAGCCCTTATAATAAAGAAGATCCAAGTAACAATGTATTTATGCAAGGACAATAAAAACACATAACTTACAGACCCCTCAACAGCAAGAATCTGTTTACTTCCGCTCCCTTTTGACCTTTCAGTTAAGTAAATACACGTGGGAGCCTTAAAGGTTGTATTGACAGCAGTCAATAGTCTGTGAGTGCAAGAGAGAAAGAGAGGGAGACAGACCGAAACCAGTACAAGAGTGACTGCCTGCTAAGCCCTGCATCATAAATGTAATCTTTCTCAAAATAATACATTAAAGGAACACAAAAGCCATATTTACCTCATATTTTCTGAGGTCTGATTGATCTAGTTTAGTTACATGTCGTTATCATATCATGATTTTATTGCACCCTTTTTTCTGCAGTGGTCCAGTTGCACCCAGCTGCAGAATTTGTGCCACCAGCTGTTTATCATGATACTCTCAACTCTGCTAATATTCCCATAACATTAGCACATGGAAGTTCATGATGATTCACATTTTTCTTTAGCAGTTTCTTGAGAAAATAAGTCAGGTTTTAGAGGCCCCATACCCTCACCAGTTGATGAAACATGAGGCATGGAAATAAAGAAGCATTGTGCTTTTAATGAAGGACTGCTGGATAGCTTTAACATCGTGGTTCAGAACGACAAAGAACAATTTGGGTCATACTGTTGCTGAGCAGGGTTTAATGGGTTATTGATTACAAGTTAAATTAATTGAAACCCTCAGTAAATCTTCCAAATGCTTTGGTCATCGAGGCCTGACTTTCCAATGGAAGTGACATCATCACTGAAGATGTGACATCATCATGGGGTCACTGACGGCTCCGAGGAACAAATGAAAGATCTCTTGTTGTCACATCTGATGTCGTTAACATAGTCGTATCCTGTGAAGAACAAAACAAGAAACAATGTAAAGTTACATGTCACTATTTACAAGTTGAAAAGAATAAGAAAACTTAAGCGTTAACTAAAATGTTTTTTGTTTTTGTTTTCATGGTCCATGCTACACACTTCCAAATCTTGTGAAAATCAGGCGAGTAATTTTTTATTTATATTCCTGCTGAAGACAGAAAAACAAAGCCACACCAAAAACACAATGATGTGAAAATCACACATGGACAACAAATATAGCTTTGTACCTCCAAAGTTAAACTCCATACAGTCCTCGTCTCCAGCATTGTTTGGTTCCCCCTTGGCCCAGCCTTTGAAGTCAAACTTTGAGCCATCAGTCCACATCCATACACCCTCCTGAAAGAAAAGGCTTTGACAGTTAGTGCAAGAAAATTACACTTAGGAGGACTGAGCCTCTGTGGTGTGTGCTCCACCAGGGGTGCCACTGGGACGCCCAAGTGTCTTTTTATGAGAAAGCTGTAAATAGGAAATATTGCCCTGTAGTACAAGTCCTATTTTCAGGCAGCATGCAGCTAAGAGTAATGTAGGGCTAAAAGATCCCAACAGGGCAAGCCTTTTCTCAATGAACTAATTGATTTTAGAGCAAGGTAACTCTATTAACAAGTTGTGTTTTTTTACCACTTAAGGCTGGCAAAAACAAGATCTAGACACACCAACAACTTCTTTTTTACCCTTTTAAGTTGGTGAGTCCAATATTTAGCTCTGTTTTTGTCTCCACCAACTCCTGAGAAGAAAATATTAGCAACCCCGATTATTAAAAAGTTGGGATGTTGTCTTAAGTGTGAATAAAACAGAATGCTATAATATGCTAATCCTTTCTAAAATATCCAAAATTGTACAGAGATAGTATATTTTATGTTCAAATTGATAAACTTGATTTTTGTGAATCAGAACTCTGAAAGTATCCCATTTTTTTCCCTTTTTTTTTGGGATATTCCACTTTATTATCAGCAGTCTCCCTTCTTTTTTGAGCTGGGCATATAGCTTATGGTGGGTTCACCTTATCTTTAAGTTTCAAATAACATTTTTTTTTAGAAAATTTGAATTACACAATTACACATATCTCGCTTACCTTGATAGCATCATAGCCTCCAATCCAAGTAGTTTTACTGATGCCTGTTGCTCTTATCACCATTTGTCTGAAGAAGCTGTAATCCTCTGGATTTTTCAGAGCAGTCAAAGTTCCTCCGAGGGCAACGCAAAAGATCTGATGTGCAGAAACAATAAACAATAACAAAAAAAGACAGCTTAATTATGGGCGGACAAACATGTTGTTTGAATGCCTTAAATATAGAACATCAGACTGGGGTTTCTATGAATGACTCAAGAAGGACAAACTTCTGCTGTTTTAGAGAAAATCTCATGAATGAAGCAGTTTCCGTATTATTGTTGTCATTTCATACATTACCTCAGCATCAGCCCAGACCTTTTCCTCATAGATGAACAAGAAACAGCGACAGTCAAAGTGTGTCCAACCCTCAGGGCAGGTTAAACAGCTACCGGTACCCCCTATAAAACAATGGTCATGTCAGAAGGACAATAAACCATACTATTCAGCATCAGATTATGATAAGTGTTACTATAGCTATCCATCTGGTTATTCAGAAAGAAGATCAAGAGTTATCTTAAACTGAGCAGGAAGTAGCAGCTTGTAAATTTAACAAATAGAGCAAACAAGAGCCTATACAGAAGCTGTCCACTAGGAGGCTATCTTGGCTGCGGTCAGGAAGTGGTGCATGTTGTATTTTGAGCATTCACATCTGTTCAAAATGAAGTACCAACCTTTATTAGAGTGACATTTTGCCTGTGAATGTAAAGAACACATTATTAGGAATGTAGAATTACAAACTTTACCGAAGGAAAACTTAGTATGACTATTTTCATCGATCCCCTGACCTCTCACATGAAGCTATCTGGAAATGGGTTGTATGGGTACCCACGTGTATCTATACTGACATGCCCACTTTATTATAATACTATGCAGTTTTTGTCCCTTTCAGACTGTGTTTCCACAAAAGTCCAGCTAATGTGCCGTCACAAGCTCATTCATGCTAATTCCGCAATGGCGTAATATTGACTTCCATTCACACTGCAATCATCGCGGAACAAAGTGGGAGGAAATGGCAACAGAGCAGGGTTAATGAGAGTAGCTGTGACTATATAATCATTTAACTGAAGGGAGAGTAGCATTTTAAGGCAACATTCCTTTGTTAAGTTTCAGGTCATAAACGTCAATGTTTTCCATAGTGAACTTTCTGTGAGCTGGCTAGATCTAGATAAGACTGCAGAGCTAGTCCAGTACCAACACACTTCTGCATAAAGACCTTAAATTCTATAATGAAAGTTTAACATAAGATGACAAGTTTTGGTCGGCTGTTTGGTCATCTCAAATTGCCTAATTGCAAAGTCCAACCTATTGTCGGGGGTTTGGCTAAAACTCAAGAAGAAATACTGTGAAAAGAGAAATTGTTCTTCACTCTGTATTGTGGCATGGGCACTGCAGAGAAAAATGCATTTTCTTGCTGAAATCTCCAAAATGTCAAAAGAAATTTATTTCAAATCATATCAAGGATTTTCTATTGTGTTCCTCATCAACTTTGTCTCTTGATGTGATATTTTATAATTTCTCCAGTGGTCAAAAATGGTAAAATAGTAACAATCTTTCTTTTAGGTGTACATATTACATTCCTGGGATTACATTACACTGCTGTGTAACTGCTCTGTTTCCGTTCAAAATAATACGTTTCAGGTGTAGCTTGGAACCAGTGTTTACTGTGGACTCATGTATTTACTTAATGGTTGATATTTCTAAAACAATTTACATGATTGGCAATGCGATATGATGGACAATGATGTTCATAAAAATAGTCTATTACTTCTGTTACAATATTACTATATTTTCTGTAGTTACGCCATAACAAATGTTACTTACATTTGCCTCTATCCACAGTCCACTGGACAAACAGAGGAGCACAATGCAGGTAAAGCCTGATGTCATCTGTGTTAAAATCAGAGGTGGATAAGTAGGTTAAAAGTATTATGTTACAGGTATTTTAGTATGGTTCTTATTACTAATTATTACTCCCCTACCCCTTTTAAATCACTTGTATCTGACTGTTTTGTACTCGTAGTCAAGTAATCAGTTCTAAACAACTTTTGATTCTACTTGATTACTTTATCATAAAGCAATGCTACGTTTACTTGGGGTTCAATTGTTGGCTACTACAATGATGGACAGCACCATCCAAAAAAGTGGACGCACCTTCGCATTCTATGGTTTTTATTTATTTTTATTATATTCTCTACATTGTAGATTCATATTTAAAAAATCTAAACTATGATGGAACACATACAGGAAACAGAAAAGTATTAAACAAACCAGAATGTTTTATATTTTAGATTCTTCAAAGTAGCCCAAGAAGGCAAGAAATTCCACTAATTAACTCTTAACGACTGTTAATGAAAACTATCCAGGTGAGCAGCTCATGAATCTGACTGAGAGAAGAACAGAAGTGCGTCATCAAAGCAAAAGGTGGATACTGAAGAATCTAAAAAATTAAACATATTGTTTTTTTTATTTTTATTTTTTTTTACATAATTACGTTAATTACATTCTTTAATAGTTTTGATGTCTTCAGTATTAATCTACAATGTTGAAAATAATAAAACTATATACAAAATAAGGGGTGTCCAAACTTTTGACTGGTACTGTATAATAAAACAGGTTCATGACCCATTCAGTCATATATAAATTGTCTTATTGACACTGTATGGAGCTATGTCCTGAGTTTCCCTCGTAGTGGGCACATCTGAATAAAGTTAGTCTTGTTTTTACATTTATTTAGGTCAAACAAATCTGTCAAACACTACATATAATAAAGAGTGGATCATGAATGCTTTCAATGAAGCTGATGTTGTAATAAAAGGTAAGATTGAAGCCCTTACCTTGTTGTAATGACCAGATGAGTTAGTACTTGCAGCAGCAGCAGATTGTCTTGTAAGAGAATCACTCTTTGTATACCTGGTCTCATTTACTTCTTATGAACCCAATAGGTCACAACAAATTAAATATTGACACATCCCTGAGCCTTGAGTAAAGGTTAGACCCTTCTCATAAATAAAAAAACAAACATTATTTGCATCAAATTTTATTTGCACTCTGATGAGCTGGAGCACATGGTGAAAGAAAAACAAGGGTGTTCACTTCATGGCTGCTGCTATTGAGTGATGGCTGCTCTGGGTTGGCTGCAGTGGGACAACCAAGAGGTTTGTTTAAAGGATCCATAGGTCACTGTTTCACTGAGCGACAGTTACTCAAACTGTGAGCAATGACTTATATGGCCTCTATTTTGAGTGTTGTAGTTAATTATACTGAGTATTGTGGGTGACAGCCCTGGTTTGTATTATTTGCATTCTATATGTTAATACCACCAGTAGACTGATAAATGAAAGAAGACACACCCTAAAGCAAACAAGGACCGTATTCATCTTTTGTTAAGTAGCAGTGGTGTCAAGTTGACAGTACATTTATTCAAACAGAGGTGTTGTGAATAGATTCTTCCTTTAGGTCAGCAGTGCATCTGAGGTTATATTCCAATGGGCTTTTGCTGTGATTGTCAATCATACTTTGTTTAATCCAAGCTTCCAGGTCTACGATAAATAACAGCTATGACACAGCTGTGTATGAGGACTGAAACTGTACAATGCTGACTGGATAAACAGAAATGCTTGAGAAAATTGAGCCCACTCCTGGTTGTACAGTGCCCCCTTGTGGCAGCTTTTATGACAAACCATTGAAGGAGTTATACAGGGACACCCTGTATGAAGCATAAAGTCTCTTTACAACTTAAAAAATGTATTACAGAAGCAACTAAACAGACAAAGCTGTGGGAATTATTGCAAAATGAGGAGTAGATATTGAAGTTTTTTTTGCCTCATTTAATACACGTCTACATGGACACCATCAGTTAGTCTAAGCACATGAAGATAATACTCAATTCCATGGCATGTTGGCTGTAGCAGAGCCTCATCAACGGTCACATCAATGATCTTATGCTTTAGGTCAGTGATGTCACGTGTCTTTGTACCATACATGATATCTTTAACAAGAAGTTTCAATGAACCATGATACACACTGTGCCTTCTCTGGAGGAGTAGCCATTTTTATAGGGGTTAATTCACCACAGGGTGCCTGAAATACACAAAAGAATAACCACTTAGTACATACAGCAAATCTGATAAAGATACCTCATCAATTGCTTATGTAATATTTTTTTAGATTGGAAAGAGACTTTATGTATATAACACTGTACACTATTGCTGCAGTAATGACAATACATGAATTGCCAAAGTAATGCAAATTAACAAGGTATAGCCGATAGGAAAGAGTAATAGCATACATACACATCAGATCTGTTGTTGGTTTAAAGGCTTTAACAGGGACGGGTGTTAGAAATAAGCAGCAGCTCTAAGTGCTGACATACAATGGGTAATCTGACCCTATCAAATACATGTAAAATAATATTGAATTTTCTTCAATAATTTTTTTATTTTCCTCAAACGCATCTGGTTACATCCTTTAGGAACATAGTTACACCTACATAGATTCTGCTTCATCTGCCAGTCATGGCAAACAGTGCAATTTGATACAGTTAAAGGGCAGGTAACGGACAGAATCTGCTGTATTTGACACTTTTTATGGCATACCATCCTGTGACTTTTTTCATATTTTGTGGCAAACTGTATAATTACTTTTCTTTTTTATAGCATACTATTCTGACTTTTAATTCCATGAAATTACTTTTTAAATGGCATACTGTACAGTAACTTTCATTATAGCTGATAAAGGAAACTTTCACCAACACCTCAAAGTGAACCCACTGTCTTTAATAATGAAACTACCTTTGCTCATGCTATCTCAAACTGTTTTTGTGAAATATACTTTGGCATTCCTACTAATGTTTGGCATGTAGTATCCTTTCATACTAAAAACCAGCAGATTGCAGTTTGAGGTGGTGGACATGTCTTAATGGGACAAATCAATAGAACAATCATAGAATATGTTACTCCTAAAACCTGTGCTTTTTTTTTTACATAGATGGTTACATAAAAATTTAGAAATGTACATGTGACATTTCTATATTCACAATCATGTCTGTTATATGAAAACTGAACCGTAATATATTTTAAATGAGATGATCCAAACTTATTGGATGTGATCTAGTGGAGATGTATTCATCCTAATAACACCACCGGCACATGATATTTCTCCACAAATGCCAGATGCCATAAACGGTTAAGAAGGGTAAATTCTGCAAACAAAATTAACAAACATAAAGCATTTTATTACAACCAACAAGAGGATAAATGCACTACTGAGAACCAACTGAAACATCTGACTTCAGCAGACATCAATTTTCTTAATGAAAATCTGTAGTTTTTTTCATAATGAAAACAAAAAACAAACATAATTTCAGCATTTTGATAAATCCATGTAAAACATTCAACTTATCTTTCAAGTTACATACTCTTTAAAATACAGGCCCTATAGATAGAATGGTTATGTACAATATTTACAGCACATTGTACCAACAAATTTCTATCAATGATGTCGTTACTCTTAACGTCAACAAAACAAATTAATAAACCAAGCAAGCACACACTAAGTTTGACTTCACTTTCATGTCTACGCAATTCAAGATGACATAATGATAATGTGTCAGTCAATCGCGGCCATTTGGAAAACATTCAGAAAATGAAACGGGCAGCATGTTCATAATGTTTGCTACATAAAGCTACTGGCTAACTGAGGTTGTTAAATAGACTTTGTCATTACAGCAGTGCACTATATTGCACAAGCAAGTCAGCATCCAGGTGATCATCTATAACTGAAAAGAATGGGCTGAGATGCATGAAAAGGCAAGACATTTATTATTAGAGACATGCATCTCTAGTCACAGTATTCATCAATGAAGAGTAAGGTTGTCATCCAGCCTGCTTTAGTGTGTGTATATGACGGATGGTCATGGAGGCAGGAGGGGACAGGTGGCCACAGTGATTTTCTTTTCTGTTCACAAGGCTGTAGCAGCAGCATTTGCCAGAATAAAGTATGACTACCAACAGCATGCGATGAGAGTGAGAGGGGTGCGCTAAAGGACCTTTCCCACAGTAGTTGCACTAAAGTTTGTAACATTGACCCAACTTTAAAGACGTGTAACTGTTAAATATCTCAAGTGCAAAAAAGGCAGCTTTAGCCTATCTTCAGCAAAACCGTCTATTTACTGGGTGTGATTTTGTCCAGTCCTGGCCACGACGGGATGTAGTAGCGGGGCAAAGTGCCTTCCATGAGCCTTTCCATCCACAACCCCAGACGGTCCAGTTTGTGGTGGATCTGCAGGGTGGATAAGCTGCGGGATCGGTTGGATTTGCGCGGCGGGTGGTCTTCACGGGAACTGGATCTTGACCTGCCCCCCGAGCTGCCCCCTTCATCCTCAGATGACTTGTTGTCAACGTCTTCCCCAGTGTAGACGGGCTTAAACAGACAGAGGTACTTCTTGTGTCCGTTAAGTGCCAGCACGTAGCCAGTGTAGTCCATTTTGTGGTTTCCGCCATCATCCTCATCTGCATCGATCTGCATGGCGTCCTGGGCATATTCCAGCAGCGTGTTCATCCACTCGCCGTGCTTATCAATATTCAGGAAGGAGAAATGCAGTGTCAGGCTCCTAGGAGAGTGTTGAAAGAATGAATGGGATGAATTATCTATAAACAGGATTGTTTTATACACAACAAAAATGTTTCAAAATCAAAACGCAGCTATGAATTCAAAATGGCTTACTTCCTGTGGGCTATGGGTTGGTGAGGATTTTTTTTGTACACTATATCATGTTTCATGTAGCTACCGAATTTGATAAATCTGCTTGAAATTTAAAGGTGGAGGCTTGAAATTGACCGTTAGAGGATACTATCGAGATTTGTCTCGATTTGTCACCCCTGAGCATGAAGCCAGTTTTAATGCATGTGCAAAGTTTTCCAGCATTGTTCAGTGATCACTCTAAATATAATGGACTTGATTTGTTCCTCACCCTGTGAAAGAGTAGACCTCTTTGGCAAACTTGCTGAGCAGGATGTTCTTGGAGGCGTCAGTGAGCACCAGCACTATGTTCATGTGTCCTGGCCTCAGCTTCACCAGGTTACTTATGTACGTGATGTCCGTCAGCTCCGTCACCTCCACAAAACTCTTCTTCGGAGGCCTACTAAAATGAACCACAAAAAATCAAAAAGCTGTAAAACTAAAACCAAATCCTGCGCTGTATTAATATGGATGCGATGAGCGTATTCTTGCCTTGAAGTACTACCGGTCCCTGGTGACCCATTTTCTGCTTTTGTGCCATCTTTTGCTTTTGGTTTAGTCTGCTTATCTTCACTTGAGTCACTGAAAATAGTAAATTTAATAGCATTATTTCTTAGTTTTCTTTAGGTTGTCTTCGTTATAGTTTGGGTGGTACAGATATATCGTAAAGCAACCGACCTGAAGGCCTGGATGACCACAGTTCCAAACAGGATGAACAAGGCAGAGAAGATGAGGGACAGAAGAGGCATCATCTCACGCCTGCAAATCATCATGGACACACTGTGTTTACATCTTAAGAGCCAGTTATTCAATAACAGGTGGTGTCATTTTAAACTTCCAATCTTCAACATCAGAGTCTTACATATATGTGGAATTGCTTACCAGTTGTTATGCAGAATATCATCAATGACCTCAGAGAGGTAATCGTAAGATGCGTAGATCCATCGGATAACAAACATCTATAGAGTGAGATTACATTTAGTAACAAGGCTGATATTTCACACAGACTAGCCCAAACGGCAGACAAGAACATACAGAAGCAAACTCATTGTTGAGCTCAGGCAGCATGGCGTCATGGACGAGGATGGACGGGTCCTTCTGAAGCCGCTCCAGCTCCTCCAGAAGACGCTGCTTGTCCTCTTCACTGCCGTTCCAGGCGGTCACTGGCTTGAACAAGGCCTTCCCTGCAGCATTACGCCTCTCCAGGATAACCACCTGAGTAAATAAGCATTCAGTCTGTTAATATGAATCTTTAATAAGACACTTTTCCTTGGAGGATGAGCTATTAGAACCCCACAACAAACAAATCCAATTGTCCCATGCTTTGAGGAATAACCCCTGAATTTACAGTCTCAAATCCTCTACACTAATCCATTGCTTCGGTATATTTGTTCACATTAAAACAAAGCAAATTCATGTATTATTTATCCGAAAGCCATACTAATTCTCAAATCTCCATAAATATTGTAGACTCACACTGCCACTTGGAGTGTTGGACATGCACAAGCGTACCTGTGCTGGTGACTGTGCACTGTCCTTGTTCTGCATGAGGATGTCACAAAGCTGTTGCTGTAGCCGTTGGTACACATATGCGTATCTCACCACTTCCTTGGTATTGGTTGAGGCAAATGAGAGAAACGCCTTGTTTCCAAAAGCAAAGGTCTCTTCGTCACCTGTGATCAGCAGGACACAGTATCTGAGAGGAGGAAGGAGAAAACAGTAATTTACTAAATGCAAAGTACATATCTTAAAATACCTCAAATGAAATGTGGAATTTACAGAAGCTGAATTAATTCAGTTTAGTTTCACATTTTCATTTTCTGGCCAAGCACCAAAATCTGGACCTGAAAACTGAAACCAGTACAGAAGTGCCTTAAACCTGTATTCTTTCTTTTTGGCCAGTAGGGAGTTTTAACTCCTTCTCAACACAAAATGATACAATTAAAGTAAAATAGATGATAAAGCATGGTAGTGTGGATAAATTGAAATGTATTTACATTTTTTCTGTATTATGTATCTGTATATGTTTCATGTCTTTGAGTATCTTTAAAAGTGCAAGATAAATCAAATTGAATATCATTATTAACAAGTCGCTATCACAGCAACCTGCAGAGCTCTAGCTCCAAAACACTGTATAAATAGACATGAACATGTTTTTGAGGGTTGTCTGAGGTTCTTTGAACTTTGACGCTTTCAGTGTGTTTTCAGCATCTATTTGTACTAAAAGACACTCTTTTTAGCCTGTTTATCAAAATTAGCATCCCAATTATATCGCAGTAAGTGAACTACAGATGCACATTCCTAATTAGCTAAGCTGGTGCTAGTGTTAGCTGGTAACTTAGTGTTTGCTCTGCTAGCAGTAACTGGCCCTGCCAGGTTGACAAACTGTGAAAACCGTCCAGCTCCACCTCCTTGTTCAACTATGATCTATGACCTTTTATGGTCCCCAATGGTTCACATCTTGGTGGCTTCGGCCACTTCCTTCACAGTCTGTGTCTCAAAAAGGAAAAACTTTCCATATCTATTTCATAGAGCGGTGTGTAGGAGAGGGATGAGTGGATCAATAATACAGAGAAAACTCCTGTACACTGTCTAACTTACAAGGCATATATTTATTGCAATGTTTTGGTGTCTTCTTTAAGCACAATTTTGCCTGATGTAGGTTAAGCAGCCGAAACTTTATAGAGGTTAAAATAATTAGGTTGTCTTACTTTCTGCGCCTATGGAACTGTTTGACAGGACAGAGCTCATCAAAAAGCTTCTGATTGACCAGCCGGGGCACAAGGAGGAATTTGTTGTTTGACATGAACTCATCAATAATTTGCTTTTTCATTCCTTTAGCCTGCAGAGAAAACACAAAACCATATAGATAAAAACAAAAGAGAGAGGTAATATTTCTGTGTATAGATTACAGTGGATAATAGCTCTGTGTTTACCTGTATAATGTCGGCAGGTTTGTCAATGTTCTCTTTGAAGACCAACATGGTGGGAGCGTAGGTGTTGATATTAAACTGTTTCTGCAGATTAGCAGTCTCTGAAAGGCCCTGGTCCACATAGCCAAACTGGAAGTAATCCTTATAAGCAAAAGCTGTCAGCTGTGGAGATGCAGAGATAAATGATTGACATGTTGGTGTCAGTTATGTAATTACTGTCGATGGCACATAATGTACATTTCACAGAAAAACAAGCTGCAATGTGGGAGCCTACTTTGTAAAGCAGAGGAACGACAGGCACTTGGTCGAACAGAAGCACGTGTGGCTTGTTGAGCTCATGCCAGCTGTTCAAGAACTGCAGGTCGTTCTTGTCGGTGACCTGAAGTATAGAAAATGTTTTTGAATGTATGCATACTGTGTATATATTAGAAATCTGTTCACCGATATGTTTACATATACAGCATTATTTAAGCCATCCTCCCTGTAATGCTCTGACAAGACAGGATGATACTTACCCACTCCACAAGTCTTTGAGGAAGCAGATCTTCTACAAACTGTCTAAGGTGCTCCTTTGCTACAGCGTAATGGAAAAACGTCACTTTGCCATTTATGACTCCAAGTATTGATGGGGTGCGATGGGCACCAAGGTGATTGGCTAACCGTCTCTCATAGCCAACATCCACCACACCTATCCCAACACCTGCAAAGACAGGATATTCAAAGTATATACAAATTCACTGATGTCATGGCTGCTGTAGGATTGTGGATGATTTATGAGTTAATTCCAAACCTAGAGTCTCCATCTCCTGCACCACCTCTTTCCATACAGGCTCGATGTGGATGCAGCTGAAGCACCAGTCGGAGGTGATCTTTATTAAGTACGGCCTCTTGTAACTGTCGGGCACCACGTCATTGACATACTGGTTAAAGTGCAACGTGTACTTGCTGTCAGCAAAGTCCCTGTGGTTCTTGCTGTTAAAGGGAAAGTTGAAGAAGGAGTCATCAAAGTAAAAGCTGTCGTGGCGATTACCGTAACGGCTGTTGCCATATGGCTGGGTGTCATCCGTCTGCCCGTAACGGTCATAATTGGCACGTTTGTCTTCACTGGACAAGATCTAGATTTGGGATAGAACAAATATCAATATAGGACATATTTTCCTTTATATCAGCTAATATACACATACCACATGATACTAAAGCTTCCACAATATGCTAATGAGTTCCAAAAGGAAAAATGACGAACCTCATAAGATTTGGTAATCTTGATGAACATGTCCTCAGCACCTGGATTTTTGTTTTTGTCAGGATGCCTTGGGAAGAAGATATTTTTTAGTTAAAAATTGAATGAGATCATAAAACAGAGTGGGAGGAGAAAACGTGAAAATAATTACCATTCTTTTGCAAGACGCTTATAGACCTTCTTGATCTCAGCCTGGCTTGCACTCCTGGTTACTCCTAATATTTTGTAAGGGTCCATGTCAGGCCCAGCATGGGTTGCTCCTGTCAGCAGCACTGAGAGGACCAACACTACAGCCAGTGGCACAGACATCTTTGACCCTGCCATCATGGTAACCTTTAACACATTAGAAGAAGTATCAACACCGGAAATAATTCACAGCCTTTAACTGAAACAGTTTTCCTCCATTCTGACGTTGGTATAGTAATAATGAAAAATGAGAAGACAACCGTGTAGCTAAATAAAAATGGCATTATAGCATGCTATCTACGAAAGCTAGGCAAGCTATGTCAGCTAACTGAAACAGCGGCGGACATTACAATATTATAACCCTGCTGTCATGTCATTATACTGTAGTATTAACGTTATTCCTCGAGGACAAAAACGTTCACGCAGTTTTTTTTCATTAGGGTTAACGTTAGTTGCGCTGCTACAGACAGAGCTAACTATCTAACACAGCCATACGTTCACCTCAAGCAGATGTAGTCAACCGGCACTACGCCACATATTTGGTAAAGGGTTTGATGATATCCAGCTTGTTGGTTGATGTGAAAAGACAGCGATATGCAAAGGGTGTGTTCAACAGCATCCAACTGCTCCTCCAGGGCGAGCTCACAACCTGCTGCTGCGGAGCGGGAGCGGAGGGGGAGGCGCCAAGTGTCGAAATTAATTTTGGGAGATTGAGTATTTAGTGACACTTTAGGCTTCGTTTGTGTGTGTTCGTTTTATTGCTCGACGCGTCGCGATTTTTTCGTGCGAGTGTAACGTGGTACGCTGGGCGTGTGGAAGCGGCGCGCGGTTTGTAAATCAAACGCACCTTGTTTTTTCTCTCAGTGGACCAATCACAGACAATGGTGATGTAAACAAGGAAATGGCCAATGCAACCGAGCACAAATAAGAGAAATGAAAAGGAAACTTGGAGTTTATTTTACGGGAACAAGGTTTAATATCCATTTCACAAACGAGTGGAAGCATTGCGCACTTTTATTTAGGCATTGAGGACACCGATTGTCTCTGTAGTTGTAACACAAATAGTTAAATACTGCTTTTTGAAATACTTGTGTGTCCAACTGAGGTCGTTATTATTGAATGAAGAATGGAGGAAACCCACAAGAAGATTCTTTTGCGAAACAGGACGAATCTTGTTCAGGATTTGGACCCATCGATCCTGTATGATGGCCTCATTGAAAAGGGAGTTTTTACCCCAGACATGATCGATGAGATAAAGGTAAGACAGCTGTTTAGGTCTGTGTTTCTCAACCAGGGGTGTGGGGAACCATCAGGGGTCTCTTTGAGGGAGCTCAAGGGGATTCCCCCCAAAATTGGAAATAGTTTATTTCCAATATAGGAGAGAGCCACATGTCAATAAGTAGGGGTAACACCATATACTGGTATTGATAATAACAATATCATTTTTTTAATGAAATATTGATATTTTAATGATACACATGATCATTTGGTGCAAGTAATCCAGTGCTTTTTAAATAGCTTCTTTCTGTTTATGCTTTGTAATGAAGGTATGGCTACAGACTGTATAAATGTAACTCAAACAAAGGGCTTATCAAAGGGGGGTCCCTGACCTAATATGTATGAATTTAAGAGGCATTGCCATGTAAAAGATAGATCACTGCATCAAATCTAAGGTTATTTTTTTGTGTAATGATTATGAACACTCACTGCAGTACATTTCAATGTAAAGACTATATGCACCTGTCACTGTGTCTCTTTTCAGAGCTCTGGGACCAGACGAGCCCAAGCCAGACAGTTAGTCCAGGACTTGGCGACCCGTGGGAGTCGAGCCTTTCCATTATTTCTGCATTGCCTTCGGGATACAGGGCAGCACAGTTTGGCAGAGCTTCTTCAGAATGGCGCTCCTACTGTTCAGCTACAACCTGCAACTCCCACTCAGGTTGACCTCCCTGTTGTCCAGCCTCTCCCAGTTGTCCAGCCTCTCCCAGTCTGTAAGTTTGTGATAGGGTATCTTTTATGACAAAATACTAAATAAACTAAAAATAAATCAAAGTCAAGATTGCTTTCATTTGTAGCTCTCTGGTCATGTAATATTGACACTTTGAATGCTCTGTTATATTCTCTTTGTATCTATTATAGTGGCTCCTTTGGATGTTGATAAGCAAAGAAAAGATGAAGTCCCTTTCAATCCAATAAAGAGCACCAGTACTACTCCCAGTCCATGTAAGCTATGTGACTCATTTATATGCCAAGAAAGGTCTGAAAAGTTCTTGATGATTAACACTATTGATGTTCATGTCGCAGCACCTGAAAAGGAGTCATTAGGGCCAAGGCCACCACCCAGACGTCGACGAGATAGTATTCAGGTAAGCACTAATTATTTATCATTCACTTTATAACTAACGGAGAGACAAAACATTATTGTAAAAACATGTTTTGCTAAATCTCACATTGTATATATGCTTCTTTTTTCCTTGTGTCAGAGCTATAAAATGGACGCCAGTCCATGTGGACATTGCCTCATCATAAACAATGTGGATTTTGAACCTGAGAGCGAGCTGAGCAATCGCAAAGGGTCCAACATAGACTGTGACAAGCTAGAGAGGAGATTCAAGGCACTCAGCTTTATTGTGGAAGTGAAGAGAAACCTGAAACAAAGAGTAAAGAGTCATTTCTTCTGCTTTTGTGTGTGTCAAACCGCATGCAAAATGTTGAGCGTATAGTTGTAGAGCTAACGGTTATCTGTGCATTTCAGCAAATCAAGCATGAACTGTCAGCTTTACGCAAGAAAGACCATTCACAATATGACTGCTGTGTGGTTATTATCCTGTCCCATGGGACTGAGGTAAGACATGTCCTGTGTTTGTCATTTTTTTCTCTAACCTGCTTAACGTCATATCCAGATAACTTGTATTGAAGGCTCATTTTTATGTTCATAGGTGAGTCACAGCCGCTTCCCTGGTGCCGTGTACGGTGTGGACGGACAGCACGTCCCAGTTCAGCACATCACAAACTACCTCAACGGCCAGCATTGTCCTTCATTACAGGGCAAACCCAAACTTTTCTTCATCCAGGCCTGCGGAGGAGGTAGCTAACATTAAACATACTGTTGAGTAACTCATTGATTTTATATTGATCATACTAAAAAAAAATTTGTTTTTGTCCTCCAGGGGACAGAGACACAGGCTTTGAGGTGTCTCCTGATGAGGTGAAACCGTCTATCGGGGGAGCAGATGATCAGACAGACGCCATTCCGATGTCGTCCAGCAGCGACTCTCTGAGCATGTCCGACGAACCCGACGCCAGAGCCACGCTGCCCACTCCGAGCGACATTCTGGTGTCCTACTCTACTTTCCCCGGTGAGCTTGTGTTGCACTTTCTGCTTATTTTGATGAATAATCGTCAGAGGTAGATATACACCTGACGTGCTGTGTATGTCTTTCTAACATAGGTTATGTTTCTTGGAGAGACACTCAGGCAGGCTCCTGGTACGTGGAGACACTTGACCGTATTCTTGAGGAAAATGCTGCTACCGATGACTTGGTCACAATGTTGATGATGGTGAGCTTCTCTTAGTATACCAGCAGAATTATAGGGGCTCTGTTGAATCCCCTTCTCCATTTTGAGCTTTTTTAATTTCTGACTATTGGCTGTGCTTATTTCCAGGTTAACCATGAAGTCTCCCAAAACTCTGCAAAAGGCCTCTACAAGCAAATGCCTGGTTCCTTTAATTTTCTCCGCAAACTTCTCCACTTTAAACCCCAAGCAGAGCAGTAAAGTTCAGCTTCTCAGTTTCACTTTCAGGGAAATTATTCATCTATTTTATTATTGCAGTTGAGATAATGTCTCAGCAGAGTTGCAAAGTGTATGAATTTGCTAAATGGTGGTTGTACTTTTACATTTACAATAATGTCTTACCGTACATTTCTATGGTTCTCATGCCTTGCTGTGTTTTTAATAGTTGGCAATTTTTCTAACTGAACTTTGGTATTGGTGTCATATTGGAAAGAAAATATTTCCGTATTGTGAAAATGTGATTCAGATGAGGTTTTTTTATACATGTCCTAGTGTCTTATCGACACATAGCAGCTGTCAATTTTCATGAGACAATCAACATCATGATTATCAATTTCTTGTCTGAAATTGATATTAAATACTTTGCTGACTCGTATTTCAGATCTCTTTAATATATTGTTGTTGTTTTTTTATTGATAAAATGCAATCGTCATGGAGTCATTTAGTGAAAGCAAGGCAAGTTTATGTGTAGGCTACAACATTTCAGACACAGAGGCAACTCATGGTGCGTTACATAATGACTTCTTTTAAGAACACACCAAGATAGAAGAAAAAGTGCAAAAAAGTGCATCTGTACCCAAAGACAATAACAGAAATATATTTTTTTTATGGTACCATTTTTAAAAAATTCATGAAAAGGCATAATAAATATAGGCGTACAGGCCTTCATTGACTAGACATGAGCCACATATGAGAGATAAATGTGTCCATCCACTTACTCCAATTTACTTTAAACATGAGTATGCTGGAGGAAATGTACTGACACATTTATGCATCAGACTCTGTGGGTGTCAGCGCCCACTGAGAGCAGAAGCATTTCATATTCTCTGGCTGATCCGTTGCTCATTTATACAGCTGTTCTCTCCAGCTGCTGAGTCCAGCTCCAGCTGGCAGCTCACACGGTGCTACAGCCACATGAATGCACAGAGCTGGCCAGGGACAGAGGGAGTCATCTGACGAGACACCAGTAGATGGTGTCTTGTGACTCACAGGTGACATGAGATCTCAAAGGCACTTTCTGCAAGTCTTTTATTTCCCTCCACTGCCACCAGGGGTCTCCATTAAATAAGTAATGGTCCTATTTTGGTTGTATGTTAAAACATGTTTATCTCTAATATCCTTAACAGACTCACAGAGCTGCTAGCATGGCTGTAGAGTCTTGTTTTAGCCTTGTTTTATCCCTAGCTGTTCAATGGTTTTGCCAGGAAATCTCATTTTGATTACATTTGAATGGATTTAATATCACTCATCACTGCAGTCGGATGCATTTGCTGGAATCCCTTACTCTGTTAATCAGTTTGCAAAGCTACATGACCATATTATGTCATGAATGATGAGTATGTATCATTTCTTACTGGCTCCGTAAAATGTTCTAATGTAATATATAAATCATGGGAATAGCCCAGGATGAAAAGGGAGAGTTTATGGGGAAAGTAAGTGTAATATTTCTACTCCTTCAAAAACTCTTTGACTCATTCACAAACTTTAGATGAGCTAATATTAATGATCCTTATCTGATCCCATGTACTTCACTGTGGCATAATAAATAATTTGGCTGCTAGAGGTTGCTGCCTATCTACAAATTAAGGGATAACCTCTGAGCCTGATGATTGAAGCCTGAAACTGTCATTTTTTTCTAAATGCCACTAGGAGGCAACTACTGAAAAAATAAATCTGTTTGTAAGTCAATGGGGATATGAGCCTACTCACTTGATTTATTACCTCAGTAAACATTCTCATGATGAGTTTATGGTCTCAATCACTAGTTTTAAATATTATTCAATAAAGCATTAATATTGTAAGTTATACAATAAACAAAGAAGAACAGAACTCAAATGACCACACAGTGGAAAGCCTACACAGTAAATGAAACTGCACAATTAATTTTCAACAAACTAAAAAATAAACAAATTTCTGTTTTAATACTGAACTCTTAATCTGTTGGTGGTAATTACATGTCAATGACTTGAGAATGCTGATAGCCTGGAAAACAGGTTTATCCAGGATCACTAGTGTAAATAAATTGAAAAACTGTTTTTTGACTTTTAATCTGAAGGTGCATAACATCAGCCTATTGAGAGAAAAACTGACTCCCCCTTTCCCCGATGTCATGGCTAAAATATTGTCTCAGAATGATAGTCTCTTTGGCTGAGGTGTTTTTGTTTCTTTTCCAACGAAAAAAGAATCGATATTGGCCAAGAAACTCTGATAAAGCCAACCACGATAACCCTGGTCGAATCACATTACACCTGGATCCTTTTTTGACAAAATATTGCACTTCAAAGTCCTCACATGTCTCACCCCCAGACATTTAGGTGCCAGTAGAACATTGTGGACTGGAGCTGTAAGTGGCCAAATTTTCTTCATATTTTGGATTAAGTTTTTGCCAGTTGTGTCCAGTCAGAACATCGTGCTTTCTGTTCTCATGAAGTTTTATTCCCAACTCCCACTTGGCCTCACGTTTTCCAAAACAAGTCCTGCACATGACTCTTACTTACTACATGTGCTTGAGGTCACATACTTTGGTTGAATAATGCCTGCCAGCCTGCTGTGGAAGCTCAGATCTATCTTAAGCACAAGTAGAGAAAAAAAAAACATGATTCCTGTTGCAGTCTTCTAAGCACGGACTATAACACAACACAGAACAACAGACATGTTTGTTTTTTTAAGAATTCTGGCAAAGAGTTTTCGATATTGAATGATCCTCCTTATTTAATTGCCATTTCTTTATGTCCATTGCTATCTGATTGAGCTTCTCTGACATGTGGAGTTCCTCAAGGGTCAAACCTGGGACCTGTGTTACTCTCCTATTCCATTCTTCTATTATCAGTCACTTGGCAGTGCCTCTTATCGTTACTATTTCAATGTCCAGCTTCATGTGTTTGTGATAGCAATGTTTGGCTATCTTAAATAGCTTTTAAAGACATTATGTGCATGTCTAATAGTTCTCACCAGTTACTGTAAATCACAATGAAGCGAAGTTTTGGCCCCAAATTACACTTTTTAAATTTTAAATCAGCAAATTAAATTCCTCTTTATTCATCTTGTTTTTCTCAGTTAACAACATGGCCAAACTAGGCCTCTCTTCCAACAGCTCGAACACACCATCCATTGTTTTGTATTCTCACATCTCAACAATTGAAACACAGTGCATTTTTTCTGCC
Source organism: Serranus cabrilla (assembly GCA_903364295.1). Classification (NCBI taxonomy): domain Eukaryota; kingdom Metazoa; phylum Chordata; class Actinopteri; order Perciformes; family Serranidae; genus Serranus; species Serranus cabrilla. Next base: position 625,230 of record CAFUXE010000330.1, read on the forward strand.
AGCCGTGACAGCGTGTGGTAACACTGCGTTCCACTGTGTGTTGTCTGTCTGTCTTTGGACATGTTACAAAAACTTTACAGGGGTTTTTTTGAGATCAAATTGAAGGTTAGTTTCACGTTTGAGGGCAGGTTTGGTGGATAGCACCAGAAGTAGGAAGTAGGGAAGGGGCTCATGATTTATCTCGCAGTTACCAGTTGTGAAGTGCTTTGTTACCCTATTTTTGTAAAGGGCAATATAAATGCATTGTATTAATTAAGATACAGTACCTACTGATGGGTTGTTTTCAAAGTATTTTGATTTGTCATAGTAGAAAAATCCCAGACCTAAACAGGCATGCACAAGAACACTGAAGCAGCTGAATGGAATCCAGCTATTACTACACTCTGTGATTTACAGTTTTTCCTGAGCAAATTAGTGGACACACTTTTCACAATTCAGTTACAACTAAATTCAACCATAAATTAACCAAAATCTATTATAAACAAATGAAAAGCCTCAACCTCTTGGTGCACACATACAAAGATTTTATTCCATAAAATCACATTTTACAGTTTAAACTGCTTGTAGTGTGTGGGTGAGCTGATAAGTGTTATGTAATAATTATGTAGTATATTTGAACTTGATTCAATCTTTTCCTGGTGCTGTAGTCCATTCTCCATTGAAATTCAAGCAAGACATATCAGTAGAATATGTAGAATAGAATAGTTTCTACATATTTAAGTATAAACAGAATATGGCAATCATTACAATGTCATATTTTAGTGATTTTTTGTAATTGTAATATTATCCCAAATGCTTTTGTTTCTTATCTTGGAGAGGAAAAAGTAGCAATAGCCAATATTGTATCAGATTGCTGCTCCTCTCAGCTCTGAATCCAGATGTCTGGCATCCCTCATGGGATTGTCATGTTTTTCTTTGGGAATTGCAGCCAATTGAATAGGAGCCACTATGGAGTCATGTTCAGGTTTGTTTTGCAGGATAGATGTTGGACCTCCCTTAATCCCACTGAATAAATAGTTAGTGTGTCCATATTCACCATCAGTCTCACTGGTCACCTACCACTGGGTCCTTAAAGCCATGCTCCGCCTCAGCACCACAGTCTGTGAGTATACTGATGACATTAATAATAAAAAGATTTTTGTATGTAATGTATACAAACATATTCTTCATTGACTGTATGTTTTTCAGTGTTGGCAGCCTATGTGCTTCTTGGTCCAGGTAGATATCTGTGTTTGTTTTTATGTATGTTATGGGCATGGATGAATACATTTTTGTGTATGTACCTTTGTGTTAAACAAAAACATATTTTCCTTCTTTTTAGCTGTTGCCTTAGAGACGGTAACCACCTGTAATGTTGACACTGTCCAACGCCTGAGCTGTGGTGAGCCTCTTTTTCCTCCATAATAGTGTTTACATATATTTTGGCTCTAACAAAAGAGCTGAATGACGATGATGAAAGTTTTTTATTATCATCATTGTTACCAGTGTTAAGGTATAAAGAAAACTTCCAGGTGTTCATCGCTTCTGGAATATGAAGAAAACATTTTGAGAATCACTTAATTCATCAATTAAGTGATCACTACGAGCAGGCAAAAAAACACAAACAGCGATTTGACTAATTTCTCCCTCTTTGCTGTGTGCCAGATACTGGAGTGATCAGCGTGCAAGAAGCAGTGTATGGACGTGCAGACAGTGTGACCTGCAGTGAGGGAAGACCTCAGGAACAACTTGCCAATACAAATTGCGCTCAATCCGGCACAGTGGACGTCATCAAGACAAGGTACACATTACAAGTACGGTAACAATAGAAAAATGTACTCTTAACTCCAGGCTAATCCCAATAGGGGCAAAAAGATGGAGCGGGGCTGTGCAGAGGTGGGCTAAATGCAGTGAGGGTACCCACAGCCTAAATTATGCATACTTGATATACCTTAATATGGGTTGATATAATTTAAACTGCTTTATTAGCTGTGGAGACCAAGCTGTTTTTTTGAACAGGCTGTAAACATGTTTATTTTTGCTGTAAAATTGTGCTTTTAACATTAACATTTTGGAGCCAGCCTCAAGTGGCCGTTCAAGGTATTGCAGTGTTGGCACTTCTGCAGTGGCTTCACTTTTCAGGCCCGGCAGTTGCCACTTGGTCAGTCTCAAGGTGACTGTAATTGGTTTTCTGTGAGATACCAGATTGAAATGACCCTTTTCCACCCTTTTTTCAGTTTTTAGTCATTGCTAGTTTGGTTACATTGGGGGATCAAAACTATTCTGTTAGTTTTAGCAATAGATGATGGTTTGAGTTAAAATAGGCCCTTTCACAACATTAACCACATGTTAGAAAGATTTCTGCCACAAAGTAAAACTCCAATGCTCAATCAGAGAAGACTGGGATTTTCCAGGAGGGGGACTTTAAGAGACAGGTGCTATAAAACGGAGCATAAAGGTATTAAGACATACTGTATGAGAAAGGTAATGTGTTTTTTTCCCCCAACTCATTTTTGAGGGAACAAAACATTTAAAGTAATGTGTTTTTCGAACATTGAAGAATGAAAACATGTAGAAGCCCAAAATATAAAATGATGAATGATAAATATGTTTCACCTTAGAAACAATAGCTGCGTGCATGACACCCGATCCCTTGTGCCACAGTATTGCGTGTGTTCTTCAGCTTCCTTATGATAATGGTGACTATTTCAACACAGAATGAGGAAGGAATTTGACGTTCACATTAGCCAAAATCACTGCTCTTTCCTTCTCCCATGCAGGTGTGATGGAAAAACGGTGTGCGAAATAAGCAAGAATGTCTTTGGAACACCTGATCCCTGCGTAGGCACCAACAAATATCTGCAGACCAAATACACCTGCCTCCCAGCAAGTCAGTAACTCTTCTGCATAAAACTGAAGACTAAACTGATTTAGTTTGGTTTCCACTTGCTGTATTCACAGTCTGATGTTTTATATTTATGTATATGAGTGGTTTATCGTATTAATGGGGCATTCTGTGCCCTAACTTAGTAAAAAGATGTGAAAAAAGAGAGATTACCATCATTTGTCCTTCACTTATTACCATTGGGATCGGCATGATTTATGCTTTTGGCTCAGCTGTGAGGTATTTTGTTTTCACTGAGTCTGTAGTCAGTAGTGGGCTTCACTGTTTTTATTAGTGTGATCTGATTTGAAGATCACAAGAAGAAAAGCTGTGAAACAAAATGTGTGAAGTTGGTGTTGATAAGTCATAATCAATGTTATTTGATGTTATTTTGACAGTTCACCAAGTGATATGTGAGCACTCACTCATGCAGTTGCACTGTGGTAAGATCACATTTTCTCTACTTTGTGTGTATTGTGCACTAAATTGAAAAAACCCAAGCTTTATTTGAATGTTCATATCACTTGAGAAGCACTCATCTGAATATCTTACCTTCTTTGGCCTCTCAAACTGACATACTCTTTCCTCCTCTTTCCAGATCAAGGCCAGATTATAACTGTGTACGGTGCTGATTATGGACGCCGTGACCTGACCACATGCACTTACAAACGGCCTTCCACTGAGATCAGCAACACCGACTGCGCAAACCCCACCAGCGTCGTTTCTACCAGGTACAGTGTGTCCCACTCCTTTGACTACTTGTATTCCAGGTGGCAGCCTGTGGAAATCACCATGGTGTAATCAAGCCTGTGTTCACACACGTCACTGTGCCTCCACAGCTGCGGTGGGGAAAACAGCTGCAATATCAAAGCAAGCAACACTGTGTTTGGAGACCCCTGCCCTGGCACTTACAAGTACCTGGAGGTGGCTTACATATGCGAATGTAAGTAGTTTCAAGGCGAATGCATGATGCGGAATACAGTGTGTGATAGGAAACAACACTGATGGAGAAATTTATATGAAAATAAAAATTCTGTTAATCTGAAATTATTCAATTTTTTGTAGTTAGATTCATTTTTTATTTCAAAAATATTGTGCTGTGCTGATGAAGGTTAAATGCAGTTTTTCTTCTTACTATCCTGCAGTTACCACACATTTTCATAGTCACTTAAATATTTATCCAAAGTGAATGTTTTATCCGTTTTTTTTTTTCAGATCCTTCGAAAACTCCAGAGGAAACTCTCTAAACACATCCAAATCATAATAAGATCATAATGAAGATATATTGAATAAAATACATCAAATCAGCAGCATGTGTCTTGTCACTTTGTGATCTTTTTTTTATGTTTTATTTTGCGATTGTGCTTAAGAATATTTAATACAAATTTTAAGAAATGTACAAAAACAAAGCAGGGACTCTCAGTGGACTTTTTCTGGTCTTTCAGGAAGTTCAGAGACAAAAAACTAAATAACAATGGGTGCTTCATGGTGTTCCAGGAAGTCAACAGAGAAAATGTCAATGCAACAAGTAATCTGAATTCAGTCTGCAGGAACCATGACCCCCTTTATGGTAAAGATCCACAGGTAAACCTGTTTAGTCTAAAAGACTGAGGCGTTGCACAGTAAAACTGCTATAAGTTGCTGTGAGGAGCACACAACACGTGAACAAAACCAAAAACTGGACCCAGTATATACATTTCAGACAAGGAGCTTTCCTTCAAGGAAGTGTGAGAAATGGGGGCGAGAGTCAGGACAGGTGATGAGACAGAGACGTGAATGTCAGGCTGGAAAAACCAGCTTATTGAGAAATCAATTGCGCAAGATCAAGATATTGTTTTGTATATATTTTGAAGACTCTTCTTCACCCAGCAGAATAAATACAGGTGTGTGTGTTCCAGCATCCATCGCTCCAAACTCAGCCCGGATCCTCTGAAACCATGCTCCACTTCAGACTCAGCACCACACTGTGTGAGTACACTGTAATGACTATTTATGAGGGCTCATGTTGAAAACATTACTGAGTTAGATTTCTGCTATCTCACTGGAGAAGCTAAATGTTTTAATATATTTGACTGGAGTTTAAGGATGTTGGAGGAATACATCTCTGTCTGCCATAATAACAGTTTAAATGCTTTATTTTCTCTTCTTTTAAAGAACGGCTAATTCATTAGTTACCTGCAGGTGGATACATTTTGTTAAGAAATGGCTTTTTCTGTTTGATACGTTTTAATATTCTCTGTGATTACATTTCTGGAGTTGCAGATGTTCAGAGTTTGTTGATCTTCACTCAGCCCATGAAGATAACCAGACAAATGTACTGAAATGATTAAAAGTAAAAGTACTCAATGCAGAAAAATGATATGATATTAGGATTAGATTTTTAGATTATTATTACTCATGCATTCAGCAGGATTTTTCTGTTGTGGCTGAATGAGATGGAGCTAATTTTGAACTATTCACTAATGATTATTTTCATTGTAGAATAATCTGTAGAGTATTTTCTCCATTAATTGATTGATTGTTTGGGTTTTAAAAATGGTAAAAAAAAAAAA